>CM069860.1:132647946-133247946 GCA_036172795.1 Pelodytes ibericus | reverse complement strand
CTTGGCGGCAACTCCCACTGTAAGGAACCGAGAGTGGAGGACCCAATTACAATACTGGCAGAGGACGGGATGAGGCAGAATGTTCGAGATACTAGAAAGTGTCAGGGCTGGCAGCGAATATACAGGATTCAAGAACTGGCAGAGTCGGCAACGGGAAGGAAAATATATATAAATGAATACTGAAACATAGTCGGGGTCACAATGCAAAGGTCAATGGAGAACAGAGAATCAGAATGGTCAGGAACAGGCCAAATTCGGCAACAAGAATCAAGATACAGAATTCAGGAACGCTAGTGAGGCAAGAAGCTCTATCACAGGCAAGGAACAACTGAATCTGGTGTGTTTAAATAGCCCTCTAATTCCATTCCCCACCTCTGGAATGGAAAGGACGCTTGGAACACAAAGATGCTAGTTCCACACAGTATTATAGAGCTTGTTGATAGCACTGTTGCCCTTCAGGTGGAAGCCATGAATGGAGCTTCATATGTTCAACAGAGGTGGTGTCATTGCTGGGCAACCTGGAGGTTGCTGCCCAAAATGCAGCCCCAGGGTAATGTCTTGGATTGCTCACGGCAGCTGGTATCAGAGGAACTGGGATGCTCTTAGCCACAGAGGTATGGGTGACAAACAGGAGCATAACTGGATGCCCGAACCCATGGCGAGACCACCGCAGTATGCTACAAATAGACTGAGGAAGGCCCTTTTCTAATCCAACATGACTGTGTCCCAGTACACATAGCAAGATCCATAAAGACATGATTTGATGAGTCTGGTGTGAACGACCTTGGTTGTCCCACACAGAGCCCTGGCCTCAACCCCATTGAACACCTTTGGGATGAACTGGAATGGAGATTGTGCACCAGGCCTGACATGCCAAATGCTCTACTGGATGAATGGACAGAAATACTTCAAAATCTTGTGGAAAGACTTCCCAGGAGAGTGGAAGCTGTTATAGCTGCAAAGGGGGAACCAACTGCATATTAATGTCTATGTATGTGTCCCCCTATCATTCAGTGTTTCCCTGCAGCCAGCATATATTTTTATCTGAGAGTTGGGTTGTCACCTGACACCTGACTTTATTGAAGGCGCAGAGTGCAAAGCAGTGGAGCATTCACCCCTTGCACTGCTCTTACTAGTTTGGTTCTCCAGACTGCACAATGCACCTCTGAAGTCCAGAGCCTTGGTATGACTCTGTGTGTGCCACCTTGTAGAAACCGGGACGCACTGCATCCTAATGAAGACTTACTTTCAAAGGGGGGAGTGGAGCAACTTCCCACCCCTGGATCCACCAATGCCACCAGAAATACTTTAAGTTCATGTTGAAAGTTAAACATTTCCATCAAGAAAATGGTGACACACTTCTATTGTGATTGATATCTTCATTTATTTTTTTATTCAGGGTTTCAGGTTTTAAACATACATTTTAAGAAGAAGAAAACACAATAACAATTAGTATAAACACAACAAGAAGAAAAATACAATAACAATTGGTATAAATATAATGTGGGTAAGAATATAATCCATATAAGTAAAATGCAGCAGGTGATTTATATTTTTTAACTTCAGTAGAGAAGAATAGGAATAAAAGAATAATCCTGGATATGTTTCTTGTAATAAAGGCCAATGTTATGAATGTCAAGAAATGTATGTTTAGCAAGAAAATGACATTTTTCTGAAACATTGTTTCCCGGAGGAACCCTATGGTTAAAGTATTTCGAATATCTCCTTGTAAGAGATCTTATATCTTATTGTTGCATTTTCTCACTTCTACATTTTTTCTAGCATTAAATTAACTGTATAAATTCTCAGTGTGTATTGTTATGAAGAATAAAAAAAGATATTATTGTCATTAATCTAAGGCAAGTGATGGAAACATTCATATATTTGCTATGCCCTCACTCCAAAATAGTTATAGCGATCCAAGTCCTGAGTACTAACCAATGTTCCAATCTTACACTATGTATGGTCATCCAGAGTTTAGTTGTGCATTTCCTGTGGGGGTTATTTACTAAAAAGTTTAATTAGGTAGCTCAGATTTTTGGATCCAAAATTGTGCCCTCGAAGTCTCGACATTTCCCAAATGTTGTTCTACTGATGTACCTCTAAATACGTCCACAATTCAAAAATCATAGACAATCCCACAGCAATATCTCCTGACACTGAAATCAGCTAAAAACAAGCTGTAAATGCATCAGCAGTGCCGTCAATGGTAGCCTAAGCCCATTTGGGAGGACCTCGACTATTACAAATATCGGCTAAATACTCCAATAGAAGTCAATGAGCCAAAATAGTCAAAGTCCTCCCAAATGACCCTGCAGGGGGCCTTAGTTTAATAATAATAAAAAAAATCATTAAAATTCATGAATTTAAAAAAATTACATGATACAATAATTAAAAAGTTTACAAAAAATAGGTAAATTAACATAACATAAAATATGTCTGATTAACATTCAAAAATGGTTGTATTCTGGATCAGCTGAAATCCTCACAGAGCGTGATGAGGTAGCACGCTGAGGGAGCACAAGCAAGACGCAAGGCGGAGGCCCAGCACCGGAGCCATAGGAGCCAAAGACTGCTGAAGAAGCTCAGACCAACTGGAACGCAGCTTGCATGGTAGCGAGTACTGATCAGAGCACCAGAACACCAACACCAACGATCAGAGAACCAAAGGCATGGAAGGCAAAGACTGCAGATGAATCTTAGACCAACGGGATCACAGCTGGAATGGAGGAGAGTACGCGACCAGAGCACCAGAACGCCAACGACTAGAAGGTTACTGGGGGGCAGAGAATTCAAGGGGTGATCCATAGCACAAAATGAGAGTAAGTAATCTGGCTGTGCAGGGGAGCTGAAACTCAAGTGGTAATCTCTACACTACTTTTAAAAAGGAAGGGCTATAACTTGTCTGGCAGACCAAGGGCTTTTTTTCTGAGTCCTCCATAGAATTATAGAGGGGAACAGAACACCTAAGAAAAGAATAAAAAGGGAAAATTAACAAATTAAAATGGCTAACAGAAAGGGAGAAGATAACAAATCTAAAAAGGAAAAAAAGATGAGCTGGAAGGAAAGAGGGACAAAAAAAGAATGGCCTCCTTGTTTTCCCCCCAGGAGCAGCTAAAAAGAAAAGTTGCCGATCAAAATCAATGAAGCACCTCAAGGGACATAGATTCACAGGGTCCAGGAGACAATCTATGGGGCCTACAGAATGAGAACCCCTAAACCTTAACACACTAGTCATAACACAGACTATCTACAAAAAAGTCTAGATGACCAGCTGTCACTTATCAAAAAGGAGCTAGACAAGCATTACAGTGGAATCAGAGAAGACTTGAAAAAAAGATGATCAAATTGAATGTGAAGAACAAAAAATTGAAGGTTTGACCTTTGAATGAAAGAATGGCTTATATGAGATCAGAGAAATGAAGAAGAAAATTGAATTATTGGATCTGAAAACCATAGATGCAGAGGATAGGGCCTGAAGAAAGAACTTAAGAATACGGGGTATCCCAGAAACGGTCTCTCAATTCCAATTGGGGGAATTCATGCAGGAAGGACCTCTTTAAATCACTGATATCACCAATACACGGTGCAGAACAAGAGGGCACATAGAGTGTATAAACCTCAGAATATCCCTGAAGAGCTACCAAGAGACACTATTGTAAGGTTTTCCACTATTTATGTGTGCCAACAGGTCATAAATGCTGTGAGAAAGCATAAATTCAACGCAGAACAATTTCAGAAGCTGGCTTTTTACCAAGATATGTCTTCGTTAACTAGAATGAAATGGATAGCCTTTAATGAAGGCTGTGAACCAAACAGATAAACTACTCCTGGGGCTTCCCGGTAAATCTCTTCTTCTGGTTTGAGAACACCCATCTTTCCATGGATTCTCCACCAAAAGTTCAAGAATAGCTGGACAGACAACAATAGGAAACATTAAATGGTGGCTCAGTGGTCCCAGGCCTGCAGTGATGGGCTATACTAATTTATCTTCATCCACAGTTTAGTTGGTAAGAGGGGTTCGGCGGAGGTGGGAAACAGCTTGTGGAATTAATCTTGATGGTTTACTTAAAGTAAGGGGATCTGTAATATCAAAATGTTATGTTCCACAAAGAGGGATCTGTACATAATGAAGGAATTTAAAGAAGAAGGTGTAGGGAAATTTCCTCTATTCCATTTTTTTTAGGAATTAGAAGAGGGAATACAATTAAGCATTTGATTATAAACCAATTAGAAGGAGAATGGGACGTCACTAATAAAGAGGTTAAATATACATGTAGTTTAAGGCAAAGAACGCACTAGGACAGCTAAAGAAAAGAAGGCACTAGGACAGCTTAAGAAACATGACATGTTGAGGTCACAACCCCACATATTTAGTTGAAGAATAGATATAGTGGTGTCACAGGAGCACAGAGATCGGATTGCTGTTGGTGGTCAAATTTATTTATTTATCGAGCTAAAGAATATATAAGATAAGATCACAGAATCACACAGTTGGTAGGTGGTCAGTGGACACAATGCTCACTATAAAAGCATAGAATTAAAAAGTTAGAATCACAGACCACATACAGCGTTTTTTTTTGTTCCTCCTTTGTTATTCACATTCCCTAACTGTAACCCTGTTTAAGAAGAAAGACTGGTATCTGATGGAACAGGAATGACGGGACTGACAGACTTAGAATCCTTGCTGTGGTTACACCAGGACAAATTTAATAAAATAAAAAAGGAGGTAGAGTCTGAGTTGTTAAAAGACCTATTATCAGTTTGGCAAAACTTTAGAAATAAAACATTTGGAAATATATGCTGCTTACTTACGCCCCAATATAGACCCTAGAAGATAATATTGAGAATTTACAATTATCTGGGTGGGGGATATTAAGAGTAAAAAATAAAGGATCTACTTAGCAATAACCAAATGATGTCCCACACCCAGTTGAGAGAAACCTTGGTAATACCTAGTAAAGATTATTTTACGGTAGCCCACTATCTGTGGTACATCTGTATATACCAAGGGATAAAGGAGGGGCGGGGGCATTGGAGAGGATCTTTAACAACAAACTGGAGAAAGGGCAACTAAGGAGATTTCATGACCTCCTGGCAGGCTTGAGCCAAAAACTCATCAGACCTGCCTGGCATAGCTTGGGGAAAGAGCAGGGAGAGGATATAAATGAAAAATTAAGAGCCTCCTGGGTAGAAATTGGGAAAGTAAATCATTGCCTAAATATTCAAGAACTTCACTTTACAATCAGAAACAGATGGCATCTAGTACCACAGAGATTGGTCAAAATGTCCCTAAATTTGCTTCTAAATATTGGAGATGCGGGGAACAGGTAGGCTCCTATATAACAAGGAGGAAAATATTCAGACTAATTTCTAATATCTCCAGTAAAAACCTGGTAGCAGATCCATTAAAATCCCCATTTCACTTGAACTTGGAAATACTGGCCCCTAGTCAATGATAATAGCAATCCAGTTTTTTATGGCAATGAAGCTATGTACGGACAGGCGCTGGTAATAACATGGTGAGATTCCTTGGGATATTGTGCAAAATCAATTTAATATCGAAATGATCATGGAGAAGGGATTTTATGCAGTCAGGCATAAAACTCCAAGCTTTAAATCTGATTGGGAAGAGTGGGAGGAACATACAATCGAAGGTTGCATGTCTATTGTGTCCGAGTCTAAAACTGCCCCCCCTGGGATCCCTGCTGCCAGTGGGATAAGGGTGGTGGTGGTGGTGGGGGAGGGGGGGTACAAACTCTCTTGCTCATTATGTAGATTTTTTTTACTTATCAAATTGACCTACCGGTCTAAGGTGTAAAATAATAGGCCAACACTGTAGTGGACATGAACATGACCATACATCTCAGGATAGTAATAGTAACTGGGATAATGAAGGCCAAAGGATGAGACATGATTGGAGGAGAAGCTGATCTTAAAGTAGCTACTATACTCCAGGTGATGTTTACTGATGGCAAAAAAAAGGTTTTTATTATTTGTATTGTATTAATGTAAATATATGATTTTAATATATAAGATTAATATGCATAACTTCTGCTGGGATTGAACCCTGAGTTGCTGTGGTCTGGTTCCTGTGCCTATCCTGCTCTCCACCAGATGGGTTGCTTTTCAGACTTGACTTCTGTATGTATGTAGTTATCTGCTTAGGTGTTCCTAGTTCCCGTTTTATCTCTGTTATATAAAAACAAGAGAAGAAATGGAGTGGGGGAAAGGGGCAGACCATTTGGTCTATAAGGGCCCCACAATTTCTAAGTGACCAGACATTCTGAGCATTTCAAGAACTGATCATGAAAGGCCTAATTATTTTAGTTATTGCCATAAAATAATGCTTGAAGAGTTTTTCTCATGATGACAATACCTCAGTCCAACTGGTTAATAATCATAATTAATTACATCATTTTATTACTAACAATCTTTTCTTTTAAGCATGGAGGAAAGTAAAATATGGATATGTATATTTGGTTTAACCATTCATTACCACATGCAACCAATAAGTCAACACAATTTTATTTAAAATTGAATCATAAAAATGAAAAAACACAATTAAGCCATACCAGCACTTCATATTCATGATATTATTATATTCTGAATTATGCTCACTCCAATTGAGTAGGACTTGAGAGATTTGTCTTGACACATGCAGTTGACCTCAAATAATGAAGTAACATTATTTTTTTTTTTTATGTATTTTGTCCTTATAACATTTTCTTACAGCACAGCAGCCCAAATGCTAATTTGGGTCGAAAAGACGTGGAAGAAACTGCTTGACGGAAAAACCTTGGCTTGTGCAGAATATTGTAATTTACAGATATCGCTTGATAAAAGCCCAGCCAAAGAAACGGAAAGTGGCAGTTTGCCTCATCCAATATCCTCACAAGCAGGCTGCCGTAATTGCTTTTATAAATATTGACTACACGCAGACATTTTACTGGATTATTATCCCCAGGAGGAAATACTCGAGAGAATCTAAATGTCTTATTTGTGTCTGCCTTATTAAACGATGAATAAAACAACATTACGGTTCTCCTAGTTTCATAAACTCTACTGCCTACCTATGCAGCTTAGTCACATTTTCCAGGATTTTCAGGGATTTTTCAAAACCATTATTTTTTCTTAGTTGTCAGCGAGAGAGCTATGAACCCCTTTGACATATGTCATTTACAAACAATAACCAACATGCTTATACTAAATGTGAAAGACCCTATCCTACATCTCTAATGCAGCAGTGTGCTGCTTTTACTTTAAAACTAAAAATATCTAACAGGACAGATGATGTTATACTGATAGGTTCAGCGTTTTGTGCATTGTTTAATAGCAGGAATATATATTTGGTTTTCTATGATAAATAATAGCTCCCTTAGTGCACAGTGGTTTACTATACTTTATTGTGGGTCTGCCATGATATATCTGTGTTATGAGGACAGTCTCTTCTTACTATACTCTACTGTGGGTCTGCCATGATATATCTGTGTTATGAGGACAGGCTCTTCTTACTATACTCTACTGTGGGTCTGCCATGATATATCTGTGTTATGAGGACAGGCTCTTCTTACTATACTCTACTGTGGGTCTGCCATGATATATCTGTGTTATGAGGACAGGCTCTTCTTACTATACTCTACTGTGGGTCTGCAATGATATCTCTGTGTTATGAGGACAGGCTCTTCTTACTATACTCTACTGTGGGTCTGCCATGATATATCTGTGTTATGAGTACAGGGTCTTCTTACTATACTCTATTGTGGGTCTGCCATGATATCTCTGTGTTATGAGGACAGGCTCTTCTTACTATACTCTATTGTGGGTCTGCCATGATATCTCTGTGTTATGAGGACAGGCTCTTCTTACTATACTCTATTGTGGGTCTGCCATGATATATCTGTGTTATGAGGACAGGCTCTTCTTACTATACTCTATTGTGGGTCTGCCATCAAATCTCTGTGTTATGAGGACAGGCTCTTCTTACTATACTCTACTGTGGGTCTGCAATGATATCTCTGTGTTATGAGGACAGGCTCTTCTTACTATACTCTACTGTGGGTCTGCCATGATATCTCTGTGTTATGAGGACAGGCTTTTCTTACTATACTCTATTGTGGGTCTGCCATGATATCTCTGTGTTATGAGGACAGGCTCTTCTTCCACATTATTGGGAATGTGCTGATGTTTCTGAAAAATCCAATTGTATGATTTCATCCATTTCAAGGACGTATATATACAGCTCTGACAAATACAGAAAACTATTTACGAAAATGCTGTCATAGTTTCCATGGTGAGAATATACTAAATATAAGAAAGGCACACCAAAAAAACAACAGTTACATACTAAGGTGCATCACTCCAAAGGCAATGACTCCATAAACAGTAAAGTACATTGTTTCCATGGTGGTTAATTAGCATGTATTGGCGCTCACTTTCTTGCCTCTAGTGCCACTACATTTTACACTTGCTGCTCAAACAGTATTTGCAATGATACGACTTCATTTCATAAGTGCTGAAACGCTTTAATATATCTTATTTGTGAAAATGATTCGTTATCCGAAATGATGCGTTATCCAATATACTGCTGGTCACAACCATTTTGGATAAGGGATACTCACTTCTGTACTAGAACCTGTATGCTTGACCTGAAGCACTGTCTAACTCGCTGTCACTATGGGTCTCCTACTATAGGAGCAACTGGTTGACTGCGGGCAGCTTGGTGACATGATGGCCACAGATGACTACAGCTGAGCAGTTAAGCAGCTGCAACACACAGAGTGAAGTGGTATGAAATCTCTAAAGTGCACACCAAGAGACCTTCGGACTATAGCAACAAAAAAATTATTTCAGCCCCAAAGTGGCTTCACAAAGATTTCTGAGGATATGCAAAAGAGGGTCACAGAGCAACACTGTAACACCTCTTATAACCTAGAGTTGTGCTACCAGAATCACTCATAATTAGAGGATCTTAATTTCCTTCCAAATGAAAATTCTCCAGGTATAGTGTCATGAAGGGGACCTTTGTAGAAAAACTCTTGATGTAGGCTTGATGCCTTTGAAATGATCTTGAGGCGAAAAGTGATGAAGTTCACCAGGGTCGTTGTTAGGTCTCCAAAAGATCCGGGGCAGGAGCCTGTGATAGATTTGATAGAAGTGGAGTAAATAAGCTCACATGCTTAGGCGGCATACAGACTGATATAATTGACGCCAATGAACAATAGGTATATATGGGCTATATCAGGGCTCAACAAATCTTGGGTACCAGGAAATTATACCTGGCGTCTGGTTATTGTTGTCCCTCCATGGTGCCCTCACCGCTGGGATCATTTTATTTATTTATTTATCCAGCAGAGCACGAGGGTGCAGTGTGTGCACCGGCTGCACAGTCTTATAGTGTTCAAGCACTGTGTGTGCTCAGCAGGGCACAGACCGGACTAGAATGAGGTATAACAGCCAGGAGGGGGACATATTGATAGATACACTTTTTTTTTTATCATAAACAACAACAAAATTGCTGACTTGTGTGTAAGTGTATGTGACTGACAGTGTGTGTGTGTGTATGTATGACTGTCAGCATGTGTGTGTGTGTGACTTATTGTGTGTTTATGTGACTGACTGACTGTGTGTATGTGCCTGGGACTGATTGTATTTGTTTGTCTGCCTGTTACTGACTGTGTGTGTTTGTGTCTGTCTGTGACTGACTGTGTGTGAGACTGACTTTATGTCTGCCTGTGACCGACTGTATGCTTGTGTCTGTATGTGTGTTTGTGCCTGTATGTCTGTGACTGACTCCACAGCAATATAACTCACAGTAATGTGCAGTGTGTGAGTATCACAGTTTCAACAGCAATAAAACTCACAGTAATGTGCAGTGTGTAAGTATATCTCACACTCATGCTGCACAATACTGTACCACAATACACAATAAGACTCACAGCACGCAAAAAAACTCACATTACTCGAAGTTACAATTATACACAAATACACAGCCACAAATACACACATATACACATGCAGCCACACATACACACTTGCACAGTTACACATACATACACACACCCTTACACACAGAGACACACAATCCCACTTACACACACCAACTTACATTATACACACACACTTGTATGTGAGCAAATTCCAATGATTTCAAAATAACTGAGCATACAAAATGTTGTGTATGTTGCATACACCATTTACCAGTCTTTGAGAAAAAAAGTAGACCAACAGTCTCATAATATAGGGGATATAACAGCCCCCCCCCCCCCCCCACACACACACACACAGACACCCATCCTTACACCCCCCACACAGATACCCTTACATAGACAACCTTACACTCACACACACACACACCCATCCAGACAACCTAAAACAGATGCTGCTTTATAATGTAAAGCAGCACATTCATAATGTCTGGTTTTAATACTATAACGAGGTAAATGGGATTATAACGCCATGTTTATGGACTTTTATTGCCATGAATATAAAGACTATAAATAAAGATGAATCACTATTATTTATATTGAATAAGATAATCAAGTGAGAAAATAAAAATAATATGAGATGATAGCATTGTTTCACATTTGATTATCACATTCAATATGAATAATAGTAATTGATCACATTTTCTCCTAGTAATCTCACTGGGGTTCACACTCTGCCACTCACACTTTCACTCTCACACACTTACACTCTGCCAATCACACACTCATAACTCTGCTGCTCACACTTATACTCTCACATACTTTGCCACTCACACACAGATACACGCACAATCATATACACTCTGCCACTTACATACATACACATGCACACTCATAACTCTGCCACTCACACCCACTTACACTCTGCCACCTACATACATACACATACACACTCATAACTCTGTCACACCCACTTACACTCTGCCACTTACATACATACGCATACACACTCATAACTCTGCCACTCACACCCACTTACACTCTGCCACTTACATACATACACATAAACACTCATAACTCTGCCACTCACACCCTCTTACATTCTGCCACTCACACCCACTTACATTCTGCCACTTATATACATACATATGCACACTCATAACTCTGCCACTCACACCCACTTACACTCTGCCACCTACATACATACACATACACACTCATAACTCTGTCACACCCACTTACACTCTGCCACTTACATACATACACATGCACACTCATAACTCTGCCACTCACACCGACTTACACTCTGCCACTTACATACATACACATGCACACTCATAACTCTGCCACTCTCACCCACTTACATTCTGCCACTTACATACATACACATGCACACTCATAACTCTGCCACTCACACCCACTTACACTCTGCCTCTTATATACATACACATGCACACTCATAACTCTGCCACTCACACCCACTTACACTCTGCCACTTCAGCCCCAGTAGCCCCCCCCCTAGCGACGCCACTGAAGTTCACACTCCATAAAGAGAGTGTTAGTATCAAGACCCAGAAAGCACAGTTTCAAAAACAGGATCTGCTTCTATTCCAAGATATAAAGTTATCTGCCTATTTGTGAAGACTTTCATTAGATACTGGCTTAACAAGTCAAATTTTAGATATATCAGCAAGCACGTTAGCTTGGCCCCGCATAAGTTACACTCTAACACATAGTTGTTTATAGTTAAGTTAGAATTTCTCTATCGCAGAGCATGTTAATAATGGTAGGAGGGGTTGGCAACACAGCTCTAACGCAGAGCCCTGTTATTCCAGGGTTGCCTCAGACCTAAATCATGTAAGCCTTATTTTGTATTTTAGAATTTTCCAAAGAGGAACTAATTTCACTCCCACAGTCACCTGCTCCGCCATCGGAAGTCTCTGCATCCCCATCACTCAGAGCCTGGACAATCCCAAAATTAACTACATAGTGGCAGGTTTGTTTACCACTAGGTCAACCTCCATTACCCCAGACCATTTCATACAAGGTAATCTCAGGAGAGAAATTTTGGCCAAAGATCCTAGGATGGCAAAAAAGTTAACCATCTCTGAGTTTGTGTTGGCTTTCAGCCTATATAGAGATGTTATTTGTTCAGTACACCCTGATAGAAGAGAAGAGTTGGACCATTATTTGTTTAAAGTAGTCGAACTAGGACACAAGTATGGGGACTACACCTTTTTTGATTATCTTAGATCCTTTTTAAATATCTTAGATCCTTTTCTGCAAAGGCAGTAGCCGCAATGACCCAATTCAATTATGTGACAGATTGGAGTCAAATAGACACGGAACTGTTCTGCAGACATTTCACAGAGCTTAAAACACCCGCTTGTACATCATGTCAATCTACAGCACAATCAGCTGGGTTTTGTCCATCTAGCGACTGTGCCCCCTCCACTAGTTCTGTAGGTCTGGCAATGCATACACCACTAGGATCACTCCCAACTAGTGCCAAGACTCATGACCAGTTGGGGAGACCCATTTATTTCCTGGGTAGATCGCAGATCTGCAATAATTTCAATATGACTGGTTGCAATTTTAGCTTGTGTAGGTTGCTGCATGTATGCATGGGCACATCCAAAATCAACGTGTCCAACTAAATTGTTCCTGATTCAATAACTATCCCCTGTAAAGGTTGACTGCCTGAAAGACAAATTAAAGGTTCATCCAGCACCAGAACTTGCAGGTTTTTCCTTGGGTTTCCAAACAGGTTGAACTCTCCCGATACACACTAGAATTCAGAGGCAGTTGACCTGCTCCTTTCACAGGGAGGGTATGTAATAGGACCATTTGACATCCCCCCATTCCCAATTTGGAGAGTAAATCCTATAGGTGTAGCAGTTGGGATATATTCCAACAAAAATAGACATATTTGATTTATCAGCACCCCAGCATCCAGGAACATTATGAACTTTATGTATAAACTGACCTAGTTCTCACTGTATTTCACATTTTCCTTCTCATGTGAGCACATACCAGGATCGAAAAATACTGCAGCTGACGCCCTATCTCGGTTTGATTACCAGACTTTTTTCCAGGTCCTCCCGACAGTGGACCACATTCCTACTCCGGCTCTAATGGTAAAACACTCACACTAATTTGAGGAAGCACTTAGTTACAGCAAATACAATCATCAGTATGGCCTCATCTACAAGTACGACCAAAAGTTATCACCGAGCGTGGTCCCTTTATCACACCTTTCTGTGTATGATCCCTCAGTGTGAGTTAGGTTCGGCATATTGTCACGCCTCAATAAAACTTTCATATGGCACCATAAAACTGTCAGGTGTACAGCCCCACTTGTCTATGTTATTTCCCAACAACTCATCCTTTTTGACCTCCCATCCCATAAAGAATTTTCTGAAGAGCCTACAGAAGACCAAGCAGGTAATGGTAACCAATCGGTTAACGATCAGTGGCAGAATTTTCAGGTCATTAATAAACAGTATAGACAACAGACCTTTCAAACCAGAGACCATGTTCTTGGCATTTTACAGTTTCATGAGACCAGGGTAACTTACTAAAACAGCCAATTCAAACACATTTTTATGAATTGTGGACTTTCGTAAAGAGTCTGGTCATTACATTCTATCATTAACCCATACCAAAATTAGCCAGGTACGGCCAAGCGTACAGATCCCTTTTTTTTCGCTACTCAGTATTCATGGTGTCCAGTGGCAGTGTTAGATGCCTTGATGAATTTTTGGCACATAAACGTAAAAGACAGTCCTTTATTACAATTCCCAGTAAAGGATAGGCACAGCCTCTTCCGCATCAAGGAATAACGTTCCAGCCCACCATTTATATGCCAGTCTTGATTTCCCATTGGTTGTGGAAGAGGCTATGACTATATCAGGCATCCCCTCTCCCACAACCGCTCATCTCACTATTTTCCCAACCTTTTCCCAGCCCTTTTTTATACAGTTTTTCTTTCTTTCTTTCTTTCTTTCTTTCTTTCTTTCTTTCTTTCTTTCTTTCTTTCTTTCTTTCTTTCTTTCTTTCTTTCTTTCTTTCTTTCTTGTGCTAATGGGGTGGTTTCCTCTGTAATGGTGCATCCATTACAGACGATTTAATAGGTTACATCCTATGGGCATGGCTATTTAAGCTTTTGCCCGTGGGAGGGATCCCACACTTTTTATGTTAAAAAAATTATGTTCAGTAGCTGTGCACTATTGTCACTCATGTTGCAGGTGACACTATTTTCCATTGACCACTCATTATTACCTTGTTTTTATCTCTCCTTTAGATTACATAGATGGAAAAATTGTATTCAAAATACAGTAATTGCGTTTCAATGCAGTCAGTAATTGAGTCCCCTACACTAACAAGATAATTCCTTAAAAGTCTAAAAATAAAATTTGACTTCTTACCAAGAATAATATGAAGCATAATTGATGCCGTCAGGTATACTACAGCGTCTCCTGAATGATATAGGATGAAATCAAAAGAATGGCTTAGGGCTTACCCTACAAGATGTTTTTGCTGGGTGCTGGAAAGTTAGTAATAAAACAGCAAAGTTACAATATATGCTATAGGGGTGAACAAATTCTAAACAATGAAGAAGCAACAAAGCATTTCCATTATCTTCAATAAGTCAGAGATAGGCCACACTATAGGATGATCTGGCACTTGGTGTTAAGACTTTTACAGTCTTCTCTCTATATGATTTAGGGCCCTATCAAAATATATTCAATAGCCTAAAATGTTAGACTGATAAAAGGTGTATTTTAAGTTTGATGGTAGAACTTGGCATGAAAAGCATTTTGCCTAATACAGTACACTGACTGTGAAGCAAACAGCTGGGATGTTCTTTTCTTTCTAATAAGAAATTGGTGTTATATAGAAGGACAGAAGATACTGGATAGCACAGCAAGCTACCCTTCTATAAAACAAGCTGAATACACCAAAAGAAAATGGCACAGGCACTAGCCTCCTTCACATCTTCTATTTATCACATGCGGTAAGTGACACAATGGATAGCACAATCTTATTGTACATTCAATGAAGAAAAACACTACTTACAAAAGCCTCCCTTGGCTCTATAAAACTTTTTCAGAAGTGAGATGTTCTACTTTCATTCAGATTCTCTCGGGAGCTTTTCTTAACCTATTGATTACTTTAAATAAGAACATCCATATTGTATTGATTGCTGTCTACTTGCTGTGTCCAGTCGCAACAGGTGAGATAAAGAGTGCTTCATCATCATAATGAGAATAAACGGTCTAATTGACATCACCTCTGTGGTTGTTCAATGATTTTGATTCTCCACAAGAAAAAGAAGGAGCCTATCGTTACAGGCAAAAAACGAGTAAAAGGTCTATTTTATTTTAGTCCGCTGGAACCTGTTATGATTTTCTTTTAGTGAAGGTTTTTCTTCAGAAATAAAGGTCACGTGAATGTCACGCGTCAGCTGGAAATAATAGCACAATCTATAGCAAGGTAAACTCCAATCACAATATACTTTTAACTCCCATCAATCCCAGCTAGATGTTGGTTTCAGGACAACTGAGGTAACTGATGTCCTATACTTCTCCTTTACATTTAATGTTTGACGTATTTAACAACATTCAATAGACATGACAGAACCTGACCTCCTTTTGCTAACTCTGCTATTTTTATTCCAAACTGGAAAGTGTACTCTGGTGATCACATACCATTCTCAAAACAGGGAGGGCACACTAGGCATTTTAAGGGATCACCATTATTTTAAAGGACAACTAAACTTTTTTTTATACTTGTGCTTCTGATATAGAGACACAATGAAAAATGTAGTGCCCCTAGTATGAGGATAAACTGGCATGCACTTTTGATGGTAAATGCCAGTTAATTCTCAGACCGACAGTCTCCATGCTTCCATGGGAAGTGAGTAGCCTGGTCAAGTTGGCAGCTGTCTCTCTATTTTATCGCAGAGTGCACCTTAATCATGTTGCTCCCTTTTGAAAAAAAGGGTCTTTCTCTATACTAGTAGAAAGCCCACTGCATGCAGACCCAGATCAGATGAGCAGAGATGAGCCCCACTCTGACTGACTGTGCGCATGCTGATACTGTCAGTGCGTGCCAGCCTCCTGACCAGCTCTGCTACAGTTCTGAGGCAGACCTGAGAGTAAACCTGCATGCATCTCTAAAGATACATGTTGAGTTTACTTTGGATAAGGAGACAACATGTTTTAACCCTTGCTTCTCAATAGGATAAAAATGGTATTTAGAATACAGTAATTGCATTTCAGTGCAGTCAGTAATCGAGTCCCCTACAATAACAAGATAATGCCTTGAAGTCTAAAAGAAATTACCTAGAATAATATTAAGCATAATTGATGCTGACAGGGATACTACTGGGTCTCCTGACGGTTACAGTATGAAAAAATTAGTGACATATGGCTTATCGTACAAGGTGATTTGCTGGAAAGTTAGTAATAAAAGAAGTGAGGCTTAGAAGCCAGGGTTACAAAAAAACGTTAGTTGTCCTTTAAAAGTAGCATTTTAGCCTTACACTTGATCTGGGTGTAGGGTGCCTACCTAGCCATTATTTTATTGGCAGATCAGTGAAAAAATAAAACAAAACAATTGACACTCGTGGTTTATTTTTTACTTTTATTTCCCTAACTGAAGCAAAAGTTAAAATCCTTTTGCCACTGGTCATGAAAAAAATTAAACATGCATCTTCACAGCTGTGACAAAGCTTGTCTGGATGATGGCACTCTGTCACCGTGTGCTCAGCCTATCATATTTCGAACTCACTTCATGTGTCTGAGTGGGGTCTGTCAGGTGCGACAGCTTCTCTCTACTAGCTCAGACCCTTATTTTTGATTGCCACCAACAGAGGCTGCCTAGTTAAGGTGTCCTGGCTGGAAAAAAACCTAGTTAAGGTCACCTCTGTTGGTGACATTCTAAAACAAGGGTACCTCACTCCACTAGCAGAGAGAGACTGTCAGCAATAGTCACAGGTATCATGCTTGCCAGGGAAGCATGGATGCTGATCAAAGCATTGAAAATCATTACATGGTGAAATATGGTCATTGATAATGTATGAAAACGTATATGTGTTTAGTTTGGGCCGTTTGTCAAAGCACAGTGTTTTAGAGGATGCTATAACATTTCTGTAAATTCCCATCTTTTCTAACGTTCAATAAGTCTTTTTAGGTTTCTGTAGTAATAAATCCCAGCAGTTGAAGAGGTGTGATTTTATTTTCACACTGGATATAAAAACACAAAACTGCCGATAAAATAGGTGTTAGTAGTTTTTAAAATTGGATTGGAATATAGAATGAGGCTATTGAGACGAAGGCTAGTATTAACATAGTAACATAGTAACATAGTAATTTAGGTTGAAAAAAGACACAAGTCCATCAAGTTCAACCCTTCTACCTATCTTTACAGCTTTTGATCCAAAAGAAGGCAAAAAACCCCTAAGGAAGCTATTTCGAATTTTGCCTCCTGGGGGAAAAAATTCCTTCTTGACTCCAAGAGGCAATCAGATTTCTCCTTGGATCAATAAGCTCTTTTATTAATGCTTATTCTATTATTAATAGCCCTGTATGTTCTGCTTTGCTAAAAAAACATCCAAACCATTTTTAAATGCATCTATTGTGGTTGCTAGCACTACCTCTCTTGGCAGTGAGTTCCATAACTTTATTGTCCTAACCGTAAAGAATCCCTTCCTTTGCTGTCTATGAAATCTTTGCTCTTCCAGTCTGAGGGGGTGACCTCTTGTTCTTTGTACCTTTCTGTTAATGAACAGGTCACTGGAGAGCTCTTTATATTGGCCCTGCAAATATTTATATAAGGTTATCATATCCCCTCTGAGACGCCTTTTTTCTAACGTATATAAATTCAATTTTTTAAGTCTCTCTTCATAACTAAGATCCTCCAAACCCCTTATTAATTTTGTAGCTCTCCTTTGCACTTTTTCTAGTTCCTTAATATCCTTTTTAAGGACTGGTGCCCAGAACTGTACTGCATATTCAAGGTGAGGTCTTACCATTGATTTGTAAAGAGGCAAGATGATATCCTCCTCCCGTGAATCTATACCTCGTTTTATACATGCCAATATCTTATTGGCCCTTGCAGCTGCTGACTGGCATTGGGCACTGTTGCCAAGTTTGTTGTCTATAATTATTCCTAAATCCTTTTCATTAGTAGTTTTTCCCAGGGAAAAACCATTTAACGTATATGTTGCTTTGTTATTATTTTTCCCATAATGCATAACTTTACATTTGTCTATATTGAACCTCATTTGCCACTTTACTGCCCAGTCCCCCACTCTGTCCAAATCTTCCTGTAAAGAAAAAACATCAAGATTAGTCTTTATTGCCTTACCTAATTTAGTGTCGTCCGCAAACACGGAGACATGGCTCTCAGCACAATTTGGCAGATCATTAATAAACAAATTAAAAAGAAGAGGGCCCAAAACAGACCCCTGAGGTACTCCGCTTAATACCCTTGTCCAATTTGAGAATTTTCCATTTACAACAACCCTTTGTGTTCTATCTTTTAGCCAATTTTCAATCCACATACACACATTTGCCCCCAAACCTATTTCTCTCAATTTGTAGAGTAACCTTTTGTGTGGAACTGTATCAAATGCTTTCGCAAAATCCAAATAGATCACATCAACTGCCACACCTAGATCTATATTTTTACTGACTTCTTCATACAATTTCATTTACAAATGGTTGTACTTCAAAAATTCTCAGCATACATTATTGGCTCTTCCATAATACATAAAATGAAATACTTAACAATGTGACAAATTTCTCCATCTGATCACTGCAATACAACAGCCAAATAAGCACTCAGAAATGCTCACGCGGTGTCTGCCAATCATGTCGTGCTTTTGGGATGACTGGCGAATATTGGACATTTAGTTCATCAACAGCTAGAGCTGCAGTTTGACACCTCTGGTCTAGTCAATAGGAAAGCTTTGTCTCACTGGAGTGAAGTTTTGATGTACTCCATTATAATGTAATACATTGCTTCCATAGATATTCTATAGGGAACTATATCCAGACTATCATCATGGAACCAGCACTCAGATGCATGTTCACTACATCTCCATGTCTTACAGATCAAACATCCACTAAAGCCAATACATAACATTTAAGCTAAAGCTTGATTAGTTAAGTCCATCTCAAAATGTATTAATTAATTACCTTTTTTTTAATAATTAATCAGTATTATCATCACATAAATTACCATGTGTGGGTACAAACAGTGTACAGTGTGCAGACTTTAGAAAATCAGTTTTAAATTCTTAGTGCGGCAGAGCAACAGAGATCACATTGTGTCCTGAAAAGGCAACTAGACAGCAGGATATATATATATATATATATATATGACCTAAAAAAGACTGCTGGGAAATTCTTTTGAAGACATTTTTCAAAAAAACTAAAGCAAGCTTATAGGACAAATCACAGGTGATTTTGTTCCAGACATCTGATTTAAAATCTATCCCTCTAAACAAGGGCTTTTTAGCTTAACCCTTTGGAAACCCGAGGGTTAGAATGTCTTCCCTCCTCTATAGCATCTAATAGAAATTTTGTTCTCTATGTTCTTATTGAAAGACATAGCACAACGTTTGTTAAAATCTCCAATATTTGTTTCATCTAAGCTAGGTGCTTTTAAAATAACTTCAAATATTTAAAAATGTAAAAAATGTGTAAAATGTAGTTACACACTGAATTTATGTATTGCATTGTGTGAAATTCTTGTCACTGCAGTGGTGCATTATAAAATCTTAAAAATCAGTCTCATAATTAATACAGATAAATATGTTATTTTATTACATGTTTTTCTATGACAACCATAGCTAGAAGTTTCTAAATTACAAAGTCACCTACAGGCTTAGAGAATGTATGTATGATGTATGATATGTGCTGGAATATAATAACTAGTAACTACTAATACCCCATGCCATGTTATGCTCATTACCCCACCAATGAATGACGCAAAACCTTGGGTAAGGCAATGACCACAACTATATTTAATTATACCCCCTGCTTGCTTAAGTTTCCAACCAAACCACATTAACGACCCACTAACTGCAAGCCTGAGGGCCTGCAGATTGATTTAAACCCCATATATCAGTGCTCTTAGCTCCTGCAGTGCTCTAAGCCATTTGCAGGCCATGTCTTCTCAAGCCCTAAAGGTCAATACTTTCCAGTAATATCTTTCAACATTGCTGACAATGACCATATTCCGCAGTTGTGACAACAACTGAAATATACATATAACCACACACTAAATTTAGAGAGGGAGGGTGGGCAGTAACATTTGTAGAGAAACAGAATAAGTTACATTTTCTTTGCGCCCAAACACACACACATATATATATATATATATATATATATATATATATATGTAGATACAGATATACATTGATCACATGGTACAATTAATCCAATCACCACACCCCTTACAAACTCCATAATAAAGTTCAAAAATAATAAGCCATACATACAGGATAAGCAGACTTCACCACCTGAGCAGCCGTATCTCTGGGCAGATAAATACATGGGAAGAGTTAGCATCTCTGGTTTCTGGTCATTTGCCGTGTCTGTGCTGGTATAAAATGTCAATTGCTACTTGCCCTGCAATCTAATGCGTCATATGAGGTGTAAAGAATGGAGATGGAGTATCTACAGCAGTCCTCATCAACATGATTTGTGCTGCTCAAAACTGAGCGACCAGAATTTTAAATGTATACAAAATCAACTTATTGTAAAGTCCAACACTTAACAAACACTCCAGATGCGTGCATATTTATTGTGCTAGCAATCAGGGGCGGGCTGGGCCGGGGGGCAGGGTGGCAATTGCCCCCCAGGCCGCCCTAAACTAAGTAAAACAACACTATGTAAAAAAAAAAAAAACGCGCTTGCAGGCAGAGACTGAGGTGAGAAGGGATCGGAAGATCCCCTCTCACCTCCGCTCTGCCTGCAAAGCTGCACGGGGAGCCGAACAGGCAGCACAGAGAAACCTCCGTGCTGCCTGTTCGGCTCCCCGTGCAGTGTGCCGACACGGAAGTGCCGACAGTCACTTGATCGGCGCTCTGACGTCAGACGCGCGCCGATCACGTGACCTGTCGGTACAACCGCCGGGAGGCCGAACAGGCAGCATGGAGGGACCATGCTGCCTGCCACCAGGGAAGTCCTCCTGCCACTAGCCACCAGGGAAGTCCTGCCACTAGCCACCAGGGAAGTCCTGCCACTAGCCACCAGGGAAAAAGGTAAGGGGGGGGGGGCAAAAAACACTGGCATATTATTGGGCAAATTGGCTGGGGAATATTACAAGGCAAATAACACTGGCATATTATTGGGCAAATTGGCTGGGGCATATTACATGGCAAATAAGACTAGAATATTATTGGGCAAATTGGCTGGGGCATATTACATGGCAAATAAGACTGGCATATTATTGGGCAAATTGGCTGGGGAATATTAAATGGCAGAATAACACTGGCATATTATTGGACAAATCGTCTGGGGAATATTAAATGGCAGAATAAGACTGGCATATTATTGGGCAAAATGGCTGGGGAATATTAAATGGCAATTAACACTGGCATATTGGGCAAATTAGCAGGGGCATATTAAATTGCAGAATAACACTGGCATATTATGGGACAAATTGGCTGGGGAATATTAATGGCAAATAATATTGGAAATGTGTATGTAATGGGGTGATCGAGGCATGTAAATGTGGTGATGGGGCATTTCCTGGTGTGCAACGTGGATTATGGGTCATGTCGTAGGTGTGCAACGTGGGTAGGGGGGTGGTGCCCAAATTTTGGGATATTGGGTGTCTAAATCCTGGCATGTTGAGGGGCAAAATCCTGGCATATTGAGGGGAAAATCCTGGCATATTGAGGGGGCATCATCTTGGCATATTGAGGGGAAAATCCTGGCATATTGGGTGTCTAAATCCTGGCATATTGAGGGGCATAATCCTGGCATATTGAGGGGCATAATCCTGGCATATTGAGGGGCATAATCCTGGCATATTTAGGGGAAAATCCTGGCATATTGAGGGGGCATCATCTTGGCATACTGAGGGGCATAATCCTGGCATTTTGTAAGGGAAAATTCTAGCATATTAAATGGCAAATCCTGGCATATTGTGGGGGAAAATCCTGGCAATATTCGTTATAAAACAAGGAAAAGATGGCCGTGGATGGGGAGGCGATTCGATGGTGCAATGGGCCACTTGACTGGATTTGCCCCCCAGGCCTAAGCCTGCCAGCCCTCCCCTGCTAGCAATACACTTATCAACACCAGTGAATTCACAAAAAATAGTTTGGAGAGATCACATCCATGGACATATGCAGCTCTGAGTCTAGTGATCCCCTTACGTCAAAATCCCAAGAACTGAAACCACACTCTATTGTTGCGTCTTTTACAACGTCTCTAAGCGGCTTCTGGAATCTGCCACGTATTTAATAAAAAAAATTCACTGTACTGTGGAGAGGGGTGTGTGCTGTTCGGCTTCATTCGGCTCCACTTTATTGTGTAGATGGACGTTTTTAAATTTGACTATTTTTGACCATACATTCTTCTAAATGCAGCTCATAAGCAAACCTAACAGTGCTTCATGCCTCAGTGAACTAGTTTGAGGGCTGTTCAATTGCAACACATGTAGGCTGTTGTGTAGCATATTAGCATATTATGCCACACATTGCCTTTCGTGGCCGCAGGTATGCAGATTTATGATGTCATCTTGTTTATATTTGTGGAAAAGTTAGCTTTATTACATTACATGTACAATTGTGAAAACAATAGATACTTTTAATTCTGTTTTCTTTATTGCTTGAACATTATAGCTCTATTACTTGTAATACTGTATTTATTTTAAGACTCTTGTTAATCAGTATGAATTATTGACTGAAACATGACATTTATTATTAAGTGACCTATTTTGACTGGTGTCATGCACCTCTTTTGTATTTTTTTTTTTTTTTTTTTAAATATTGCATATGTCCAAATTTGGAAACTGATTGATGTGTTATACTTTTACTTTGTAGTGACTTTCAAACTGTAGAGTGTCTGCACATTTGTTATGCTCATGAATTGAGAGCGACCGAAACATTAGTGCTCTGCTAATGCTGATTATCTTCCTATTTACAATGAGGTCTGGGCAAGTCCTCTCTTTTAGGAGGAAAATGTAATTACTATTCACCTCTTAGAGGGACAAGATCTAGAGTACCCAGCCAATTTATAGAGAGATTCTAGCCAAGGATAGCACTTGGCCTCTTCACTCAATACATATTCTTAAAATACTGCAGCATGATCTGAATAAGAAAATCCATTAACCCCTTTAGTTTCAAGATTATTAATTGTCATTTTATTTTACATGCTAAATGCAGCAAAGAACAGGTCCAAGAGAACTAACTTTAAACTATTAGGATGTCTGAAACGATGTTATGACTTTTATAAATGAAACCCTATCAGTTGTACCTTTTTCTTTCATGACTTCTCATGTTGAAATTCATCTGATTATGTTTTGTTTTAGTAGAATCGAAGTTGTTATTATTATATTAGTTCCTTAGTAATGCTCTAGACATTCACATAGAATTATAACTTGCTAGAAAAAAAAATACTTTTTGTTTAATCATTACATTGATCAAATTTTCAAGAAGACATTTGGGGCTATTCATTAAATTCGACTTTGGAGGTTGACTTTTATTAATAGACTTTGGCACTTGAGTTTGAAAAAAAACCCAAGTTTCGAATCTTTCCCATTAAAAGTAATGGGAGGAGAAATGATCAAAGATATTTTTGAGACTAGGTCACATTTGGCACCTGAGTTTGACTTAGTCTCAAAAATAGCTTCAATCATTTTGCTTGCCATTTCTTTAAATGGGGAAGATTTAAACCTGTTTTTTAAGACCAAAGTGTCTAGTTTTTTCCCTTTTGACAAACCTGCTACCTCTCTGATTTGCTTATCCATTGGTAGTTGTAGTAGTATTGGTTGGTGACCAGTGGGGGCTATTCACTGAAAGTAAGCTAATCATTGAACAGATAATATCTCCAACTTGACTATCTTTCATCTTCACTATTAATACCTGATACCACTTGTCCGTTCACTTTCTGTCAATAGTCCTAACAGAGAATTGTCAATTTCTCAATCATAGGCTTACAGAATGAGTCAATTGAACTTGACCCTCAGCTCATGAGCCAACAATACTTAAAACAGCATCACTAATGAAGACTAGAATCATAGGATGCATGTGAAGGTGATGTCAATAACAAAACCCTAATACAATACATACATAAGTATTGCTATCTTGACAATAGGATATGCTTGCATTATGGGTCCTTTGTTCCAGACAAAAAATGTCTTTGTAAAAGTAAAACTTTGACTTATAGGAGTCAAATATCCCCTCATAGAAACATGGAAACATAGAATGTGTCGGCAGATAAGAACCATTCGGTCCATCTAGTCTGCCACATTTGTTTTGAATACTTTAGTTAGTCCACCCGTTCCCGGTCTTATAGATAGGATAGCCTTGTGTCTTTGGAGACATGAAAGGGGATATTACTGATATTTACTGATCCTCCATTGTCCTTTTGAATGCGTCAATATATACGCCTTCAGCTCAAAGGCAGATTTGCATCTCATAGTTTATAAAACATATTATTTAATATGCAAATTTGACATGCAGAGGTCCCTGGGAGAGAAACACTCATTATTTATAGACTTTCTCCACAAATCAAAGATTTACAATCTGTCAAATGAAGCCCTCCATGTAGAAGTCTGCAATATTACAACATAGGAACAAAATCAAAAAGCATTTTACTCAAGTTAAAACCATCAATGGAAGAACATGGTGTTGTGTTTTACTGCTACTTAAATAATTGCCCCCCCTCCCCTTAACCAAAATATTAAAATGAGCATATGAAAAGGAACCACGTTGCAGTTTTCAGAAACTCAAAAAACTTTTTACTGGTGCTACATCAAATGATCCTTAAATTGGCTTTTTATTTCATGTAACACAAACCAATTTCTTAAGTTGTTATTTTCCTGAACCGTTGTTGCCCGATTCTTGTGGGTAGTATATCCTAAAAGGTAAGCAATTTACACTTTGCTTTGCACTGTTTCCCGATTTATATGTTGATATATTTTTGCTCAATCATCACATCTAATAATTCTTCTAATAAACTTTCATAGAAAATTCTCATTTATCCTTATTTGGGTTCTTCAGACTGCTTCTCTGAATCATTAAAGAAGTACACACTGGGCAGACTAGATGGTCCAAATGGTTTTAATCTGATAACTAGAGTTGAGCGGACACCTGGATGTTCAGGTTCGGCAGGTTCGGCCGAAGTTCGAAAAAATTTCCGGGTACGTGCTCGAACTTGACCCCGAACTTGACCCCGAACCCCATTGAAGTCAATGGGGACACAAACTTTTGGCCACTAAAATGCCTCTAAAAAAGTCCTGGAAAGGGCTAGAGGGCTTCAAAATGAAGTAAAATGTGGGTAAGAGTAGGACAAGTGCCCTGAAAGCAAATGTGGATAGGGAAATAACTTAAAATAACATAAAATACATAGAAATTACAAATACAGCTGAGCCATAAAATAGCACTTGATGGAATCTTTGATTTTAGCTTTGGAAGAACATAAATCTAAAGCATGGCTGCCAGGAGGATCAACAGAATTATCCATTTGAGAGAGGGTTGGAGTGCAGGGTATTCTCTTTCAGTTTATACTAAGTGACCCATAGGTTGAGGAGGCGGTGACCGTGGCGGTGTAGGTGGAAGCGGCGCTGGAGGAGGAGGAGGTAGCCAACAATGTTTTTTATTTGTTTTTTTAAATTGGGGTAGCCCCCAAAATATTGGGGCATATATAACAAAAGAAAACAAAGAATAAGTGCAATTGAGCATAACAATGACTGGGTGAGGCCGGTATAAATGTCTATTCTGCACAAGGTACAGAGAAGTCTGGTGGGATCCATGCCTGGTTCATCTTAATAAACATGAGCTTGTCGTGAGCTTGTCGTAACAGTATTGGACTGTTCTATTTGACTCTCAGATATGAAGTGCACTACAAGACGCAAATGTACTATTTAGCACCCAAAACAATTAGAATTTTTCAAAGTGCGCTGTAAGCACAGTATTGGACTGTTCTATTTGAATCTCAGATATGAAGTGCACCGCAAGACGCAAATGTGCTATTTAGCACCCAAAACAATTAGAATTTTTCAAAGTGCACTGTAACCACAGTATTTCACTGTTCTATTTGACTATCAGATATGAAGTGCACGCAAGATGCAAATTTACTATTTAGCACCCAAAACAATAAGAATGTTTCAAAGTGCACTGTAACCACAGTATTGGACTGTTCTATTTGACTCTCAGATAGGAAGTGCACCGCAAAACGCAAATGTACTATTTACCACCCAAAACTATTAGAATTTTTCAAAGTGCGCTGTAAGCACAGTATTTGACGGTTCTATTTGACTCTCGGATATGAAGTGCAGGACGCAAATGTAACAAATTGTAACACCAACAAATTGCAGTATTTAAAAATGCCTAGATGTTGCCCACTGAGCTAACAGAACAGGATTAAAGTCATGTGCATGGCACACATTCAGTTGAAAGTGCACTGCTCAGGGCAGGGTACAAATATGTAGTATAGCACCCACTAAAATAATCACTGTAATTTGAATAATCGCTGTAGTTTGAATAATCGCTGTAGTTTGGAGATTCAACACCAGAATTTATTTTAATCTGTCCCTCACAGCTGCAGCATCCTCTCCCTACACTAAGAAGAGCTCATGTGATGTGCGTGCACGTGACTCCAGCTTATATATAGAGGCTGGGTCACATGCTGCACTGGCCAATCACAGCCATGCCATTAGTAGGCATGGCTGTGATGGCTTCTAAGGGCAAACGAGTCAAACGTTTGTTGATTGGCTGCCCTGCAGCCTTTCAAAACGAGCCATTAAATCGCCGAACCCCGAACTCCAACCCCAATATACAGTGAAATGTCCATGTTCGGGTCCGGGGTCCAAAAAACGTAAAGTTCGTTACGAACCCGAACTGTGCAGTTCGGGTTCGCTCAACACTACAGATAACACATTCTATAAGTAATTGACTCAATTTGCTTGGTGAGATCTTACTGTTGGCTGAGGATGTAAACTTGAATACAGAAAATGTCTGTGAAATCGTTTCGCATCTATCCGGAGCCTGCCTTATTACCCATCACCCTAGTAAACTGTAAACCTTTATTCTAGAAATATATAAATCAAAATATAGGACCGCAGACATATTGGCATTGATATGACACTGGAGAAGCTTGTATGGCATGACTGTGTGAAACATGATTAAACTATGGATATTGATTGAGTTTATTTTTTCTTGCCTGATCCCACAATTCGTTGATCAGATCTAGAAGAGTTGAGTTGCTAGCATATTGATTGAAGTACAGATAAATAAAGATTCCAGTTTTTGATAGTTAGATAAACATATAATCTGCAAATTAAAGTAGATCATAATAATGAGAAAAATGTGTACATTGAGATATTCTTTCTATTTAAAGTTCATCCAGGGGATGTTGTTATTACTCGTAAGGATGAAAGACTGAGTTACCCACACCAGGAATCTAACTCCAACATTGAGGATAAAAATATTCTGCAGCTAGTGCATTAGTTCACTGAGCTATCTCACAGCGACAGAATAGATAAAGAGAGAGAGAGAGAGGGAGAGAGAAAGAATTCAAATTTAAAATGTAACTGAGATTTTTTTTTTATCAGATATAAAAAAGTTATAAAAAAGTTAAGAAGGACTATACATGTACCTGATTGCGAGGGGCAATCTTACTAATTGGAAAGGAAAACATAGAACATACCAGGTATGCCATCAATTCTATTGGTTGCCAAGAGTCCATAAGGAAATCACCGAGAAGCATTTTTATAAAACACATGTAAATAGTCAAGCCAGCAGAAAATTAAGCTTCTCTCTATACATGGCCTCACATGAGTTAACTGGATGCTAAGGTCTTGCATGCTACCAATTTGCAGTAGATTTAAAATTTCCCACATAAACACACATTGTCCTTATCCAAGTGGAAAGTAAAGCTCAACAAATTAGTTTTCTCCAGACAGAGTAGGCTAATGAGTAAAAGCATTTTACTGCCAAAATATTTTTAGCGTCTTTCCCACAGACATCGCTATAATTAACTTGCAAGTTTTTAAAATGCTATAACTGCACTTGAATTTAATTGGTTAATTATTTTTACTCACATTTGGAATACCAGAAGGCTATATTGCAGGATTTCCAGCAATAACCCTTCTGCTCAGACAAAAGCTTTCACAGAACAATTAGGGCAATAAAGCCAATACCAACACAATACTTTTAGATCCAGAAAGCTGTTGTTTATAGTAAGAATCAGATTCCTTAAGTTAAAATAATACATGTTATACCTTCTTTAGATATTAGTTACAAATGAAAAGTAGAGATGCTCCATGAAGAATAAAGTTGGTTGATAAAATGGAGCCTTTCCTTCATGAGCCAACAGAGGGACCACTCAGGATTTTACAGTTTTTTCTATATTGCCATATAAAAGTTCCTAATTGCTCATTTCCACTAACTGCAAACTATTGTTTATGACAGTGTTGTAATGCAATAGTAGTCACCTGACAAAGCTAATAGTAGTGATATAGTGGGTTTACTCTCACCTCAGTCATACCCATACATACAAAAATGTCATGAAATATAGCTTTTTGTAGTTTAAATAGTATTACCCATCATGTCCCATTGACTTCTAAATGGAATCCAGAGCACACACATCCTGCCTAGTTCCATGCCTGCCAGTGATGGAGCAAGGGCCCCAGTTAAGAAATATATGTGTCAGATCCATTTTTAGCCTTTCTTATATGCACTTTACTTTATGACTAAGTGGCTATTGTTTAAGGGGCCAGTGCAATAAATGTGTTCTGCAGTTACACTATATCCTGATCTTTTATTCTGTGCATATGTTTGTTTTGTGTAAGCTGATCCGGACATCCACATAAACAATATAGTCAGAGCCAGGTGTAGCGGGCTCTGGTAAATGTAATTTTTTAAAATTTGAGAATATATATTTAAATTGTTATAAATACCATTTGTATACAGCATATATGTTCAAACTTCTGTATCCAGTGATAAAACACAAAAGTCCCATCAAAATACAATACCAAGCATAAAGTTCTCAAAACTCTAATATGCACACAATGTTTCACATAAAGAGGTTTTGTTGCATGCAGTATTCCAGATATGAACACATTCTATTGGTTAATGGTGTCAGTGAGTTCTATACTATCTGATTTCCTGTTCATCTAATGTGGATGGTATGCTGTATTATAGTGTTTTCAGCTTCAGATATGGTTGGCGTTTTCAAATGTAAGGCCCCTGACGAAGCTGCCACAGCGAAATGCGCGTTTGTGAGCTTCAGATCCCCTGCCTTTTGGCATATCTATCTCATCTGTCTCACTTTGTACTCCTTTTCTCTTTCAGTCAGCATGTTAGGTTAGGTCATTTTAAAGCCTTTTACAGTCGGCTGCTTGTTAGCCCCAGCCGATGTCCGGTTCATAGGGAGAAGCACTAGCCAGGCTATTTGTGGTAACTAACTGGTAATAAAAATATATATTTACTTTTTTTCCACTTCTCCTGGCTCATGCAATACCTGTCTCTCTCCCTTCTGCCTTATCTTATCAAATATGGAATACATTGGCTTAAGGGTTGTCTTTTGAACCTGCTGATTGTCCATACAATATTATAAAAGGGAATTTATCTAAATACTTTTTCAGACAAATTGTACCAGTGGGGGATCATGAATTTCTTGGCTTTATAAACTTTTATGTGTTATAGTTTAGTGTGTGACCAACTGACTTATTTGCTATTGAGCAGTATTATCCAATATCTGGTTTGGCACAATTTGTTGTTTTTTCTATGTTGTGTTGTGTCTATATGTCCGTGGTGTATGAACTGTGAGTCGGGCTAAGTGGCATTCCACTAACTGTTCCTCTTATTTTAAAATGTCTCATTATAATTTTTTCTTATATCAGCATTATCAATAATATGTATCATTTTTTTTTTGGTCTACTAACAATATTTCTGTTAGTAGACTCCTTTTTGGTTGCACTTTGTTATACGATTTAATATTCGGGTTTTCCTTGCACTTCTTCTGAACCTATGTAGCAATTATTTGTTCCATTATGAAGTTTTCATATGTAGACTCTATCATCCTGAGTAATAGGATCACACCGTTCAGTATGTGTGAATTATGCAGTTGCAGGAGGCTATATGGAGTAGCACTGACAATATATATTCAGCCATGAATTGGTGGTGATGACTGTGAGGGTTTTAGAAAAATAAGTTTGTCATCACTAAGTTTAGAAGAAAATAACTGCTAATTAAACAGGTACAAAACTTTTTTCGCTTTTTTTATATATATATTTAATTATTTTATTGATATAATACAGATATTAAGACATAAAGTGAATAAATATTCTAGTTTTATACAATATATACAACAATGACATCAGTCCAGCGTAAAAAAAAAGAATAGTCTTAAGCGTCATGACAAAAACCCATACCAGACAAGAAAGAAATTGAAAGAGAGTGAAGTGAATATGGGCTCACGAACTAGTGAGTTCAAACAATCAGTTCAGCTCCTTCACTTGCTCCAGGTGCCTCTGCTGGTGTATGACTAACACCCAGTCCAATGTACACATAAATGAAGCGCAGAGAAGATGGCACTCACTGAATCCAGTGAAAAACAACGTGGTTTAATCGTATACAAATAACATGTAAAATATCATCACAGCAACAGGTGGGAAAGACATCAGAGGTAATTCACATATGATTCATTTGATTAAGAGCTTTAAGCGTGAAACACATCATGCTGTGAATCACCTCTGAAGTCTTTCCCACCTATTGCTGTGATGATATTTTACATGCTTTTTGCTATCTGGTGCTGAATATGATTCCAAGAGGGAATCTCCGAACTCCTTAGAAGCACGGTTAGTGGTTCAATACTTAGGGCATACAGCAGGGGGCCCAATGGGCACCCCTGCCAAGTGCCGTTCTTTATATTAAAGAAGTATAAATACAGAGATGACCCCATTATCCTGGCCCTCAGTGCTGAATACAGTGCTATGGCGTTATCCATAAAGAAACCCGTAAGCCCGAAGGCCTTTAGAGTCTCAGACAAGAACCACCTATTGAATGCCTTTTTAGCATCGAGGGCCAGGAAAGCCCCCCCCCCCCCCCTCGTACCCTGTGTACTAGATTAATGATCTTCCTAGTATTATTCTTTGCTGTTCGGCCAGAGATAAATCCGGTTTGGTCTCTATGGATAAGGTCTCCAATGATTATATTAAGCCTGTCAGCTAAGATTTTAGAAAATAGTTTCACACCTGAAGCATCTCTGCCTAAAATGATTTTTTGGTAGCCGCTTCCTGGAATACTCTAATAAGTAGAGGAGAAATCAGTGTCTCATGTGTGCAATAAAAACCTCAAGGGAAGCCATCTGGGCCTGGAGGTTAACCCTTTTTCATGTGCCTAAAAGCTGCAGATAGCTATGTTCTCAAAATAGGTTGGTTTCAGGCTTTTAGTTTGTCCTGTGACAGCCTGGGGAGCCCAATTTGATAAACCAATCTCTTCCCTGTGGGCAGACTATAAAGTGAAATGTAATATTTTTTAAAAGCATTGCTAATCTGAAGAGGAGACAGGCATCTATTCCCTTCCCAGAGACTCTCCTTGATGCATGATTGTTGTTTCCTAAATTTCATTCTGTTCTGGATTAACTCTGAGATTTCTTAATATGTGACCACATTTTTATTAATATGCCTCTCATGTAACACTTCACCTTTGTCTTTATTTGCCAAGAAATTAATTGCCTCTATGTTCCTCCGAAGTTAAAATGGCTTCACTGAGTCGCCACTTAGACCTCACAGTATATTCCGGGTTACCTTTACCAGTAAGAAACATCTGGCTCTATGGGTCCAGAGTAGTACAATGAGCCACAAGCTTTTGAATCATATCGGGGAGCCTCTGATTTCAGGGGTACACACCAGAGTATTATTCTATACAAAAATTTGTTTCACAGGTACAAGTCACAGCTTGAAAGGTTTATATGCCATTATCTTCTTTCTGTTCTTTAATTCTATGTTATGGCACAGCAGAAATGAATTCAGCTTGTTTGTCCTCTCAATCCCTTTTAAACGTATAGGGGGTTATAAGCCAGGGAGTCAGTTGAAAGTTTTTCTTCCTTTTCTTTTCTTTTCCCTTTTACTTTTCTTACCCCCTTAGGGGTTTATCTCTCTGTCCTGCTGTTTCCTTCTTCTACTCCCTTATATGAGCATTTTAAGTTCAGCAGTTGCTGCAGAATATTATGAATTGAATAGAATAACTCTGTTCCTGGCAACAACTGATATGGGTTAGATAGCTCCTTACGGACCAAAGCCGATTACTAGGAGTTAGGTTGACACAGAGGTTGAAATTAGGAAAATTTATGGGGAGGAGATTTGCACTGGTATACCAATCTTCGTAAAGAGGGTTAGCTATAATAGTTCAAGTAAATCTCCTAACAAAGAAAAAACATATTTGCAGAGGACTCTCCCCTCCCTTTCACAGGTGTGATGTAATTAATGAAGTGTTTATGTTAACAAAATATATCCCTTTATCGGTGGATATTATACTGCCCAAGAATAGTAGAGCTGCAATTCAATGCTCAGTAAGGGCCTGAGACAGGGAAGGAGAAAAAAAAAAAGTCTATCTTATGTGTGTGAAAGTGTCAGGTGCACTTATCTGGCTCTTCAAACATGAGTGGTCTATCTCTTGAACAGGCTGGGAGGTAGCATTGATCAAAATTTGTTGACAGGCGAGTCGCAGAAACGGCTTAGTTTTTCTCCATTAATCGGGGAACCTTTTCCCTTTTGGTAGATGTAAGCCAGAGGAAAACTTGCCAAAGACTCATCTGTGTTACCTGAAATGGTTAGTTTCCTAAGAGAATTGTAGTGTTGACCACCAGCTCACAGCCTCCGCTTCTCCTCTCCACTCCATCTCCGCGGCTCATGTACACATCGACATCATGACACAATGATGGCTTCCCAGGTACAAACCTTTTTTGGCATTCAGTAATTAGTACAAAATATAAGTAGTGGTTTAGCATCTGGCCTATAGACCAAAATACAGAGTTGATACTGAGCTACTCATGGGTCTCAAGAAAATTAGAAGACGCCATAATGTTTTTTCTCTAGGCCGTTAAAAGCCCATATTACTCAAAAACATGCTTTTTAATGGAATTGATGATTTATTCCCTATACATTTCAGCCAATGGTTCAGCAGGAACAGTCAAAGACTTTCCTTTTTTCTTCTTTGGCAACTATATTGTCTTGTCCATGTTTTTATTCTACATGTAGAGCACTCAAGGTAGAGACTATGATTCTGTGTTTACTGGATCTCTACTAATGCATTGTCTCTGCCTTTTTCCAACAATATAGCATAGCAGCTGATGTGCACTGTTGCTTATACAACAATTTTGTTTTTGTGACTGTTGTTGGTATGTCTTTGTTCCTTTTCATTGATTTCTGGTGGGCATTATATAACATAGTATATCATATGGCCCTGTTTTGCTTTGTATGCAATGAAAATATGGTGCATCATTACTGCTCACTTATCGCACCAAAAAATGTGATGTAGAAAAATGGGCTCCCACTTCCTTCTCATGCAACCTCCAGTATACTAGAGACAATGCTTTTTCTATAGCATACTTTTGGGTCTATTCACTAAAATTCAAGAATAGCTCGACTAAGTCAAATTTGGCACTTGAGTTTGACTTAGAAAAATCCCCATGGTCAAATTCTCCCTGATATGAAAGTAATGGGAGTCGAAATGATCAAAGCTATTTTTGAGTGTACTGAATTTGACTTAGTCTCAAAATGAAAGTCAACTTCCAAAGTCAACATCCTCGAGCTATTGTAGAATTTTAGTGAATAGACTTATTTGATTGTTACAAATAATGCTTATTTTACCTGTAATGTGCCTTCAAGTGTCTATTTTCACATGCACATTGAGATCAATTTGACATTGCTTTACTTGGCTTTCAGACTAAAGACACCCAATGAGAACTGTAATTTAAAGCAAGAACATGCAGAAAGTGGGTGGTGTAGAATATATTTAACAACTAATTGTGAGATAATTATCTCGTATTAAATTTGTAGTATGAGCAAGTGGGGGTGAGCAGTGGCAATATCAATCCTGGATAATACTCTTTTTAAGGTTTAATTTTTATTATTTTCAACAATATAATACACTATATAAAATACCCTTAACATAATATAACTATCTCCTTATTTCGTACAGAATGACTTAACTTTAATATTTTAACCTTATCTCTTAAACTGTGTGAACATACAAAGAATTGAACCAATACTTATACCTGGTATCTGTTTATGGAATATTCAATTATTGGTGCCAGATATAGCAGAATTTACATGAAAAAAGAAATAGGGTATGTGTTTGAACATAAAAGTAAAAGAATTGTGCGTACAAGATACAATGGAGGGTACTCCTCTTGGGACCCACTTTAACACAGAAGAAATAAAATGAAGCTCCTATGTTGTCAGGAATACTATGAAAGTACTTCAGGAGCTCAAGAAAGGCTCCTCGGCTTTTCCTTGTACTGGTGCACATTGATGAAGTCTCGTTTTCAGGCGTGTGATGCCTGCCATCACCCGTTTGAAGATACTATTCCTACCTGGCAGAGTCATTACACATAACAGGGGAGGTGCCTTTCCTTGAGCCCTGAAAATACTTCTATAGTTTTCCTGGTGATGGAGTTGCGTTTTACCCACCACTGTATCTTGAAAGCACAATATTTATACTTTTATATTAAAATTGATACCAAAGTTATTACCTCATGATTGTGTACATCATCCTTTTTTCTCCTGCCTGGGTGGATCAATTTGTTGGTTACAACCCCCGACTTTAAGTATTGGTTTAATTATTTGAATATTCCATGTATGGTGAAGTATTGTTACAGTTACTTATATTGTTGCTCACCCTGCTTTCTTACCTTTTTCATTCACAGTGTGTGGGGTTCACACTGTTGTGGGATTAGTAGCACTTTACCTGGTAAACCTTTACTTACCCTCCGTTTGTATTGTGTCTATCTGTAATACATTCTCTATTTTTAAAATTTCTCTTGTTTCCAACAAGAAGTTTTCATTTTCTTTTGTGATCAGTTTAGAATTCCTACTTATAGCCCAATTAATCATCATTGTAACTGTGGATACCTCCTAACCTGAATGATTCATATTGCAGCTATACATAAATCTCATTTTTTATTTTTACTGCAATAGAAAAATCTCTGAATATGAATCTCTGCAATAGTGAATTGCATGCAATGACTATTAGATATATTGTTAATATAATGTAGTACAACTGTTTCTGCGATTAACTTGCAAGGAATGCTTCATTTCCCTATGAAGCATTCTTTTGTCCTTACTAAGATTTCTTAGAGGACAATCTTTTCAGGCAGCTATTTTAGAATAATTAATAGAACAGAAATACAAAACCTTTTAAAAGTAACAGGTAGCAATTTTAGCTATTCCAAAAAGCCTCTGGTTATTTGTTTTTTGACAAACTCATAGAAACGATAAATATGTTGTGCATATATAACTGCAATATAGATCTAATCCATCAAACCAATACCAGGTTGATCTATTTATACTTGTCTATTCACTAAAATCGATGTAACAAGTGAACAGCAAAAAGACAAGAATGTTTCTCGGCTATTAATTACGGTTTCTGGCAGTTCAGTTTTTATGAATAATTACCCTAATGCATGTAGGTGTAAGAACCACAAGCACTCACCTAAACTCTGTTGTCCGTCATCAGGGCCACCATCAGAAATTTCATGGGCCCTTACTGAAAAAAAGTTCTGCCCTCCCCTACCCTCCAAAAGTTTATCCAGGTCTCTGTATTTCATGCCAATGATTTAAATACACCCCAGGACATGCATCCATGATATGCTGCTGCCCCATTAACCTCATTGCACATCAAATATTTAATATGCCACAGCCAGTGTTAGTTTATCCATTAATATGCCACTGATAATTTCACCATTAATATTCCACTGATAATTTCACCATTAATATTCCACTGATAATTTCTCCATTAATATTCCACTGACATTTTTCCACTATTATGCCACTGACAATTTGACCATTAATATGCCACTGACAATTTGACCATTGATATATCCACTTCCCTGGATGCTGTTTGTCCACAGCCGACTCCTCTGCAGTGTTTCCTGCATGCACGCTGGGTGTAGGAAGCAGGTGTAGGAAGCAGGAAATACAGCCACCAGATATGACTTGCCGTCATTTCTGGGAGCTGTGACAAGCCGGGTCCGCATCCACTGGATGCGGACTGCCAGCTGGTGCCTGTTCGTGACTGTCTCTGTGTGAGACAGTCACACGGGCAGCAGGGGCCCACAGGGCAGCTGCTTTTGGCCCCTATGAATGAATGCCCACACTTTAAAAAAAATTATTTAATAATAATAAATATTAAATAATGTTTTAATAATAATTGTAAAAAATTATTTAAAGGGCCAGGTCTCGCCCGTCAAGCCCTGATGGTGGCCCTGTCCGTCCTGCTTGCGGGTCACGGTAAAACAATGTTAGTATGCTTTTCACTCCCTCACCCTCGCAATTCGGATGAAACGTTTCTTCGTCGAACATTTCGGTAAGCTTTCTCCTAAAGTGTGTATGTGCAAATTAAAATTCAAAATCATAGTATTCGGTGTTACTAGGGTATTCTGCACATCATAGTCACATAATCTGTTGCGCTAAATAAGCCCTGAAAGCTCCCAGGTTCATTCCTCAGAGTTACTGTGCTATCCCTAGGGTTAAGACCAGCCTCCAAGCACTCCTAAAATATTTTGACTCCTGCTTTTCCCTTGGCTTATCCTGATTACCAACCTTACAGTAGAGTTGCACTGTAATTGAGCCTCTGTGTTTTTCTACTCCTGCACTTATTCTACATGCCAGGTTTGTTTTGCCGCAGTAAACTTTCTGCTTGAATCTTTATATCTATTTAACCCGGTATTCCTAGTTCTTGTTATCTTCCTTGCTATATAAATCACCTTGTAACCGGCACTTTATGCTTTTTTATTTGTCTTGTCTTGGCTCTCAGATTCCCTTGTCTTACTTTCTCCATAGATTCTTCCCACTAATCCCTTATGGAATGGTGCCCAGGATAAGATGCTGAGAAAGTCAAAAAAGTGAAACACTGTCATAGTAACCCTACACCTCTCATTAGATTTAGTTTAACTACCTTACGGGTAACTAGTTAATTATTATTATTATGTTATAATGGATTTTTGTCCTTTGTGGTTGCCTATTCTTTATTATGTTATAATGCATTATTGGCTTTGTTGGTTGCCTATTCTTTATTATTTTATAATGAATTTATGTCTTTGTTGGTTGCCTATTATTTATTATGTTATAATGCATTAATGGCTTTGTTGGTTGTCTATTCTTCATTGTGCTATAATGCATTATTGCCCTGTATAAGATGCTGAGAAAGTCAATGCTGGCATTGGTTCGAGCAAAAAAGTGAAACATTGTAATAGTAACCCAACACATCTCATTACATTTAGTTTAACTACCTTAGGGGTAACTAGTTAATTATTATTTTATAAGGGATTTTTGTATTTTTTGGTTGCCTATTCTTTAATATGTTATAATGAAATTATTGTCTTTTTTGGTTGCCTATTCTTTATTATGTTATAATGCACTATTGGCTCTGTTGGTTGCCTATGCTTTATTATGTTATAATGCATTAATGTCTTTGTTGGTTGCCTATTCTTTATTATGTTATAATGCACTATTGGCTCTGTTGGTTGCCTATGCTTTATTATGTTATAATGCATTAATGGCTTTGTTGGTTGTCTATTCTTCATTGTGCTATAATGCATTATTGCCCTGTATAAGATGCTGAGAAAGTCAATGCTGGCATTGGTTCGAGCAAAAAAGTGAAACATTGTAATAGTAACCCAACACATCTCATTACATTTAGTTTAACTACCTTAGGGGTAACTAGTTAATTATTATTTTATAAGGGATTTTTGTATTTTTTGGTTGCCTATTCTTTAATATGTTATAATGAAATTATTGTCTTTTTTGGTTGCCTATTCTTTATTATGTTATAATGCACTATTGGCTCTGTTGGTTGCCTATGCTTTATTATGTTATAATGCATTAATGTCTTTGTTGGTTGCCTATTCTTTATTATGTTATAATGCATTATTGGCGTTGGTTGTTGCCTATTCTTTATTAGGTTATAATGCATTAATGCCTTTGTTGGTTGGTTATTCTTTATCATGCTTTGATGCATTATTGCCTTTGCTGGTTGCATATTCTTTATTATGCTATAATGCATTACTGCCTTTGTTGGTTGGCTATTCTTTATTATGGTATGATGCATTACTGGCATTCTTGGGTGCCTATTTTTTATTATGTTATAATGCATTATTGGCTTTGTTGGTTGCCTAACAAATATCTGTTTTTATTTGTGGTCTGAACTTTTACAATGCCCTTTTCAAGTTACAGTCTCTTCTATTTTCAGCCATACCACCTACATGTGTAAGCTATTGAACATTGCTGTCAACAATGCCACATGCATTATCCTTACATTTGACAACCATCTACAGAACTAGCCATCTCCGAATAGAACACTGTTAATCAAAAGGTCAGATATGTGAGCTGTGTGCAGTAAAATATTGAAATATCATACATATATTCTTCTAGGATAGATTATATATGTGTATATATATATATATATATATATATATATATATATATATATATATATATATATATATATATATATATACAGGGAGTGCAGAATTATTAGGCAAGTTGTATTTTTGAGGATTAATTTTATTATTGAACAACAACCATGTTCTCAATGAACCCAAAAAACTCATTAATATCAAAGCTGAATATTTTTGGAAGTAGTTTTTAGTTTGTTTTTAGTTTTAGCTATTTTAGGGGGATATCTGTGTGTGCAGGTGACTATTACTGTGCATAATTATTAGGCAACTTAACAAAAAACAAATATATACCCATTTCAATTATTTATTTTTACCAGGGAAACCAATATAACATCTCAACATTCACAAATATACATTTCTGACATTCAAAAACAAAACAAAAACAAATCAGTGACCAATATAGCCACCTTTTTTTGCAAGGACACTCAAAAGCCTGCCATCCATGGATTCTGTCAGTGTTTTGATCTGTTCACCATCAACATTGCGTGCAGCAGCAACCACAGCCTCCCAGACACTGTTCAGAGAGGTGTACTGTTTTCCCTCCTTGTAAATCTCACATTTGATGATGGACCACAGGTTCTCAATGGGGTTCAGATCAGGTGAACAAGGAGGCCATGTCATTAGATTTTCTTCTTTTATACCCTTTCTTGCCAGCCACGCTGTGGAGTACTTGGACGCGTGTGATGGAGCATTGTCCTGCATGAAAATCATGTTTTTCTTGAAGGATGCAGACTTCTTCCTGTACCACTGCTTGAAGAAGGTGTCTTTCAGGAACTGGCAGTAGGACTGGGAGTTGAGCTTGACTCCATCCTCAACCCGAAAAGGCCCCACAAGCTCATCTTTGATGATACCAGCCCAAACCAGTACTCCACCTCCACCTTGCTGGCGTCTGAGTCGGACTGGAGCTCTCTGCCCTTTACCAATCCAGCCACGGGCCCATCCATCTGGCCCATCAAGACTCACTCTCTTTTCATCAGTCCATAAAACCTTAGAAAAATCAGTCTTGAGATATTTCTTGGCCCAGTCTTGACGTTTCAGCTTGTGTGTCTTGTTCAGTGGTGGTCGTCTTTCAGCCTTTCTTACCTTGGCCATGTCTCTGAGTATTGCACACCTTGTGCTTTTGGGCACTCCAGTGATGTTGCAGCTCTGAAATATGGCCAAACTGGTGGCAAGTGGCATCGTGGCAGCTGCACGCTTGACTTTTCTCAGTTCATGGGCAGTTATTTTGCGCCTTGGTTTTTCCACACGCTTCTTGCGACCCTGTTGACTATTTTGAATGAAACGCTTGATTGTTCGATGATCACGCTTCAGAAGCTTTGCAATTTTAAGAGTGCTGCATCCCTCTGCAAGATATCTCACTATTTTTGACTTTTCTGAGCCTGTCAAGTCCTTCTTTTGACCCATTTTGCCAAAGGAAAGGAAGTTGCCTAATAATTATGCACACCTGATATAGGGTGTTGATGTCATTAGACCACACCCCTTCTCATTACAGAGATGCACATCACCTAATATGCTTAATTGGTAGTAGGCTTTCGAGCCTATACAGCTTGGAGTAAGACAACATGCATAAAGAGGATGATGTGGTCAAAATACTCATTTGCCTAATAATTCTGCACTCCCTGTATATATATATATATATATATATATATATATATATATATATATATATATATATATATCCTTGAAGAAAATATTTACATACATGTTTGATATATAAGTATGTGTACATATAATGGTCTACTCAATAAGCAGAGTTGGAAGAATTCACCTATTCAGCTGCATTGGATAATTTTTCCAACTTAGTTGCATTGGCCTAAAGTTTGAAAATCCCATCTCAATTCTCTCTTTATTGAGTAGACCCTATATATTACACTGAAAAAACATTATGAAAAGTAACTTCAGAGACTAATTTTGACTGCTGGTGATACAAATGTTTCACAATACATTATCTGTAATGGATTCCAACACCAGGCATAATAATGGATACAAAAGGCTTAGACCATAAAGTTCAACTTTTTGCAAATACCTGGATCATGTTCCTGAAGAAGGCATAAAAATAATGACAATCTAACCATAAAATGTGATTCTAGATCAGATTACTGTTAGACTGGGATCAAATTTTACATAAGCTAAATGTCATTGTAATGATGTCTGTAGGTATCAGTTCAATATTTAGTACAGCCTCTGTGGAGCCTTAGGTGATGTGCATGGAACGGCATGTGTGAGTTTAAAGGGACTCAGAACATTGTTTAAACTGTGAATGTAGAGAATAAAACCTGAAGAAAACTGATTGTGTTTGAAGAATTGCAAGGAAATGCATAGATTAAGAGAACCACGTGTTTTACATTTGTCTGTGGGGTCTCTTGCTTATGACATCACTTTTGGCTTCATATGCAAATTACACATTTCCCATTGAAAAGCTTTTCAACAGGAAATGTGTCATTTGCATATCAAGCTACAGGTGATGTCACAAAAAAGCAGACACAGGCCCATTTTCAAAAAATGCTCTTAATTTATGCATTTGCTTGCAAATCTGCTGACAAAATGTTTAGATGCATTCACTGTATAAACAATGTTCTGGTTACAGAGTCCCCTTTAGCTCTGCCTGTGCTAGGATTTAACATAGTCTGAGATGTATGTGTCTCTTGGGGTTGTTGTGTTCCTCCTGCAGAGATAGTTTATCATGCCTTCATAGGTGGAACCACTTTATATTTTAATGGAGTTCTACTGTAATGGTGCAAGTAAGGTTGCCACCTGGCCAGTAATTTACCGACATAGCCGGTATTTAGGGTCTTGGGGCCAGTATATCTAATATACCGTCAATGCACGGCCCAGTATTTTCCTCCCCCCTTCCCAATTCCCCAATACTTACCTCCTTGCTGCTGTCTCCCGGTGCAGGTCCGTGGCTGTGAGGGAAGCGTTGTGCGCTCCCCTCCAGACGCGCGGATCAATAAAGTTTGTTTTAAAAAAGTTTTAACAAACTTTATTGATCCGCGCAGCTGGAGGGGAGCGCACAACAGGGACCTGCACTGGGAGACAGCAGCAAGGAGGTAAGTACTGGCTGGGGAATGGGGGAGGAGGGGGGCTATATCCTGGCATATTGAGGAGCAATAAACTGGCATATTAATTGGCTATATCCTGGCATACTGAGGGGCAATAAACTGGCATATTAAATGGCAGTATCCTGGCATATTAGGGGCAATAAACTGGCATATGAAATGGCAATATCCTGGCATATTAAATGGCAATATCCTGGCATATTGAGGGGCAATATACTGGCATTTTAAATGGCAATATCCTGGCATATTAAATGGCACTATCCTGGCATATTAAGGTTCAATATCCTGGCATATTAAATGGCAGTATCCTGGCATAATAAGTGGCAATATCCTGGCATAATAAGTTGCAATATCCTGGCATATTAAATGGCAATATCCTGGCATATTGAGGGGCAATAAACTGGCATATTGTGATAGACAGCTTGTCTGTGTGTGTGATAGACAGCGCGTGTGTGTGAGACAGTGTGTGCGAGAAAGCTTATTTGTGAGTGTGAGAGACAGCATGTGTGTGTATATGATGTAAAAAAAAATATATATATATATATATATCTACACACACGCTTCTCACTGGCATGATATACAAATAATATATATAATTTCAGTGATAATCTGCCCACTTTGTGGCTCCACCCCTCATGGCCCCTCCCTCTTGTAGCTCCGCTCACACATGGCCGGTATTTTTTGGAGGAAAAGGTGGCAACCCTAGGTGCAAGCAAGGGTAAAACAACTGTAAGCAGCTCCTAAGTGAGGCATGACCATTGCTGCATTGAGCTTGCCTCACATACCTAGAATCTTTTTTTTTTAATAAAGTGTAATTTGTGCTTTATAACAGTATTGTGTGAAGCTTGTGGCATAAAATTAAAACGCAGCAATTTAAGTCTTCAGTATTACTATAGCTATCGATCAGGACATGATAAGAGTGGAAGGGTAAACATAAATAAAATCGAGGTAACAAGTTCGAAAAATCCTTGTCTAAAAACATTATAGTATAGTTATAGTACAGCAACAAGACACAAGGTAGTTATATCAAAGGTCTCTCCCATGTCGAAATTTCAAAGCAGAGAGTTTCCAGATGTGCTATCCAAGCTCTTTTGAAGAAGCACAAAAGCAAAGGGAAAAGTTGAGGACCATAGACTGTTATCATCCAAGGAAAACAGTCGGACCCTGTTACACCCATCTAATGTCCATTGAAATATTTGTCTGTAGCAGAAAGCAGTTTGTTCACCAAATGGATGGAGAGCTGCACAAGAATGAGTGTCTGCAGGAAACAGAGAAGCCTAGTGGAGGTTACGTTCATGTTTTTGGCTGGGTTTCTGCATATGGAGTTGGAGATTTGGCGACAATTTTGTTTTGTTTATAATTGTGTTGCTTGTTTTTTTTTTATTACATGTAGACATACAAAAATTCTATTAGGATATAAAAAGTGTATTAGTTTCAAGCTATACCAATTCAAAAAGTATCTTACATTTTCCATTTTACAATAGCGGGGGACAATACAAAATACTATCAAATATACAACAACAAAAATACATGAAAATCTACATAATGCCTTGGTGGGTGGCCACAATTTGGCGACAATTAATGGTCTTTTCATTGCTGAGAAGTACAGGGTGATACTTATCCATCCTACAATACTATCAGGGAAGCATCTGGCCCCAAAGGCATACAGCCAAAGTAAAGAAGAACAAGGAGTCCTGAAAGTGAAAGTATGGCCCCCATAGAGCCCTGATCTCAAAACATCTTTCTCTCAAAGAGAAAAAAGCAACTGAATTCCTTACAGTGTGCAAGTGTAACTAGAAGTCATGCTGTGTTGAATGCAAAGGGTGTTAACACCAAATATTGATTTGATTTAGATTGTTCTTTTAACATTACTTTTTTTGAAAGCATTCCTATGTTACAGTATTTTTTCACACCTAACTAAATCTTATGAACAGTGCTCTAAACTGCCTACTTTAGGCTTTGGTCACACCGCTTCCCAGGTCATTATTCCAAGAAGTTAGCGACTATCAGGGCCGGACTGGCCCACCGGGATACCGGGAAAAATCCCGGTGGGCCGCCTGCCCCGGGGCCGCCTTGGCCACTTAAAGGGAATCGGCGGCGGCCGCCACTTTAAGAGTTCGGCTGCTGCAACAACCGGCGGCAGCAGGCGAATTTCTTAAAGCGGCGACGGCCGCCGAATTGCTTAAAGTGGCACCGCCACTTTAAGCAATTCGGCGGCCGTCGCCACTTTAAGAAGTTCGCCTGCTGCCGCCGGATGCTGCAGCAGCAGTTCCGGCGGCGGGATGGGAAGCAGAGAAAGCAAGGTGAGTGAGACATACAGGGGAAAGGGGGGAGGGGGGGGTTTGAAAGACACTACAGGGGGGAGGGGGGGGTGAAAGACACTACAGGGGGAGGGGGGGTGAAAGACAGTACAGGGGGGAGGGGGGGGTGAAAGACAGTACAGGGGGGGTGAAAGACAGTACAGGGGGGGTGAAAGACAGTACAGGGGGGGTGAAAGACACTACAGGGGGGGTGAAAGATAGTACAGGGGGGGTGAAAGACACTACAGGGGGGGTGAAAGACACTACGGGGGGGGTGAAAGACACTACAGGGGGGGTGAAAGACACTACAGGGGGGGTGAAAGACACTACAGGGGGGGTGAAAGACAGTACAGGGGGGAGTGAAAGACACTACAGGGGGAAGGGGGTGAAAGACACTACAGGGAGAAGGGGGGGTGAAAGACTCTACAGGGGGAGAGGAGGGTGTGAAAGACTACAGGGAGAAGATGTGAAAGACTACAGGGGGAAAGGGGTGAAAGACACTAAGGGGGAAGGGGGGAAGAGAGATGCCACAGAAAGGACACACAGAGAGAGAGAGAGACACGCCACAGAGAGAGAGAGAGAGAGAGAAGCCACAGAGAGAGAGAGAGACGCCACAGAGAGAGAGAGAGAGACGCCACAGAGAGAAAGAGAGAGAGAGAGACGCCACAGAGAGAGAGAGAGACGCCACAGAGAGAGAGAGAGAAGCCACAGAGAGAGAGAGAGACGCCACAGAGAGAGAGAGAGAGAGACGCCACAGAGAGAGAGAGAGAGAGACGCCACAGAGAGAGAGAGAGAGACGCCACAGAGAGAGAGAGAGAGACGCCACAGAAAGGACAGAGAGAGAGAGACGCCACAGAAAGGACAGAGAGAGAGAGACGCCACAGAAAGGACAGAGAGAGAGAGAGACGCCACAGAGAGAGACGCCACAGAAAGGACACAGAGAGAGAGAGACGCCACAGAGAGAGACGCCACAGAAAGGACACAGAGAGAGAGAGACGCCACAGAAAGGACAGAGAGAGAGACGCCACAGAAAGAACAGAGAGAGAGACGCCACAGAAAAGACAGAGAAGAGACGCCACAGAAAAGACAGAGAGAGAGACGCCACAGAAAGGACAGAGAGAGAGACGCCACAGAAAGGACAGAGAGAGAGACGCCACAGAAAGGACAGAGAGAGAGACGCCACAGAAAGGACAGAGAGAGAGACGCCACAGAAAAGACAGAGAGAGAGACACCACAGAAAGGACAGAGAGAGAGACGCCACAGAAAGGACAGAGAGAGACGCCACAGAAAGGACAGAGAGAGACGCCACAGAAAGGACAGAGAGAGAGACGCCACAGAAAGGACAGAGAGAGACAGGCTACAGATATGCGAGAGACAGGCTACAGGATATGTCTCACACACTGCCCTGATATATACCTCTGCACAGGGCAATTCATATAACTCTGTGTACATACTGGAGGTATATATATTGCCCTAGACAGGCTTATATATCAGTCTTATCTATAAATAATACACTGTTCAGATGTGCTTTTTAAAATGCATGATTTTCCCTTCTATGAACAAAAAAATTATATTATACTATGGGCTGGTTTAAAAATCTTATGCGATGGGGCTGGTATATAAATTTTTTCCAGGGCTGGTTTTTGTTCCCAGTCCGTCCCTGGCGACTATGCAAGTACTGTAAAGGAACAAGGCAGAATCTCCTGGATCCAAAGATGAACCTTTTTTTCAGTTTTTCTTTTTTTTTTCCTATTTTTGTTTTGTGTTTTCAAATTCTGTGTGTGTCACTTTAGCATGAACATACTGTAGTATCAATATCCTATACATGAGGACCTTTAATTAAGTGGAATATTATATGGAGAGGTCTGCTAAAATTCATTACCTTTAAGTAACATACTGGTAACAACATATTTTTCCCCTACAAATGATGTCACTGGATATGTTGTAATGTAAAATTACACTTTTTCTTTATAGAGTGCTCTTAAGGTTCAATCTTATAATTTTTTGCATAGGCAATGCACATGCTGAAATATTTTTACACCCTTGAAGGTCTGCTCAATAACGAGAAAATTGCAGGGAAATAAGACAGGAATTTTAAACGTAAGGCCAAAGTAGATGAGTTAGTATATTTCTCCTCTTCAGCTGCATTGGAGATTTTTTCCTGTTTCCTAATCCTGTTTCAGCACTGTAATAGTTAAGCCTGTGCATCTCGTACAGAACTCAGTAATAATGCTCATTGTATTTCTTTCCATTGCATGTAATAACACACAGGTTATTTACATAAAAATGCTATAGACCAGTCACGTTCGATTATCTCTCTGCTCCTTTTTTTTTTGTATTATTATTCTTTGATAGACGTGATTTCCGACCCTTCTCTAAACAGAAGCCGAATGCTAATGCTTTCTGCATATTTATATATGCTGCTTTGTACTTAATTCCCACTATTAGCAAATCCGCCGCACCATTGGGGCATTCGGATTGCATTTGGAGCACTGCTTTGCATCGGCAAGATCAATAATGGCTGTTGGAAAAATATACAGCTACGGGTGTACAGCATGCAGTCGGATATCATCCTAAATGAATCCTTGTGTGAGTTAGTTTTACATTTTGTAACCTGAAAAGGCCATATTTCTTTCTATTCACTCCGCACTGAATCAAGTTTTACTTTGTTTCATCCCGGGGAGAGAGTCATTAATTTGAAGCCCTCAGGCAGTTGCTGGATATTTTTTACCCATTACTGTTTTCAAATCCATTGAAAGGCTGAGGTATAGTTTGTGGGAAGGCTTTTTATCTGGCCTCTGATTGTCCTTGCTGTTTCCATAGTTAAGCATATTAATGATTGAAGGGAGCAGAATGCCACCTTCTTTCCTACTGTACTTTCAAGCTGAATAATGATAGTACATTTAGCTGTGTGTAACTAAAGCCTATAATCCCTTTGTCTGTTTGAATGCAGATTGGCAACACTAATGATAAGCTATTCTCAGTGTTCTAGTATTGCTCATGTATCATTCAAGGTGCTGCAGCTAAACAACGGTATCAGCTATTAGCAGCTGGGATGTATTTTTCATATTCGTCACCAGTGGTATTTAAATCCATGGTTCATTGAGTGGGTCTAATAAAATCAAACTGTTATCAGACTCATTATAGACCCATTATCCAAGAGAAGGTATTCCTCTGTACATACTTTTGCTTTCCAGATAATTAGTATGACGTCCTAGGGGCACTCTAGCCAATGTACGCTAAATGCTCAGCAAACGATACACCTGCTCTTTTGAATGCAAGAGCCTGCGAACAATTTGCAGTGTAGTTTAAGCTCATCTTTAAAAAATGATGAATGGTTGCTCTCATTTATGAGATTGCTAGACAACAGAACAGCATTTTTCAAGTTAGTATGCTTATTGGCCAATGATTTTCAAATTGAGAGCATCTTCTTTTCTATCTTGAGTTCAGACCCCACACTAACTTTCCACCAATCAAACAACATATCTCTACATAATAAAGAATCCTTGAAATTCAGAAGGAGCAGTCTGTAAATTACTCAACTTAGCTCCCTTCAGTGGCTTGCTGATTTGTCTTACTTGCTTTTGAAATCAGTTTTTCATTTTCTATTTTAGCTAACTTGATTGCTTCTTTGCAGATTGTCTTGCAATCTTTGTAGTTTTTGAATGATGTCTCAGTCCCCTCTGACTGAAGTCACATTAGTTCTGATTTGTTTCTCTTGAATTTCTTTACCCTTTGGTATATACAGATGAGAATACTTCTTCAACATCATTTTGAAGACAGCCAATTTTGTGTCTGTTGTTTTTTTTTTTTATGATAAGACCAGTCTCATTTATGCTAATAATTTAAAGGGTAAGTAACCCCCAAAAGTTTATTGCTGGTATTAGTGTTACTATCCAGTGTTTCCCAGAAAATGTTCCCAACTTCAGAAAGTGCATCAAGGCAGTAAATAAAAAATAAAACCTATGTTGCACTCACTAGTACCAGCTTAGTTCAACACAGACACAAAACATAATAAAAACAAAAAAAGAAGGTGGTATGTAATTATACAATTAGATACCTAAATGATTATCTTAAATTGATGTCCTAACATCACCTCAAATTAGCTATGATCTACTTAAAAAGGCCAACAGTTTAGTACATACAGGTACACTGAATGTTGTGATACAGTGATTCAGGTTAACTCTACCTGCATCTGTCATTATTTTAAATTTATTTCCTACAAAAAAGTGGTCAGTTTGTTGAGAGAGAGGACTATGATGCTGGAAGAGAGAAGGTATTGGGGATTGATTGTAATGCTGGGTGGAAAGGTGATAGAGGACTGTGATGCTGGCGGAGAGAGGTAATTGAGAACTATGATTCTCTGTTGATAGAAGAGCGGGCATTGACTCACAGTTTAAAGAATATAGGTGATAGGCACTATGATGCTAGAGGGCACAGTATGGTGGGGACTATGATACTGGGAGTATGCAGGAAATTATGCTAAAGGATGTTAGAAGGAAAATATGCTAAAATGAAGTTCTAATTGAGGTCAGGGAATATAATGTGATGCAGGGAAGGAATGAAAACAGAAATGGACGATCACCAGACAGAAATTACCCTGAAGCCCATTTTAACAAACATTATAAAACATTTTTTAAAGTGTGACATGAATGGCAGCATAAATATTTTTTGTCAACTCAAAGGCAGATCAAGAATCCTCTAAAGATGTGTATTGATTCTGTGAAGTTCTGGTCATGCCTACATTTATGAAAAACAGGGAAACTGCATGCATAATTCCCCAAATTCACCCAAAATGGGCACAAAATGGTTTTATTCTGGTTGCAATGCCCATCACCCACACCTTGTCATTAGCAGATTGTTCCTATTGCTGCGAAATTCATTGCATGTTTGATTTTTAAAAACACTGATTGGAAAATTCAGGACTAATCGCCATCTATAGCCAATAGCCAATAGGACTAATCTGCAATTCGGCTAATCAATATATGATTATATATATATATATATGTCTTGAATAGAATACCACTGTGCCACGGTGGTAGGATGTGGCCTTTTGACCATGTACCACATCCCCACATGATACCACCATTGCAATACAATGCCAATGTCCATTGTACCAGCTTTCATCATTTATAAGTGATATGGTCACAGGGGTTGCTGTGGTTACAGCTACAACTAGACCTACAACCTCAGGCATCCCCTGCACCCACTTGCCTTACAAGTTTTCATAAAGCTGGTATCGTAGACAGAGGTTTCTATTCACACCACTGATTTGTACACTCACATCTGTAAAAGTACCCTTTCATTTACACAAGGGACAATGGTGCATTGGTTATCAGTGTTGCCATCCACACTGTAGACATAATATGGTAATGGGAGAAAACAGTGAACAATAATGATGTTATGTACTATATTTGTTGAATTCAATATATATTTGTATTACATATTATATGTAATATATGTATATGTATTTATTGCTGTATTACTTTTTGTTGTTGTGTTCATCTGTCATAGGTATTTTATATATTTATAATTATATATGTAGATTAAAAATATATAAATATTTTAATATTATGATTTTATTATATACATGTTTTGATTTCATAATGTATTTTTATTATATTATTATAATATATATAACATACATAGATGATTTTAAACACATTTTTATTATTTCATTAAATATGGCTTATTTTTATTTTATTATTGGATATTTTTCTGGTAGTCTCAAATGCCCCATGGAACATTCAAGGCCTTTTTGCTGTAACAAAATAACAAAATTGGTAGTTTTGAACGTCCCATGGGAAAAAATAGGACGTTTCAAACTACCATTCTGGTCTAACCAAATTTGGAATCAATTCAGGTTTCGAAATGTTGTTAAGATGACTGAATTTAGGGCTGACTTGGGATTATTTTGATGATTTAAAAGGCCATTCAGATCATTGTCATGATCCAAAGTAGGGTGAAATTGGATCTGAATAGACGCCTATATATCAATTATGAAAACAGAACAGTACATTAAAAAGAAAAATTAACACACCGAGTGTCTGTGGAGTTTAATTTCCAGCGACAGGCAACATTTTAAAGTTACAAATTTATCAGAAAGTACAAAATGTGATCTCATTTTCTGCTTGACACCACTGCATGGAGCTGAGAAGCTATCTTTATTCAACTCAGTGAACAAATATGATATTAAGTGTGTCTCACAGAATGCAGCTTTGAATAAAGACAACGCCTCTCTCCTAGGCCTTCCTAATGTAATGAAATTCATGCACTGCTGAATTGTTATAAATTAAAGATTAGTATATATTTTTGGTTTAGATTAAAATCAAAGGTGTCAGATGATGGATTCATTTGCAGTAATGATGGAAAAATCATGTTATTCCACAGAAAAGTTACATCCTACACAGTATATTAACTCTTTACAAACAGGGTCAGAAAACGCTTGGCACAGACTCAAACATGTATATATTTTATAATATGATGCTTATTACAGATAATTGGCTACACAGAGTAGCAGTTTTTTTGATCCTTGTTCCTATAATACTAGAAATGAGACATTAATGGGCCTTGGGTAAAGTATAAGCTTGTGTGCTCCTTTCATTAGATTTACCACTTGCTATTTTGATTGTTGCTCAATCCTGACCTTGATTAAATAAAAAACAGATAAAACAACTAAAAACTAACTAAAAACCGACTTTACTTAATTCTTATAAATATCTTGTGATGTGGCTGGAACACAGTCTCTATTTTGGACTTCAAATGAAAAAACTGTCATCCAAATTGTATATAAAACATCCTGCATTAAACCAATTATATAGAAATGGATTGAGCAACAATTGTTAATTATGGAAATTGACAATGTGGAATGTGGCATATACTTAAGGCAAACAACACCACAACTCTGATCCAAAGATGGTGACCCTGAATTAGGATACCTCGCTTGATACCAGACACATCACATAAGAGAAAAAGGAAGGGTGGCACATACTACTGCATATAAAGTAGACAAAATACAAATCTAATGGAAATAGCACACAGAAATTAAAATGTGCAGAAGAGACTCACTCTCTTTTCAAAATGCACATTTGTTTTGTGTGGGTCCATAATGAAATCCCTGCAGCATCCCAGAATCATATAGGGGTTATCCAGGTAAAGTTCCACATCTATACATCTTAACACAAAATATTTAGCAACCATGGAACTCACCACTACTGTGACGGTTTTTGAGATGTTATAGCTTTAAATCATGCAGTCAGCACAGTCCATAGATCAATAAAAACATATACAATACACTCTACAGATCAATAAAAACAAATAAGATATTGCCCTACATGTTTTGTTCGGGCAAGCCCAATTTTATCAGGGAACTTAGTTTGAGTAACTCGAGACCATGGAGAATTTACACAGGGCAGTATTGTTTTTTCCTGTATATTTTTATTCAATGTAGCATATACATCTACTCTCTTTGAAAAGTCAGCACTATAAAGTTCACCATACCTCTTCACCAGCCAATGCATTTACACCACCTATCATTGCGATATGTTAAAAGATCTAAACTCACTGACCCGCGCAATCTTCCACTTCCATGCTTAGGTCATAACCACCTTTCCGAAAGCTCCCACACTAATTGAGCAGTTTGCTTGTTCTGACTCCTCACATATCCTACAAAATCATTTTTAGCTCCGCCACCTTACTTACCATTCCCCATTACAGAAAGTGTGATGTGCAATAGCTTCCATAAACCATCAAAAGCCTGAAAATGCCTGCCAAACTGCATCTAAATTGTTTGACCACTTAGTATATGTGTTTGGCTGGCTCCCAGCCCTGCTCATGTTAGGGGGGGTGGGGGGGGGGGGCAGGGCTAGTATCCTTGTCCCCCAATGTATTTAATATGAGGTTGGAAGAACTTAGAAACATAGAAACATAGAATGTGTCGGCAGATAAGAACCATTCGCTCCATCAAGTCTGCCCAATTTTTCTAAATACTTTTATTAGTCCCCAGTTCCTGGTCTTATAGCTAGGATAGCCTTGTGTCTATCCCACGCATGCTTAAAATCCTTGACTGTGTTTACTTCTACCACTTTTGCTGGAAGGCTATTCCATACATCCACTACCCTCTCAGTAAAGTAATACTTCCTGATATTACTTTTAAATCGTTGCCCCTCTAATTTAAGACTATGTCCTCTAGCTGTGGTAGTTTTTCTTCTTACAAATATACTCTCTTCCTTTACTGTGTTGATTCCCTTTATGTATTTAAATGTTTCTATCATATCCTCCCTGTTACGTCTTTCCTCCAAGCTATACATGTTAAGATGCTTTAACCTTTCCTGGTCAGTTTTATCCTTCAACCCATGAACCAGTTTAGTAGCCCTTCTCTGAACTCTCTCCAAAGTATCAATATCCTTCTGGAGATACGGTCTCCAGTACTGCGTACAATACTCCAAGTGAGGTCTCACCAGTGCTCTGTACAATGGCATGAGCACTTCCCTCTTCCTACTGCTAATACCTCTCCCTATGCAACCAAGCATTCTGCTAGCATTTCCTGCTGCTCTATTGCATTGCCTACCTACCTTCAAGTCCTCTGAAATTATTACTCCTAAATCCCTTTCCTCAGATGTTGAGGTTAGGACTGTACCAAATAGTCTATAAGTCTATAATACCTTCCTGCCTATTGTTAATGGGGGGGGGGGGGGGGGGGGGGAGGCTGTCCGGGTTATTTGCTCTGGCTCCCATGTATATTTTAGGGACTAATTCTTTTTTTATTATTTATTCATTGGGAAGGAAATTCAGCTATTTCCATAATGGTTTCTCCAGTCTTCCTATGCCATTAAATAGTGCAAAGAGCCCTGCTGACTCTAGCTAAGCCTTGCAACCCTGCTGCTGATTCAACAGGAAAAAAAGACCTCTTCTCTTCTCTGGTGTACTCATCATCCTCTAATTCACAAGTGTCATTGGTCAGGTTTATAGCTAATGAATTGTGTTAACAATGCAAAAGGTCTTTTTACAAAACAAACAAGGTGTCAATTACCTTGAGAATTAATTGTTAAAACAATGAAATGGTGGGTTTCTGCCACCATTTTATAGATTACATGTTGAGAGTACCTTTCTTATACACAAACTAGAGAACATCTTGCTAATTGTACAGTAAAGAACACTGAAAATCGAGATTATTATTAGATCTTAATCAATATTTGCTATCATGACCATGTGGACTCTGGATGTCTATTTATGTAACAAGTACAGCATTCTCATCCAGTTATCAAATGGAAACATATTATAAGTTCATTTTATGCTTTTGTCTATTGTTCTCCAATAAGCCTCCTTCAAGAGACAAGTATTGATTTTTTGCTAAGAGTTGTTACTATTTCACAGAGAGCAGCTCTGCAGTTACAATGGATTCCTCCTTCTGATCCTGCAGAGAGAATTGATTTTTGATTGTCTAAAAATTAGTCCTGTTTATAGTTTTTTTATTCTCCTTTCAAGGGGAAGAGAAAAAACAAAGGCGACTGAAACGATCAGTAATAAAACTAGTTTTTGCACATCTGGCCTAGACTGCTTTTCTTTCAATTGCTTATGTAGATTGGGGAATTTAAAGATAAAACTATGCTTACTTTGTCCAAATTTCATGATTTTGAACAAATTGCTTTTCCGTTTTGTTTTCCACCCTGATCACGTATTTCATCAGAGTAATCCCAGTGGAGCTCCATATAGATATAACAGTCACATCACTTTTATTTTTTTCAAAGGCATTTAAATGGTGGCCATTGTGAAATCTCTCCTGCTAGCTGTTTTACTGATGTTATAAAGTTTGTTTTCAAGAGCCCAACTCATGTATGATTAAAATCAAAAGAAGAAAATCAAATAAAAAATAAAGTTTTTATTAAATACAAAGGTAAAAGAGTTTAAAGAAAAAAGGAGACATTTTAAACTACATTTACAATTAAACAGAAACTAAACCCCCTATTGTTTTTTAATGCAGTCACTTATGCTTTATTAAAACCCCCTTTTTCTCACTTGCACCATTACAGGGCATACATCTCTATTAGAATAGCAGACTTGTTCCACCCATAAATGCCTGGAAAGCCTCTTCAGCACAAGGAACACAGTAACCACAGACGTACATTTCGGCTTCATCAGTGTGGGATGGCTGGTGTCGCTCTTGGTGCAGTGAGCCAGTGACTAACGTCTGGGCATACCCTGATAACTTATAGAGACCAAGCAAAGAAATGGGAGCCACGTCTCATCAAGAATGGCCTATGCTTAAATAATCAGCCATGTAGGATGTGACATAGTCGGGAAGGGCATAAAGGTTCTTTTTTTGCTCACTTGCACCTTTACAGAGGAGACCCATTTTATTACCATATTAGAAAAGGTCCTACCCATAAGGGCAGTCAGAGGATGTAACCTACTCAGGAAGTCCATCACTATTTTTTGCTTAATTGCACCATTGCGGAGGAGACCTCTACTGGTTCAGCTGATAATTTATACCCAAAATGCCTTGAAAGCCTTCTCTGCATAAGGAATATAGCAACCACAGATGTATGATTTTGCCTATATTGACCTCATCAGTGTGTTATGCCTGGTGTCCTTAGGTGCAATGAGCCAAAGACCCACATCTGGGCATACCCTGATAACTCATAGAGACATAACAAAGAAATGGGAGCCACTTTGCATCTGAACTGGCCTTATATATGAGACTGCCTTGAAGAAGCCGATAGAGGCGAAAAACGTCGCAGGAGTGACGCCACACGAGACTACCTCACTTCACAGCTGCTATCTACCGTCCTGCTGCTTTTTTGCTGTTGTTCTGCAGATTTTATCCATGTGGATTTCCCGTTTCTTTCTTCCCAAGCGGACCTACTATCTTGTACTTCAAGACTGGTGATTTTATATACCCTTGTTCTATTGTTTTAATGTAAGCCTCAAGATTACAGGGGGCCAATAAATGTTTCCCTATTGTTATATACTTCACTATGTTTGGTTCCTATTTGTCTTCCCTTCTGAGATAAACTCCACATCAAAGATTCTACTGCTTATGGGAGAGTGATTTTTTGTCGCTGTGGATTATAGGACTTTTAGTCCTTCTGCTGATTATACCTAGAGCCGGTTCTGAGGCTCTAGACCACGTGAGTCTAATACCATTGGGGGTCACGGCTACAGACACATCTGTTATTGTCTGTTATACTACACCATTGTTTTTCTTTTGTCTTTTTTTCTTTTGCATATATCCTGTTTATGAGTCTGTCTGCTATTTAGGATAAGTATCATCTTTATTGTTTTCCACTTTCACTATTACGTAGTTTAATTTTGCGCAACACTTCACCACTTTACTATTATATATGAGACCTAGCTGATATAGTAATGGCGAGGTCTCCTCTGTAATGGTGCAAGTGAGCAAAAAAATGGTGATATCCCCTCCACACTGTGAGTATGTTAGAATCTATACGGTTGTCTATTTAACAATGTCCATTGAAATGTGTCTCCCATCCCTTTGTTTTGTAACTTATTTTTTCTTTAACCCCTTAATGCATATGGACGTGTATATACGTCATGAAAAGCATGGGCCTTGAGGACCATGAGGACATATATATATATGTCCTGAGTTTAAATGTAGATTTGCACTCCATAGCACAATGATACATTCTGACAGCTATTCTCAGAGGCTGCTTCAGATCCGACAGGCATCATGCAACACCCTTTTCTGCACCCACGGGAGCATGCTCCTCCAATACGGCGTGCCTGCCCAGCAGAGAGTGACGGAAGAAGTAAAAAAAAAAAAAAAACTCTTCCACCACTCTGAAACTGTTGCTTGACTGTCTCTTGAGGCAGTCATCAACATTACAGTTAGAAAAAAAAAAAAATTAAAGGAAAAAGCTAACCCTAGATCTACTAAACCTAGATCTAGGTTTAGGGTTATAGTTACAATTAGGGTTACAGGTGGTTAGGGTTAAAATTAGGGTTATTACAAGGGTAAGATTAAGGGGTGGGGGTATATTTAGGGTAAGGGTTAAATTTAGGGTTAAGGTTGGGGTAAAAATAAACCCACTAATATTGGTTATTGCCCTACAAAAACAGAAAAACATGGAAATATTGGTATTTCTAAACTCAGGACAAATATTAGATACTATGTAGATGGGGTCTTTTTTACAGTTTGTAATTGTGTAAAAAAAAATCAGGTCAAAGTTAGAAGTTTTTTTGGGCATATTTTCATCATATTTTATATATTTTTTAATAGTAAATTATATCATATTATGAAAATAATAGTATCAAAAGAAAGCCCCATCTGTCCTGAAAGAAATCACAGTTTCTGTAAATGATAAATTCAGATGTATTTCAGGTTGCATTTATCTGTCCCCATTTTTTATTGAAAACCCTCACAAATGTTTTAAACAAAATATGTCAATAATATATGTTTTTCCATGTTTCCTGTTTCTATTGGGATATCTATTACTCAGACCTGCTGAAAAGATATCTACTAAAATGAATGACCTATTCCCAAATACCAAAAACAGTTTTCCCTTTCTTGAAACTATTTTCTGTGTAAAAGTGATTTCAATTACATTAATGTTGTGTAACACTGATACATGGAGGAGAACTGTGATGCAGGAAAACCTGATGGAGATGTACCGTGTGGTTGAGCCTCAGGTAGTAACCATCTAGGACAGCTGCTCTGAGACTATCACAGAAGAATAGAATATACACATCACCAGGCTGTGGACGATTATAAAGGCTACTTAAAATGATCAGGGTCAGTTGCAGTCATGGGATCATCAGAAAGCCAGGGGTCATACATGGAGCAAAAACAACAAATGCAAAAATGGTCAGTCAAAGGTCCTCATCTCCAACAGGTCAAGGCGAGTTGCAAAACGTAAGATCCAAAGGTAGGCCGCATCAAAATCCAGAGAAAAAGGTAATACTTAGATTACACTAGGAAATGGCACACGGCTCTATCACAGACAAAGCTTAGGAGAAGACTGGAAGTATAAAAAGTCCTCCAAACAAGGTCCTCAAAACCAATGACAGGAGGAGAGACTGAACATTAGAAATATAGAACCTTAAATGCTCCATAAAGGAAGGACGCTGGAATGATCACACGTGCTTGGAAAACATTCCCTCCACAACTCAACTATGCTCACTCTTTTTGGCTAGAGGGAAGCAGATGTAGATGCTCACATGGGGAAGTTGTGATGTGCACCACAGGTGCACCAAAGGAAGGAGAGTACCTTCAATGCTGGATGGAGGCATACTAGAACACCAGGATTTTCTTTAATCTATGCGTTTCCCTTTATAGCTCATAGAAGTTGTAGATGGAAAGTTGGAATGTTAGAAATGCTTACTTACGATTTTCAGAGTACACACTGTTGATTTGTTTTGCAGGATTTTGAGCAACATTTTTGAAAATAGAATCATTTGTCACCCACATAGCATTTTGTGCCATGTCATGATAAATAGGAAAGTTTTCAATTTAAACAGACTGTTATTTTTTTTGTCTGCTCCTTTGGCTGTCTTGCAAATCTGGAAACTAAATATTAGAGAACATTATATCTTCTTAACACTATAACATTCAATGACGTGATTGTTCTCACCACAGTCAATAACTCAATCTAACAACACAAAAAATCAATATATGCAGCCATATAAATCACACACAGCTTCACAATAGCATAGTTGCCAAATCTTTTGTTTTTTAGCTCTGTCCGCTCATCTTCAGTATTCTAGCACCTGTCCTGGAGGTTTCTATGGAAAATTATGCTTTTTTAATCCATGCGAATCTAAGCCAATCAGGAGAGGTAAGACATGCAGTCAGAAAACTAACACAGAATATACATCAAAAGTTGCAGGAAAATAATAAATCATCATAAGTATGGAAACATAAAAAAATGTAAAAAATAATAATGAAAACAAATAAGATGCAATAAAGTTAATCACTAAACCACAAAATAAATAAATATAGTATATGTAAAAGCAAGAAACAAATAATGAATTCTATAAGATGTTGTTTCAACAGACTCATGCTTTTGTCCAATGAAGAGTTCATCAAAACCAGGAAAGTTACCCTTGTCGGTACACATCTACAAAGACAAAAGTGACAAATAGTGTGTATTGTCACTATTCATTGTTCAATGCATAGCATGTAGCATTTGGAAAGCATTATGGCTTTTTCCACAAACCTAGAACCTGAAGCTCTGTTTAGCCGGGTGCAGTTTGATGACATACTTCTGAGTTCTGTGCATGCTCCATAACATCTGGGGGAGTGGTTATAATGGAATGCCGTCCAATTTGGGGCATCATTAGGTTCTGGTGAATTGGTTTGGATGATTCTCCAACTCATAAAAGGTCGAAAGCCCCCTGAAATATCTTGGATTTGGCTACACATTTTCGCTTTATCTTTATATTATGTTTTAGCTGGAGAATTGAACTTCAAAGTTCAATGCAATTATGAAAACAAGTGCAAATAACAAAAATAATACAATATAAATATAATATAATAATGTTATATTTTGTGATAATATATTTAACATTATTGTATGCATTTTTTTACACTTTTATAATAATTTAATTTATTTTAATTTAATTTATTGACAAATTAATATCAATGTTAATATTATTGATTTTTGTATTATTTTTAATCATTTTTACATTCTTAAACCTTGGCCCATTTTGTAGGCAAATTCCTCCCATTGACTTCTAAGGGATAAATTTCACTATTACACCGTAATATCCAAGGTCCTACCGAAATGGCACGGAAATAAGCCAAAATCTGACCTTTTCAGTAACAATGAAAATCGTCCAATTTGGGATCACATTGGTTATTTCTGAGTAACCCGAGTTTAGGTGCCATTCAGATCACCAAGGCGGTCCGAAACTTGGAACTAACAGAGTAGACCCTTAAGAAAAAAGTGACCAAAAAAATGGTGCACTGTTTCAGATTGTTTGTACATGGCCTATCACAAAATAATTGAAGAAAAAAATAAGAAACAATTCCACAGCAATGGCCAATAACAGCACTTTCTCAGAGCAGAGGGACGCAGGCCTCCATCCTGTGTATTACCTGATGTCAAACATTAACAGGCTCCCATGAAATTATTGTCAATGTAATACTCCAGCAGAACTGTAATGTGTTTAACATTAAGTGGATTTTACAAATATTTAAAAAATGTACACCATACAGAACATAAGCTAGGTGGCACTGTTTCTTCAACACTCAAACTGTGTATTATGTCTGGTTAACAGGGACCTTGGATAAATTCTGTAAATTACATTATAGACTTTTGTTTTCTTCTTTAGTATGATTTTTTTTTTAAATCTTATTTGGTGATCATTTTTGGTGAACTGTTGGTAATGGTAAAAATATGCCTTACTATTTTGCATCATAGCAGGTTAAAGAAAGGTAGAGAAGGAAACAGAGTAGGGTGCTATTGTTTAGCTATTTGATTTTAAATGATTTTGGACTGTTCCCATGAGTAATTAATCCATTCCTTATAAAAATATCAGCCTCAACTAACCCAACTGAATTGTGTATTAAGATCTACCCACATTAATACATTCCTCCATGTCAGCACATCTGTGCTCTTGCTTTGAACACTTATGATATTTAAGGAATACTGCATTGTGTTTTATTTTGCCGTATTAAATGCTAATTTCTATATCTCAGGTTCTTTGATTCTTTGTATTGGAGTGAAATTCTGCCTAGAGCACTCTTTCACCATTTATGTTTAATGCACTGTGTATGTGACTGACAGTCTAAGAGCCCATAATGAAGAGGTAAAAAAAATAAAAATAAAAACCCACAGTACACTGCATACAGACAAAACAGGGCTTGTGCTAGAGAAAGACCACATCCCATATGAGTCCCTTTATGCATTTTTGTGAGTCCATAAATTTAAATTAGTTAAAAGAAACACCAATGGGCAATGACACGTATATATTAATTTATCTATTCTGTGTGAAGATGTAATATGCTAAAGATTGCATTCATTATTATACAAATTAAAAAAATGAGAGATGTTTAGTAAATATACAGTGGGTATAAACAGAATTAAGCTCACTCACCACATCATGGTACTCTACAGTGCAATCTGCACTGCTATGTGTACCATTTTTACCAACGTTATTAAGGTGAGAAGTGCAGACAGTTTATCTTTTGCATACATTGTATAGCCAATTACAATCTACTTGCACACCTGTTTAGTAAACATTATATTTTAAATATATAGGGGGATATCTATAAACACTCCGGCACTGCAAAGTATCAGGAGTTTTATTTTTAAAAAGCGCAATTGCTCTATGATATGTATGTATAACAGTGATTTTTTTTATAACTGTGCTTGGCGGAGGTTCCTGACACAAATCATACGCTTTTCAGGGCTTTTTTTTTTATACATAGGTTGTACCGTTGCAATGAGCGCCGACACAACCTAAATCTATGCATACAGCGTTGATAACGCAAACTCCCGTGAGTCTGCTTTATACATTGACAAACACGCCGATTGCGCCGTGTTTATACATGCCCCGCATAGTTTTTGAGACTTTGACAAGCTTAGCTCAACAACAATTTTCTTTTCCCTGCTTAAATATACACAATGCTTTGAATAAATACATACATTTTTTGCAAAATCTTGATTAGTTTTAATCTAAAATTAAAATTGATTTGACAGATTTTTTTTCATTTTTACTTGATAGACACAGCAAATGTAACACTTGTTAAAAAAAACTGATCAATATTTATCTTTGCTCTGACAGCAGTTATAGGTGTAAGGCCATCCATTTTTCTCTTCAAAATTGCTAGTGCTATGTCAGACTGAATGAGAACCAAACAGCAATTTTTAAACTTTAGTGTTTTATTGGGTCATTTGAAGCCATTCCTTTTTTTCCATTTCCACAACGGTAACGTTAAATGTGTGGGGAAAATGAAGCAAAGCCTGTCATAGTCTCAAATACTGTACTTATATTACTGCATAGTTGTTACATTGTATTCTGGTGATATCGTTATTAGCATATTGTCTACTAGCTACAGACAGTGGTATAATATGGACTCAGCATATATATATAAAATTTATTATGGAGCCAAAATATTATTACAATCAAAATTTGTATATAATATCCTTCCTCCATGCTGCTCTACACTACGAGGCCACTAAGCACTCCTATGCACTTGCGAATGACATGGGATCGGTGGTGGTCAAACGTACGCATGGCTCCAGACAGGAGGCCATGCAGCCATTCACAACCACATATAAAAAAAATGCAGGGAATGCTGCTTGCATCCAATGGAATGACCCGGATCCATCATTTGTCTGGCAATGTTATTGCTTTGGTTTTATAGGTGTGAGAAACACACCTTTTTGTTTACTTTGGATTTGTGTTTAGGATCCTTAAAGACTAAAACAGGTCTTTGTCTCCATAATTCCATTGTTTTTGACTCCATCCGCTCTGTTATCAAGGTAACCTGCTAATAAATTCCAACAACCTAAAAGTGCTACTTCACTGTGTGGTTGGTGTTCTCAGACTGATGACCAGTGCTAATTTTGCTTTTTATATTGCACTAAGTCTAAAAAATGTATCTTTTTTACACACGTTTGATGTGACTCCAACATGACCTTTGGAAATCTAACTAGGGTTTCATTTGGGTTAACAGTGATCTGGGTCAGGGAAATGCCTCTTTGACTCTAACATTCCATATCCAGATTCTAAATGACATTGAGCAGAAAATCCTGTCTACATACTAGTGCCTCACAGATACACACATAAATATGGTGCATAAATACATCTATTACACATACTATTACACATATGGCTCCTGCACACCTCTACATCTACAATAAAATATTGTTTGGCTTAATTCAAAAAAATCTGGGTGGAGTGATTGTAATAAAATCGTGTAAAAACAGTGAGGTGTGTCAGCCAATCATCCAGGATGAAATGAGGTAGTAAAAAAATAGAAATTATTTATTGTCCATAGACAAATTAAAAGCATCTAACAGGTACAGGTGAGACAAGGGAACAAACGAACGCTTAAAGCGTTTCACACCAAAGTGCTTTGTCAATCCTCAGCATGGGACAAGCCATGATTGCATTTAGTAATTTTGTTGAATGCTCATAGTGTATTCCTGTTGCATTCAAGCTGTATTAAGTTTCATCAATTGGGCTAAGTACCACAGATGCAAGGTTTAATAAATCTGTTCATGAGGTCAGCACATATACTTTTCTGCTCCATGCCCTGCAATGGGTTAACTTTTTCACTAGTAAACTATGTTTAAATCTCAGCTGACTACATTGCTCCTAGATTGCCATTACATTTGTCTTAAGTGTTTCTTATTGTAATCATTACAGCAATCTGCGGAGTAAATTAGGTTGACTGCTCTTTGAAACTTACAGATTGTTTCATTTTTGGTGTCTCGTCAGATCGATAAACCCGCAAGTTATCTCTGTAATCTGGTTCTAGGGAGTAAGCTCGAAATAAAGCAAATGGTAAAATGATATTGCCATTTGTCTGCAAAAATTGAAGGGTGTTTTTGGTCAACAATAAATTAATTGATCTTTTCAGATCTCTTTTGTTCAATCTGAACAGGTCTGTGATGCACAAGCTTCCTTTACAATGTACAGGATATCAAAACTTCCTCTGTACATTTATGATGCTTGCATATGATAAATGATTAAGGCAGAACTGTTTAAGATCCAGTTAACCCATAAGTAGATATTATTCTTTATGCACTAAAGAGAAACTGGCATTGTGCTACTTGTAAAGCCTATACATTGTACAAGACACGGATACATTGTTAAAAATGTACTTAAATTTAATTTGCTTTTTGGCCTGTTTATTCAATGCAATATTTTACTGAAAAACTAAAAGTGATTATTAATATTATGTGAAATATTATATAACCTTAATATTCTATATGTTTAACTTCAGATTGCTCTGCTGGTATAACTTGGCTATAATGGATTGATTATTCTTTGTTTGTGTCGATCATATGTGGTATACTGCTGAAGCATTTCAAAGAAGCTAAAATGATTTGTCCTTCAATAAAGCTACTTGTGAGTGGTAGAAACACACTTTAATGTGCTGTAATGTACTTTGAAAAGAATTATTATTCCTAACTCACAGTGTATTACCACATTATAATACTTGCATTTTTCGAAGACTGCGCTAGATGTCAAGGCCGTAGGAATTATTGTGAAATGTTAATGAATTATTTATGCTAAATCTATTCACAGCTCATTGTAAAGAGTTGGTCCTTTAATTGTAATAATACATCTATATATTCAATATATAAAAAAAGATTTGTTATGACGGTTCTGTCAAGCATATTAGGAGTCACACTTTGAACCAGCTGTTTAATCTTTAATCAGAAACCATCAAACGTCAATGGACAATGAATGATGGTCCTGGCACATCACAGAGCTTAGAGCATGGTATGCCCACTGGCATGCTGTTATCGGGCTTTAAATGACATGGGATCAAGATGCTCCAACCATGCCCGCATGGGGCCTCTCTGGCTGTGAAAGCTAGTGACAAGTACCCCTCAGTCCCCCAATTATTTTTTTTTAAATAAAAAATATGGTTTTCTTCCCATTAGTAAGGGTTAGGGCTGGAGCTAGGTTTTTGTTATGGATAGGGATAGGATTAGAATTATATTTTAAAAATAATAAATATATATATATATATATATATATACATACAAATATTTGTGCTTCGTATTATAGACTACATTTCCTATGATGCTAAAGTAGTGTTTGGCTGGCTGAGCATAGTAGGAAATGAAGTCCCCAAAGCAATTTATCAAAATTCCTTGTTTCAAAGCTGCAATGACCAAATCCCAAATGTGGCCCAGTACCCAGTGGCATAACAGTCGTGGTCAAAGGGGTTGCAGTTGTGACCGGACAACCACTCTAATGGGCCAGGGCGACCCCTTTGACTTCCCCTTTAAGAGCTACTAGTAACTGTGAGTAACATCCGCAGCAAGGAGAGTATAGAAACATCAATCAGATGATCTTGCACATGCTCTCCCTGAATACTCACTGATCTAGCAGGCAGGAAGTGAAATCATAGTAATTTTCTGCTTTCTAGCTCAGTTTGCACTGGAGGGAGAGAAGGAGACACAAGGAAGCTGTTTTGAGGCAAAGATGGTTGAAGTAAGTAGGGTCTGGGGGGTGGGGCTTTTTAAGGGGCCTGTCGTGGCTCATGTAAGCTGCTTGAGGGTGCGGTCAAGGCTCAAGGAGGCTGTTTGGGGGTGCTGACATGGCTCATGGAGACTGTTTGCAGATGCTGACATCAATCCGGGAGGTTGTTTTAGGTAGCTCTGACATGGCACAGAGAAGCTTTTTTTTTTTGGTGGGGGAGCCCGGGGCAGAGAGAGACTGTCAGCCCTGGCAAACCCTTATTAATAGAATGAGGCAAGCCCCACACTGACATTGAGAGGCAGAGCTCAGAGTAAATTAGAGTTAAATTGTATTTGTGATCTAGTAAGCAGGCAATAAACAGACCACATCTACTATACATGGACTCTCCTACTTAATCACAGGCATGCTCACTAGTACTAGGGTATTCAATATTTATCCGCACTATACCCAGGGCCAATTTACTATTTAGTATTGGTTTATACAAAATGTAATGTGTTTAAAGGAACTGTGTGAAATACATTCTTAAGATGTGAACCATTTTTTTTTTTGTTTTTTTTTTCTAACAATGCATTTGGAAGATATTTCCTTCAATTTGTTTTTGTTTAATTTAACTAACTTTTTTTTCTAAGGAAAGCACCAATGGCTTTTTTAATTAGTAATATTTATTTTGTTTTCTAACACACAAATATTAATACAAAAAGCTTTCATTTTGGAACACAGACAGTTCTTTGGGGTGAGGGTGAAGAGTTGATCACTGGTTGTATAGCAAGAGGACACAATAACTTCTTATCAGATTCTGCCCACAATGAATAATGAATTTTAAGAATTGTTTTTATCACAGACTTTTAATTTTTTTTTGTTATTGTGGCTGAATGTTTTTCACAGACTCAATAACATATTTTACTCCCCTTAGAAAAAGGACTCTGCATCTCTTCAGCTTATACTGCATATCTCAATGCACTGCAGTGAGGATGTTTTAGTAACAGCAGCAGTAAGAATTGAAAAAATGATCTCCCTTAACTACTGATATAATATAAAATATATATAGTGCTAATTTTAAAGTAAATATATAAAAAGGTTCTTTGAAATCAGTGATAAGTAAATACATATCCATGCAATTGTGGAAGATGAAATTTCCCTGGAAGCCATTTTGTATCTTGGAAGCCATTTTGTCCTACTGACTCCATTTCGTATGCCTTCTTCCATGTTTGTCCTTTGTGATACCCAAAGAGAGTGAGAGGTTTATGTGGAAATTGAGGGGGACGTACAAGTGAGTTCTGCTTCTAGTGTTGGGATATTTCACAGGAAACCAGGCTTGCTCAACTATGTCTGAGAAGTACAGGATGTAGCCAGGGTACAACCGCAATGATCAGGTGGTCTTTCTAGATTATTCCAGTAAGTTAAACAATGTGGTTTTATTAAGATGATACGTGGCACTGCGACAAATTATAACCAATCATATGCTTCTATTAGCAGTGCATTATGAAATTAGGCTGTTCTGTTTTACTATAAAGATGTGTGTTGAGAAGGGTGCGGCAGAGCAGTCTGTGCAGACGCCACCCTACGTACGTTTGTATTAAACTTCATTGCTTATTCAACTCAGAATCTGGGCCTGGTCTCATTTCTTTGACTCTTCATTCCTGTGTGAAGTACCCAGGGAAAAAGTGACCATTCACACAATTCTCCATGAACTTTCAAATTGGAGATTGATACACTTGAAACTAAAAATGGACACAAAGACTGTGAAGTTAGTCCAACTCACTTTAGTTAAATAAACTCTGTGGGGGGAAGGGGGGGGGACACATTGGGACAAAGTGTTAAAGGCCATTCTCTCCACAAAAACTCAGTGTGAAGTAAGCAGGGCCAAAACTGGAATTTTATATAAAATAAGCAGCGGGATAGTAAGTACATTTTTTATTTAAAAATAACTTTTGTTAATCTTTTGCCAGTGAGAAGTACTAAATCAATTATCTTATCTGGTACCCATCTCCCTTTTTATGGGAGTTAAGTGTAGTAGGTCCGTTGTGACCTAGTTGACACTTTTAATCTTTACTAATTACTGTTTCTGTAACGCTTCTTTTCTCATGTTTCCTAGAGGAATATATTATCCAATAATTTTGTTGTAAATTTGTATCAATGATTAATAATGGCTGAGTTTGTAGGAGTTACCTTTATCCAAATTTAAAAGCTCATGCATGTGGTCTTTTCCAAATCTGAGATCATCCAGCAGCATGTTCTCTCCATTTCTGGGTACTCTAGACCTGCAATTACCTCCATATATCACATTTTAAGAGTAAGTGTGTGTAATGCAATAATAAATGCAATTTAAAGTTGTATTAGTTTCTTTGGGGCACCATGCTAGTGTTTACTTCTAAATTACCAATTTCTTTTTAGCATTGCAGGTAATGGAATTCAGCCATAAACATCATAGCCCCTGTCCATGGTACTGAAATGCTGATGCCATTGCTCAGCACGTTCAAGAACAATATAAGATCAACAGGAAAACTTAAAAATCATTCAAAATTCAAAAGTAGTGATAGTGCTTTCAATCAAACACAGACATCTGAGTATACACAGGACTTGAGCAACCATGATTACTTGTATTAGTACCTCTGCATCCTGGAGCCCAGGCTACTGAATGTGAAAAGGCCAGAGTCTTGCTGATTTGTGTACAGGGACTAACCAAGAGGGCACCAGGTTAGGCCCCTAAATAAACATTTGTAACAGGATTTTTTAGTGTACAGATCTTTGTTAGATCCCCTAAGATGAACAAGCTTGGATAACAGGAAATCCCCTACAAAATGATTACTACATAAATGTAACTGTAAATAACTGTTAGAAAAAAAACAGGCATCCATAACAGGGTTGGAAAAAGTCTAAAACCTGCTTCTATTCTCTACTCCAATATTAATGCTTGATTTTCCAGTTTCATTGCAATCCACTTGTCATTTCACTTTTAGTTCATCTTTTACCTAATTATAAAATTCACTTAAACTAATCTAACAAGGAGGTCCCTTCCTCCTGGGCCCATGCGTTTCTTTATTTTGGGGTGGCCTTTGGCCGCAGTGTCTGTCGAATTAGTAGTATTTTGATGTCAAACCTTTTTTCCTATTTCATGTATGCCTAAAAAGACTCAACCAGTATTTATCACAAGTACATTTGTTTTCTATGTTGTATATTTATGAGTTTTAATAATTCCCCTTAAACTAGTTTATTGTTTCCTTGTTGATCTACTGCAAGGTGTATAAAGTTAGTTAGTTAGTCAACATCTAGCTAACTTCATGCATTCCCTCATGTATCCATCCCTCCTCTATACCAGGACTAATGTAAGGTGATCACCATTACTACACGCTTCCGATGTTTTGTGTATTTTTAGCCTTTTTTTTTTTTTTACCTTTGTGCCCATGGTACTTTTGTAAGTGTTTTTAAATGGTATTCCACATTCACCTTATCATTGTCTTGCACATTCAAATAGTCTGACTCTTCAGTCTATGTTACTGTTATAACACAATAACACACAAGTTCCCAAACAAGTCCTCAAATCCTACCAAACAGTCTAGGATTTAGATGTTTTTAAAAAAAACACCTTAGACACAACAGGGTAATCCCTAAATCCTGAACTGTTGGATGGGCCTTGAGAACTGGTTTGGGAACCACCGTAATAGCATATTGTATTATGTAGCTGCAACGTTGTAATTCACATATTGCACTGTGGATACGTTGAAACTTATTTGTTTTTGATCTAGCACACCCTAGATACAGGTAGCACTGGAAAGGGTGTTAAACCAACAGCCAGAATAACTGTCTCTTTAGCATTTATATCTGAGCTACCGAAATAATATTAGAGTCATTTCATCGAAGACAGCCGCATGCACCAAGAATTTTTTTCTTTATCTTGTCTTCAAAAAAAGGGTAATAGAGCAGTTAATTTGAGTTCAGATCACAAATGTCAGTGATAAAAGCAATTGCTTTGTGTTTGAAGAAAATGTTTTCCCTTTTCCAGCACAACATTCTTTTTGATGTTTCCGAATTACTCAGAGAGTTCACACAGGAACATATTCTGTTAACCATAATATAAATTTATAGTTCATAGTCTTTATTTATTTATTTATTTATTGGTGTTTTTTTTGTACTATGTCAGAGGAAGAGGATTGAAGATACAGCATAGCCCATAGCTAGATTGTAAAGTAAACAGCACAACTATCCATGTTTATGGCAGGGCTGTCCTATTACAAGGTAACGCATCCTGTGAACTATAAATTATATTGTAGTTCCACTGTGAGTCAGTCTAGCGGAATGTGCAAGAAAATGATAAGGCTAATGTAGAAATCCATTTAAAAACACTTACAAAGAACACAGAATTATTTCAAGTTCAATGCAACAAAAGAGATTAAAATAATCTATCTCTTTAAACACATATGGCTTACAAAACCAGAAAAAGTAAGTTTAAGACAAATCATTGAAGGGTAACTATGTTAGTAATTCTTAAAGTAAACAGAAACCATGTATGGTTTCACAGAAAGTAGAATGGTATTCTTCAAAAAGTATATTGTATGTATATGTACTGTTCATGTTTATATATTTATATATATATGTAGTACTATGCAAATGTTTCAGGAATATGTGGACGTAAAAATGCTTTTCAAAAATAGACAAGTTAAAAGTTTATTTCTATCAAAGTGCAAAGTGAGTGTACAGAATAAAAATCTAAATCAAATCAATATTCAGTGTGGCCACCTTTTACCTTCAAAAGACCATGAGTTCTTCTAGGTACACCTGCACACTATTTTTTAAGGAACTTTGCAGGTAGGTTGTTCCAAACATCTTGGAGAACTAGCCACATGCCTTCTGTGGATTTAGGCAGCCTCAGCTGCTTCTCTCTCTTCATGTAATCCCAGACATGTTTCGTGTTGTTGAGATTAGGGCTCTCTGGGGGTCATCCTATCACTTCCAGAACACTCCATGTTCTTCATTACGCTGAAGATAGTTCTCACTGACTTTGGCTGTATGTTTAGGGTTGTTTGTATGCCACAAAATAAATTTGGAGCCAATCAGATGCCTCCCTGATTTGCCTATTCTTAACAACCTTGAACACACCAGTAATTCTCACCAAATCCATTTGCAAAAAAATCCAGCCCCACACTTGCAAGGAACTAGTTGCCTGCAGACACTGATTCTTGTACCACTTGACTTCAGCAACTAAACAACCTTCTGCTACAGCCAAATATTTTACATTTTGACTCATCATTCCAGAGCACCTGCTGCCATTTTTCTGCACGCCAGTTCATGTGTTTTCATGCATAGTTGAGTTTTTGACCTTGTTTCCATGTTGGAGGTATGGCTTTTTGCCGCAAGTCTTCCATGAAGACAAGTTCTGACCAGGCTTCTCCGGATAGTAGATGGGTGAAACAGGAAACCACTGTGTTCTCTCAATTCTGAACTGATGGCACTGCTAGACATCTTCTAATTGTGAATAGAAGTAAGCATGATGAGTGTTTCATCCGCTTCACTGTGGTTCCTTGGCCGACCACTCCGTCTACAGTCTTCAACACTGCCTATTTCTTTGTGTATTTCTTCAGCACATCTGGAAACCTCTGTCTGTCTTGAAATTTCTGAATTGGGAAGACTTTTCTGATGCAGTGTTACTACCCCGTCTGTGTTGCTGGGGTGTATGACTTTTAATGTTAAAGAGATTCTGTCAACCTAAACATTGCTCATAATGTGAATGCAGATAATAAAAAAGAATGAAACATTACCTATACGTTGGGGTCTATTCATTGTGCCTCAAATCTGCAATTTGGCTTTTGAATTTGGGCATATTTTGAGATTTTTGGTAAATTTGGGCTGATAATTCAGCAATTCACTGTTCAGGATAAATTGGCCTGCAAATGAATAAGATTCCCCCTATTCATAGAGGCCCACTTTCCCATTAATTTGGGTCACGTTACGAAATCATTTCCAAATTGCTTTTCAATTCTCCAAATATTATTTAGAAAAAAAAAATGATTTGTTGTATGCTATTTTCGCTTAAACGATGCAATTGCTGCATCAATTAACCTGCCAATTTTTATGTCATATAATAAAACACACATGTATGCCATAGGTCAATTAGTAAACCTAATAAGCGTTAGGTAATTCCAATGTATTACTATGTATATACAATAACAGATATTATACACTGCATAACAGCTCTTGTGGAATAACAATATCAGTGATGTCATGCCAGCTATAGGTCGGCATTATGTCACCAGCTGTTGTTCACCATTAACAGCTCTTAGGTTATTTGTACCTTTCCACCATCATGTCATGTGTATCACAGTACCATTTTGTATTCACAGTGTTGATAGCAACATTCATTGTCAATGCACCATTCCTCTATGTAGAAAGAAAAGGGTACCTTTACATATGTGAGTGGATGATCCAGGCAGGAGCGAGAAATATCTGTTCAACATTCATGCACTTCCACAGTCCAGATTTCTAATCTCCGTGACTCAATAATATCGGTACAGAGGAATCATAAAACAAAAAAGTCTAGCTGTTTTAATGCATCCAAATGTTTCAAATTTGTAAAAACAACACCACCAGTTCTCCATGGTGTTACACACATACGACATAGATAGATGAAGCATAGATATACCTTATGTGTGTGACACTATGAACTACTGGTGATGTTGATTTTACAAAGCATTACGTTGTAAATATTTGGATTCCACTGTATTACAATTTCCACATGGCCCTTTGACCACATTACGCATTACTACGTTATGCCACCATTGCTTTGTCCACACTTCACTTGGAAGTGCAGGGGTTTCCAGGACCATCTATGGTGGCTGGTTCAATGGCATGTGGACAAAGCTGGTACTGTGGAAAGTGGGGGTATAATGCAAAGGTGGTAACATGTGGTCATGTGCTAGACAGAGTGCCAGGAAATATACGTTTTAATGTGACTGTGGTAATTCCTGCTTATGACATCACCTGTCACTTGATAGGGACATTAATTTGAGGAGGTCAACTTTGGAGGTCAACTTTTATTTTTGAGACATAATCAAATTTGGCACCCAATTTTTACAGGTTTGAAAGTAATGAGAGGTGAAATGATCAAAGCTATTTTTGAGACTAAGCCAAACTTGGGTGCCTGAAAGTCGACCTTCAAAGTCAATCTCTTCGAGCTATTCTCAAATTTTAGTGTATAGACCCAAGAATCCTCAGCAACCTGAACTTATTAGATGAGTTTGGCTGTTCCTCAGCCAGTGTTATTTCTCCAATAAAGCTATTTCTGTTACAGTTAATGATTCTTTTTCATCCTACATATTAAATTGCTGATCATTATCACCTATTTTGTAAAATTGTTAAATAATACACCTAACTATATGCATACAAAATCCCTGACATTATAAAAGTGTACTTAGATGCTGTTTTGAAGCCAAAAGGGTGGTCACACCAAATATTGATTTGATTTAAATTTTCCTTCTGTTGACTCACTTTGCATTGTGTTAATTGATAAAACTAAACTATTAACATTAGAATTTTTGAAAGCATTCTTTGCAGCCTTTTTCACACCTGCTTGAACCTTTTGCACTTTACTATTTGAATTAACATATATTGCTAAGTTAATATATATTAGATTACATTAACTTTTATTTATATAGCGCCAACAAGTTACGTAGCGCTAGGTACAGAGCATAGAAGGGAACTACATACTAAGTTAGACAAACAAGAACAGACTGGTACATGAGGTAGAGAACCATGCTCGCAAGCTATATGCACATGCTTATTTACATGTATATCTGCACATACATACATGTGTATACATATATATATATATATATATATATATATATATATACATACACAGCCCAAAGGGATCAGCACACTCACATTAAACATGTTACACACTCTTAAAGTTCTAGTTTTCATTAAGGTTTCTTTAAAACAGCTTTCTAAGATAACATAATTGGAGATTCTGTCACAGTATTTGGCCATATTTTGCTTAGGCCACCACTTTGCAAAGTAACTCCAATATAGGTGGGTCCTAACACTAAATAATTTTGATTGTATGGGGCTGAATCTCCTCAATTATATTGCTTACTAGCGACCAAAGACCTTCCTAATACAACACAGAGACACTCCTGAAATTTATAGGTCTGGACACTATTTATGTGCCTGTGATGGAGAGGGATGCTAAACCTGAAGCCTTTTCAGTACATCAAATATACAAACAAGTCCAAAAGAGAAGCACTCACCTATATATACAGGGTTACAAAGAAGATATCACAGTATGTACTGTCAACTACAGGAAGCTAAATACCGTATTTAATATGCCACTTTCTTTTTTTTCCTGACAATTACCTTTAACAATTTGTAAAGCACTGTGCAACAATTGTCACTGTCAGTGCTGAACTTTCAGAATTTATTACAGCAAATACACAATATTGCAGAGCAATAACTCGCAACAGATACAGTTACAGTATTCCAACAAAAGAGCCAGATGATGTTGTGGTGCACACATGATCCTAATGACATCTAATGGTTCAGCAAGAGAATTGCATCTCAAAGGCAATACCCAGATCAACATCTTAAAGTACAGCTGTTGTGTATATAGAGAGCCAGTTTTTGCTTAGGTCCTTGTAACCCAGTTGGCAATTTGACAGGCTCAATAAGCGATCATCAGCTTATGTGTAGATGGCATTCTCTCATCTCCTATAGCCACCTGAATGGACACTGCACTGAGCTTTTCTTCCACAGATCATGGTCCCCACAATGTGAGGTTAGGCTCTATTGTGGATGTATGGTGTGCAGAATAGCACAATGATGTCAGGTGTCACCTCAGTGCCTTGTTTGAATCCCAGACTGAGACATCAGTCATGTTCAGAGCAAGCCAGTCTGATCCCTGTGACTTAGAGCCCCATGAGCCTATAGGTGAGATGGAAAACTTCTGAACTCACCCTTGGAAAAAATCCAATCCTGTAAGTGACGGGAAAAGTCTCACTCTTTTGGTAAATAATTTTAAAACATACCTTTTTTTAAAATATATTTCAAAAGGGGCAATACAAATTGAAATATGAATAAAACATGCTCTGCGTGAAATGTGAATAAAATCATGATCACTTACATCAAACTATATATATACAACTGTACGTATATATGTATATATATTTGTGGGTTTGTCGGGGTTCTCTTTTTAGACAGCTTTTGATAAAACACCATGTAGGTGTGAAACAAGTTAAGCGTTAGTCTCTATCTGTAAATCGTGTTGCTCCTATTGGATTGTGCAAGTCTTGTCTATGTATTTGTCATATGCTTCTGGAGGTTTTTACCTTAGATTATGATCCTGAATAAAAGAGGAACTTTTTGCAATTTTTGGAGTATACTGGAGGGCTAAGCCTTTTCTTTTTTCCCTTAAATCAAACTGATGAGTTTATTCATATTTCACACAGAGCACATTTTATTCAAATTTTCAATGTTTAGTAATCATTTTTTAAAATAAATAATAGACTCACATAGAATGCAATTTATTATAATTAAAGTTAAATATAATTATACGGACTGTATCACCTAAACATTGTTTTTACTGAAGATGTAGAGGATAAAATGTGTTTGAATATTAACTATACATTGTATAAATTTACAGAAACAGTCCAGTTGGAACATTTGCGGTCATCCTTGACAATTCTGTTTTAACATTTCTGCTGTGTTTTTGTTTAGCTGTAATTTTCCTATTTTTCATTTAATGTACCCACACATATTATATACTGTTTTAATAAAAGGACTTTCTTTAGATACCATTATTTTCATCATATGATATCATTTAGTGTAAAAAAACATTAAAGAGGAATAAATGCAAAAACCCCCACTTCTTCTAACTTTGAACTGACATTGTGTTTACACAATAACAAACTGTAATAAAAGACCCCATCTAAATATTTTCTGTATTTTGTCCTGAGTTTATGTTTACATGTTTTTCAAATGACACGACCAGATATTATATGCAAATAACACATTTCCCTTTGGGAACCAGTTGATATGCATATCAAGACAGAAATGAAGTCATAAACAGGAGACTCCACTGAAACATTTAACCCCTTTGCTACAATCAATGTCATTGGCACATCATTCGGAAAATCCTGCATAGGCAACAATCAACGATAATAAATTAACCCAATGTCTTTGGTTAGGTTTAAAGTTGCATTAATGATTACAGATGGATTAGAATTCATTTTAAAGTTAGTAAAACTAATAAACCTTAAAAGTAGAGAAACCTGTCTTTTCTACAAGAGGGCAGGTAGGTATGCAATATTTCAGTTTTATGAGCTTTATTTGCTAGCTGAATTAGAGTTCAAGCTTTATTGGTAAAACTAATTACATTAGAATACAAGCTTTCTTACCTAACTGAATTACATTGTAGTGTGAGCTCTATTGGTGGCTTACTGTGTAGGTGTGGTTTTGGTGGAGAGGGTGTTCGGCATTTTATCCTTGGACCCAGACTGCACAATGTCTTGGCAAGGCCCTGTGTGTGTCTGTGTGTATGTGTGCATATAGTCCTTCAAGAGGACTTCTTTTATCTGTGTAGTGCCTTTGAGATGCAATTTTCATACACAAGCATTACATGACACTTATGTTTGTCATTTTAAGGCATGGCTTATACAGATAATCGTCTGATATTATTATTATCATTAACATGCATTAAAATGATATGTAATATAAAAAAACATATGTATGTTTGCACAAAAGATAACATATGTCTATATTTACTTAATCGATTGACATGGGTAATTTGGAATTCAATTTAACTCTGGCAAGATCAGTTTTGGTCTTTGGGAAAAACACAATGAAAAATAGTACTTTTATATTTGTTATGCACAATAACTATATTATATTATTGTAAATACAGTTTGATTATCCAATATATGCATTTAAAAATGGTATGGATGTTGTTGTTTTTTTTAGAAAAAGCAGGACATACAGGGCGATTAATAATAGAATGAGCATTAAAAAAAAAGAGCTTCTTGGCATAATTTTTCTTGGCATAATTTAAAATAGCTTCCTTAGGAGTTATTGCCTATTTTTGGGTCAAAAGTAGGAATGAGAGTTAGAAGGATTGAACTTGATGGACTTAAGTTTTTTTTCAACCTAAATTACTATGTTACTAAGTATCCCTCATAATGGATGCTTTTTGGCAGCACCAGCCCTATAACATACCTACCAACTTTGCCCCACGGGTGCATCGGGACTTCGGGGGGCACAGTCTGGGCAGGGGGGTGTCAGTACTATCACTCATGTGTGGTAACACTGTCAGCCACTTTAGATCCTGGTATCTGAAGCCAGGATCGCTACTGCGCATGTGCACAATGCTGCGCATGAGCAGTAAGCATTCTCTGGTATCTGGGACACCGGAGAATGCAAACAGGACCGCAGGATTGTGGCCCTGAGTCCCGTTGTCCCACTGAGTGCTGCGGGACAGCGGAACATAGCTCCCAAATCAGTACTGTTGGGAGATATGCTTTAAATGTTCTATATTACCTATATCCATCATGAGCAACTTGCTCACATTGGATAAAGGTAATGTAGAACATGTATAGGTGTGGAGCTGCTGAAATTAGCTGCTCCATGGTGCTGCTGAAATTATCTGCTTGCAGCGTGACAGCCTCCCCCCCCCCCCCCGGCACATCCTGGCACACCAGAGGGGGAGTCAATAGTGGGCTCTTGCTAGGACTTCAGTAAAATCACCATTTCTTGTTTTAGAGAGCTGCACTGGGACATACCTCCCAACAGTCCGGCTTTGCTCAGGACAGTAACGATTTGGGAGCCATGTCCTGTTGTTCCTCTGTCCCGCCTGTTCCGCCATTCTCTACCTCTGTCCCAAAAAACGCGAAAAAGCTCAGTGGGACAGCAAGACTCAGGACCACAGTCCCTGATACCCCTTCCCTAGACTCCACCCCCGGTGTTTCGCCCCCTCCCCAGACTCAGTCCCCCAGTGTCCTGATTCTTCCGGGGGGCAAAGTTGGGAGGCATGCTCTAGGATGCTTAGGGAGATCAATGGAACTCCCATTGCAAACGCATAAAATAAGAGTCGTATCCCCTGCTTATGATGACATGTGGCTTGATATTCAAATTACACATTTCCCATAGAAAATTAGGGGGAGTCCTAAGCCAGAGACACCATAGATGTATAAAAATATTTTTGATTGTATGCATTTACTTGTGATTCTGATAACACAATGTATAGATCAATTTAAATCAGTGTTCTTAACATTGACAGTATAAGAGGACAGGAAAAGGGTCCCTTTAATCCTAGACTAGGAAGGGGGGGCTATGCTATACTCATTACACTACACACTAACTTATTTTGCTAACTGCTGCCGGAACTTCATGGGAAGTGTAGTAAAATGTAGACTGTGACAGTGTTGGCTAATCTTCGTCATCTCAGCTACTGTAAACTATAGTTACCATGATGCTGAGGATTCTGCTACAGTCCCTAGTCATAGGGACTGTAATTAACAACTGCTGGGATGCCACTACTAACCAAGCTTTTTCTGTCCTATGGGATAATTAACTTTTGTCTCTCACTAAGGAACTCTCCTGAACCAACAAATGCAGGCAATTGGGAGGTGGTGAGGAGTTGTTTAGAGGATGGGGTTATTTTTTTGCCCCCTCCTGGAATAAAAATCCTGTGGATGCCCATGCTTCCTGGGACTGTACTAGTGCAGGGCCGCACTATACACTTTGTTTGAAAAACTCAATAAAACATTTTAATTTAAAAAAAAAAGTGTATTCATTTAAATTTGCCCATTTGTAGTAAATACCAGCATTAGATGTATTTTATTTTTTAAGGCTGTATATGAAAATATTGTGTCACAATAGAAACCAAAACATTAAAATACCAGTATAGCTTTTAATGTTAGTAACTGAGAAGAGTTAGTTAAGGGGCCACTGGGTCAGCAAACAAGATTACAGAGGCTACTTATATATCATTAAGGTAATCCTCTTTCATATGAACTAGACAAAGGCTTCATAACCTGAAATCTGCCCACACTTAACAAGATTAATTTAAAGAAAAAAAAAATACAATAAACAGATTTCATAGCTTTGTTTGCTTTTTAACTGTCAGCTGAATAATTTATTCTAAAAGGCCTAACTCTGCTAAAAAGAATTAAAGCAGGAAAATTAAGTAGTGTATTTTTGTCATCGAGTGCTGCCCTTTGCAATTAGTATTTCCGAACTAAAGGTTTTCTTTCTGCTTATCTCAAGAGTTTCAAGGCATAAATCAGTGGGGGACTGGCTAAAGGAAGCTATGCTGGTTTAATAGTAAGATAATCTACTCACAATGACAGTAACACATCAGAAAAAAACCTCAGTGCAAGAAGATTTGCTTCTGAATAGCAATTAAAAAACATGCACATGTAGCATTCACTATCTTCTCAAAGAGACAGTGGCTGCAGTGATAAGGCTGCTCTAGCCTGGCCAGCTATGCTCATGATTAAGTGACCTTGTCAGAAAGTTTAGATATTTATTGATGCAGCTGGGATTTTTTTCTGAAAAGAAAGGCACAATTGCCTTCAGAAATAATCTGTATGCTGAGGCGACTCAAATTATTGAGTTAAAAGACCATTTAAACAGTTAGTATTTGTTATTCTGTTCCAAGTCTCTAAGGCATATATTCTAAGTGTTAGGAAATATATATCTTGTATCTTGGCACATAGCTGTTGTAATAAGGGCCACTTGTGAAGAAGATCTATTGTAGGCCTGGATTGTTTTGAAAGGAAATGGTTCAAATGAGTTCTCAGTAAACTGATGGTATGGAAGGTTTTTTTTGTAAAGATTTATAATGTCAAAGAAACATAGTGTTTTTGCGAACATCGAAATGAAAAAAGATGAAGTGATATATACATTGCTTTTGAAAAAATTGCAAACACATGCATCCATTAAAGGGTCTACTCAATAAAGAGAGAATTACAGGGAACTGAGATGGGAATTTCAAACTTTAGGCCAATGTAGCAGAGTTGAAATAATTATCCAGTGCAGCTGAATTGGATAATGTGTCTAATTTGGCTACATTGGGCTTAAGTTTAAAATTCCGGTCTCAGTTCCCTGCTATTCTCTCTTTATTGAGTAGACCATTAAGAGAAAAAATGTTTTTAAAGTGTCTTTGGTGTCTCCTAGTTATGACATTCTATATATGACATCATCTGTCACGTGATATGCTAATGAACAAATTTTAAATGGGAAATGCATACCTTGCATATCAACCAATAGGTGATGTCTTAAACAGGAGGCACTTTAAATCTCTTCATGAGAGATGACATGCCCGGCACATCACGCAAAAAAAAGCAGTTCATGGCACATCATGCTTAAATCCTGCATAGGCAGTAGACATGTGCATTCGTTTTCGGACGAATGCATTTTTGGCCGAAAATAGCATTTTCGTCCATTCGTCCGAAAAACAAATAACGAAAATGCTAAACTAAAGAAAGCCGAATGAACGAATGGTTAATAAACAAAAATCAGTCGTCCATTCGTGCTATTGGCATTCTATAAACCGAAATAGAGTCGGTTTATAGAATACCAATAGATTTACATACATTCCATAAACTAACATAATGAATGACTTTCGGTTTATGGAATGCATGTAATGCTATTGGTATTCTATAAACCGACTCTATTTCGGTTTATAGAAAGCAAATAGCACGAATGGACGAATGATTTTCGTTTATTAACCATTTGTTCATTCGTTCATAGCATTACATGCATTCCATAAACATAAAGTCATTCATTATGTCAGTTTATGGAATGTACGTAATGCTATTGGTATTCTATAAACCAACTCTCTTTCGGTTTATAGAAAGCCAATAGCATTACATACATTCCATAAACCGACATAATGAACGACTTTCGGTTTATGGAATGTATGTAATGCTATTGGCTTTCTATAAACTGAAATAGAGTCCCCATTCATACGAGTTGACCTATTTCAACTCTATTTCGGTTTATAGAATACCAATAGCCTTACATACATTCCATAAAACGAAAGTCGTTCATTATGTCGGTTTATGGAATGTATGTAATGCTATTGGTATTCTATAAACCGACTCTATTTAGAGTAATGCATACTCTATGAACTTTGATCCCATCTGTCCAGACTGCTTACTAAAATATGCTATCCTGGTTATGTGAACTGTGTTTTTAAATTTAAAGTTTTTTTTTAAATGATTTATTGATATTAAACCACCCATGGCATTTAGGAAACAAAGACAATCAGACAAGCCTCAGCTATCAGTGGCAACATTCTTCCTCTCCTATACTTTTGTGACATAATGAACTGCACACCCTGCAGCTAGACTAAGAAGATATAAATGTTTTCTGCTGCTTATATCAGAAATATTTGACTTGGTAACTCTAAGGTGTAAAAAAAAGTTTTAATTTAAAAAGACCAGAGAAAGGCTTTTACAATAGCAGAGAGATATGCTACTGTAAAATATCAATTTCAAAGCAGCCTTAAAGCTTCAGGAGAAACAGGGAGAGATTTAAATTAGTATGTTTCATGACTTTGTGATGTCTCATGTGTTAATAAAACCTAATTTCTCTGTCTTGACAATTTGTCTCAAAAGGATGAACATAACTCAGAACATTGGTGGGGCTGTGACCCAAATATTCTCCATGTTTATCTTCTCACAGTAGCAGAAAGGGAACATCCAACTTAATATTGGGAAAGTCTCTCTCTTTCCTCACTCGGGGTAAAGGCAGTACTAATACCAAATTGTTGATGGTAGAGATGGTGTGGCCCTTTAAATGGTAAAACAATCAGTGCAAATGCTGGAGAACATAAAACCATAGTGATGGTTCTCCCATGAAAGTTATTCTACCATTTATGCTGTGCTACCAAGATCCTCTTATTATACAGATCTTGTTAGTCATTCTATACATTTATTGTGAGACTAATTTATAAAAATGTAACAAATTATCTTTGGTTGGAATGTATGGCAAAGAGAGGGTCAGTTAATGATTCCGCAAGCTCTTCTTCACCAAGTGAGTTTGGTGTACAAATATATGTTCAAGATTTCGAAATTAGTTATAGAAAAGGTTGAACAGACATGTGGCCTGAGATTTAAAAGGAAAATCTCCTTTCTTCTTCAAATGTTAACAAGAGAAAAATTCCATAAAACTGTGGCTGTTTTTGTTCAAACGTTATTTATTCCCTGCTATAAATAAGAGTCGAGCCTTGGCAACAAGAGCAATGAAAGAGGTGCCTGATTGCCCTACACGACATGTTATTTAAACTTAGCTAGTCATTGTTCAAAAAATAACATCACAATTTCCTTGATAGTTTACATCCTTTAAAGCTTGTATATTATACCTGCCAGCAATATATATATATATATGCACATTTATAGCAGAAATATTAAACCCTGACAGAATATGAATAGGACTGCTGCTCTGTGTAGATAGATTCACCAATTATTTACTGACTTACTGTAATATAGTGGAATGGTTTCCCATTGTTCTTACCTCACCATAACTAATGTAACGCAGATACACACATACATATATGACTTAAAAGACAATTAAACTTTTTTTTGACCCTTGCCTCCTTGAAAGAAGTAATGGTTAAAAAATATGTCCTGGGTCTCCAAAGTAAACCCGAGGTGCATACACCTGGGTTTACTTCATCTATGTTTCACAGCTGAGACATAGCCAGTCTGGGTGCTCTGGCTAACTGACAGTGCCAATGTGCACACAGCCAACCCACGTGTCTGATCAAGGTGTGCTGTGTGCGGGGATCTTTCACTGCTAGCACAGAGACAGACCCACTTTTTCATGGACCTTAACTCTGCACTAGCAAAGCGAGCCAGTCACCCATGGAAGCATGGCAGCTGCCGATCAGAGCTGGCAGCTCTGATCAGCAGCTGTGTACATGCCAGTTTTATCATCAGACTATGGACAATTAATTTTTTCATTTATTGCTTCTATATTAGAAGCACACATTAAAAATAACGTTTAGTTGTCCTATAATCTTAGGTATTCATCCTCTTGTTCTTGCAACCAAATGTTAATTTAGCCCCTTCCTGACCAGACTGTTTTGGCTTTTTGTATGTTAAGGACCATGGCTGTTTTAACACTTCTGCAGTGTTTGTATTCAGCTGTAATTTTCTTCAATCTCATCTACTGTATCTAGACAAATTATATATTTTTAAGGCTAACAAAAGCTTCTTTTGGATACCATTATTTTGATCATGTCATTTTTTACAACTTTATACAAGTAGCACATTGATTTGAAAAATAATACCTTCCAGATTCTGCCCCAGGTGATTTGGGGCATGGGGAGGGGGGGTGGAGCTTGGGAAGTCAGTGCCACCACGTGTCTCTAGAGAATGATATCGGTCCACAGGACTTTGCTTCCGAATCCCATTGTCCTGCCAAGTTCTACCTGTCCCAAAAGGCGAGACAAGGGTAGAGCTTGGTGGGACAGCGGAACACAGCATCCAAACAGGGAGAGACTATAGCTGTCAAAGCAGGCACTTGGTTCTTTCTGTGTTCAGATGTTTCTGGGGGGACTCAGCAGACATGAAAATCACCATTTGTTTCTACCTCTGTTACTCCGTTCATATCTTTAATAATATGATCTAATAAGCTATTTTTTTATTGTCTAATACAGTTTTGATTTTTATACCACAGCTGTTCTGGGGCAATACTCATTTATAGTGGAATAATATGTGCCAATATCCTGGAGCATGATAACAGAGGTAAGCTCACTGAAATTTATTGTTATATATTATACTATGTTCAATATGCAGACGCGTTTTTGAATTAAAAAATCTATTCAGACCAAGCAGAATTAAAGTAAAATGAGCTGTGTAAGTTCATATTGGTAAATTTCATTTTGGACATAGGTAAGGCAGTTGATTTGATCCACCTGGATTTTGAAAAAGCTTTTGATACTGCACCACACATAGGTCTGTGAAGACCTATACTTTTGTAAATAAGTATTTGTACTTTGAAAGGGAACTGGTTTAAAGACACATTACAATTAGACAAGTGGACTTACTCAGAGTTCTGTCCATTGGCCCATTGTTTTTTTTTTTTGTTTGTTTAAAAGTAAGGCATTGAAAGCAATATGTAAATTTTTGCAGATAGCACAAGATAGCACCTGCCCCAGAGCAACACCTGCCCAGTTTTGCCCCAGAGTGGCACCTGTCCAATCTGGCTATAGTCCATATCCTGCCCTGTTCCTTGTATCCCTGCACCTGCATCCTGATGCCCCTTAATGGGTCTGTCCTGTCATAGTAAAGCCTTACAGGAAGCTGTGTGCCACTGGTGGTCACCTACCACCCCCAAGTTGAAGCCCTATGCAAGATATCAAAAGAACTTCAAACAACATTAGTTTATTTGCTTCATCCTGCAGACATACCACTATCGTATCAAGGTTGTGTCCTATGCCTGCTCCAGGATGTCTGCAAGATTTCCCCTTGGTTATGACTAGATACTGCAGCTGCTTACAACTGGCCCTGGAATGTGGCCACTCTAACCTGGCCTCTTAAGCATCAGGGGTGTGTGGTTACCCTGCACCAGACGCTGTGTTCATGTCCCAGTTTAGGAAATCCCTTTTGAAGTGTATGAAAATTCTGGCTCCTCACTACGTCCATTGTGTTTGTTTTATGTTATATCTGTGTATATCTCCTTTAGTTCTGTAGTATTGTCTTATGCTTAAGCGCCTTAGTCTTTCCTGTAGCCCTGCACTCTGTATTATGTTATTTCTGTATTGTTTCTTGCTCTGTCCCTGTGTGCCAATGCTCTGCCTTAGGTCATCTGCTTCAGCCTGCAATGTCCTGTTAATCCTGTCAGTTATGTTCAGGGTTTCTTCAATTCTAGTTCATGCTCTGTTTACACTGGATACAGCAGATGCTTCCACAGGGCCCTGGAATGTGGCCACACCAACCTGTACCCTCAAGATTCCCAGATTACCCTGCACCAGGCCCTGTGTCTGAGTCACGCTTTAATTCAGGTGCTCTGAGTTCAATGTCATCTGGAAGCCCGTTCATGACAACTGGAACAGTACATAATTATGCAATTATGGGCATCATTCTAAAACAAGACATAATATAAATGGAGCAGATTCAGAAACTATTAAGAAGTAGATTAAAGGAACAGAAGACATCAGCTTTGAAGTAAGGGATTTCCAAAAGGGACTATTATTACAAATAAAGTGAATGAAAATGGTAAAATTCTCTGGCAGATTTAAATAGTCACAAAATGGCTGGATGCCTTTCTAGCAATGAATATCTTGAATTAGGATTTTAACCTCATGCAGTTTTTGGTAGACTCAATCCGTCACGTCAGATCCAATTGCAGCAGATTCCACTGCTGCTCAGCCAAATATGAAAAAAGAAAGAGGAGGTTTGCAGGATCAAAGGATGAATGGCTTCTGAGGCTGGACCGTAGAGTAAAAAATAACTTTAATCCATAAAAAGCACAACATTTGGTATCAAATAGCAGGTGCAAAGAAGCAAGATGCTCGCATGCCTAACATGTTTCACCCACACAGGGGCTTAATCATAGGCACACCTGTCTGTCTCAGATCTATCGTTTATAAAGAGAGAGGGACAGGCAGGGGAGTGTTCTTTACATGTGTGTATATAATACAAATAAAAGTAATGATAAAAACTAACTTTATAGCAATGAAATGCATGCAGAATTTCCACATTGACCCAGGGAAAATATGGCTGGTGTTAAATGTTTTTTTTTTCAATCTAGGAGTAAATTAGAAGAGTCTATTTGTATTTGTTTTGCCTTCTACTGTATTAACAAATGTTTGTTTCAACCTAATTAAGTATATTACTATATACCATCTTGCTTTTTGTATGTCTTACTCTTACTGTCCTTACTTGTTATTCCTATATTTTATAATAAAAACTATAGAGCACAAATGCAAGTTTATTAATTGGTACGTTTCACTTCATGCTGTGTATTCCTCCCTCAGGATCAGAACTTTCAAATAACTTAAATTCTGTCATGGTATAAGAACTTTTACATACACATAAATAAATATTACAGACTACTCTTTCATCTGGAAGAAACATGTATTCTTGTTATAGCTTTCCTTTTAGCTCTTCAAGCAATCCATTGGGAGTTCACTGAAACAAGAAAGTGGGCACACATCTCTTTACAAATTCAACATAAACTCAGTTTCAACTAACCTATTGCTTTATACTTTAATACATTTTGTTCATTTTTTCTTTAAGAAAATAAAATCTGTTATGTATTAAGAGTTCCAACTCTACTCATTCATACCCTGTTATCACTCTGATTAAACTATACATTGTGCAGGAACAAACCTATCAAACTTTACCTGCTAGAGAGTTCAGTTGACCTTGCATAATGCATAGATCCTTACATTGTGAAGAGTTCCTTAAAGGAGCCGTCTAGTGCCCAAACTCACTTTGGTGCAAATTGAAGACTACTGCTTGTATAGTTCACAGGCTTTATTTCAGTGTGGTTTGATGCAGGCATTCTGCACAAATAACATTTTTAATATTTGACTCTGCATGTATACTACAAGATCGCCAACACTGATTGTGTAGACACTGAGTATATACAGTTTTGTTTCATTTAGTCACTTTCTGTGCTGCTGAAATATAATACTTTGTGTGGACTGTGATAAACTTGCTCTTGTATGCAGTATGATCTATTAAAAGTGCAACAGATTATCTGATAACATCACTAATGAGACAGGAAATTCCAATCAAATAAATAAATCAAAAAAATACTCTTGCAAACTGCTGTAATTTCACAATTTCAATGTATGTATTTTAAATTTAAGCAATGCAAAAAAACGTGCATTTTAAAGTACTTTGAAAGCACATTGATATGGATTAACATTTGGAAGATGGATTTTGGGCACCAGACAGTCTCTTTATTTTTTAATTTTTTTCTTACCACTCAGATATTGAGGCAATGTATTTTAAGTTTATGTATTCTCACTTCATTATGCCTTCAATTCATCCTTGTGTATTTTTCCTTCAGTGTTATATTTTTCTCTTTTTTTTTTTTTTAAAGTATAAAAAGACAATACATGACACTCACACAATTGACAAACAATACAATACGATACAAAACCATTCTTGGGCAGCATAGGCAATGGGAAGGGGAAAGGAAGGGCTCAAGATATATAATAATTCTAGGTAAGTATATAGGAAAGCTTGTGCAAATCGAATCAAATGAGTACCTAAATTCTTCTCCACTAAAATGAAAAGTGTACTATTCATTCTAAGGAGAAACTCCTCTACCCAGTCATTTTACTATTTTGCATTCCTATATCTTTTCTATTCTTCTCCTTTCTTTCCTTCCCCTAAACCCTTTAAACCCTTTTCCTTCTCCTTAATAGTCGCCCATGCTTTTGTATTATCATATTATGAGTCGGGGGGGGGGGGGGGGGTTGGTGTTATAACCATTTAATCTGTCTTGTATCCAAGGATATGTAAACACGTGTCAGGGGCTCAAGTCGAAATGCCTTTCGACTGATTCCAAATGTTTTTGTTTTTTCATACTACCGTATGTTGGGCCCATCTAGTCTCCTTTTCCATTTGAACTTGGAACAGAAGTTGAGAGATAACCAGTCCCATTTGATTTCACTCTGTTTCTTTCAGTTACGTGCAATGGAGATCTTTACTGCCATGTATATATGTGTAATAATCAGGCGCTCTGGTAAGCACATTTTCTGCCAATTAAGATGCATTAAGGCCACACTAGGCTTTTTTGGCATTTTTATCTTCGTGAAAGATTCAATTAGAGTGAAAGCTTTGAGCCACATGTCTTGTATGTCCCTGCAGCTCCACCATATATGCGAATGAGAGCCCAATTCTTGGAGACATCTCCAGCAGACCGGCTGGGTAGAGGGAAACATTTTTGATATAGCTGTTGGAACGAGATACCATCTTTTGGTAATTGTATAATACGTTTCAACTAAACTCAAACATTTGATATCTTTTGAAACTATCACAACTGCATCATACCATTCCCCAACATCTATTTTGGTCCTTAGCTCCTTTTCCCAAGCCAGTATAGCTGGAGGAATTATTATTTTTCCCTGTGTTCTTAATAGTTTTGATGCTTTCATCAGTACCTTATGTGTTTCCATACCATCAAAAAATTGATTTATAGTATTCAGAGAATTGCTATCCTTAATCAAGTTATTATTAATAAAATTTGTAATCCTCAAATAGCTAAATATCTCTCTATCAGGGAGCACAAATTGTTCCTTAATATGGACGAAAGAGTCTATCTTCTCTGCCATTAATAGTTGATGTACAGAATTGATTTCGCAGGATTTCCATACTCTTAAGTTTAAGTTGTCCATTTGAGATTCTAAATAGTCCAGACTTAGATTGGACAGTATATTATCTCCAGCTATTTTTAGGAATTTCTTTCTCTTAATCCATTTTGGTATTAACTGTTTATGGATCAATAATGGGGATTCTATTGTTTTATTCTGTGTCTGCCAAATTAGACTATTTAAGTCCTTTAGGTCGCATGCCGTGGTCTCCAAAGCATACCATCCTTCCTCTCTGTTTTTCTTTACTTGGGCCGCATGAATGTGGCATAATATAGTGGCGTGGTAAAGCTTCTTAATATCTGGGGACCCTAGCCCTCCCTTACAAGGCCTTGTGATAGCAATTTATTTCTTATCCTTGGTTTTTTACCTCTCCATTTAAAATTGGTTATACTACTCTGAAGCATATCCAGCCATGTTTGAGGGATACTGAGAAGGACCATTCTTAACAAATAAGACCATTTCGGAAGAAGGTATGAATTTACTGAATTAATTCTACCCCACCAAGATATTTCAAAGTTTTTTCTATATTTTAGGCAGCCATTCGAAAATTTAAGCAGAGATAAACAAAATTACCTCCATTAGCTTAGCAATATCTCTACTAATTTGGATGCCCAGGTACTGTATATGGCCTTTAATCCACTTGAATTCATAGGACTGTTGTATTTCCTTAATGGAGGTGGGGTCTATATCAATATCCAAAATGGTAGATTTGTTAATATTTATTTTATAATTAGATATTATACTATACTCTTTAATCATATGCATAAGATTTTTCAGTGAGTGAGAAGGGTTGGTCATAGTAATCAGTATATCATCAGTGTAGAGAGATATTTTCATTTCTTTATTTTTAACTTTCTAACCAGAGATATTAATATTATTTCTGACGTTTATTGCAAAAGGTTCCAACGCTATAAAGTAAAGCAGGGGAGACAAAGGGCATCCCTGACTTGTTCCGTTGTTTAACGGGAACCAGTCCGATGTTATTTTTGGGCCAATAGTTCTCGCTGTTGGTCTGTGGTAAAGGGCCATAATGGCTTCAATGATCCATCCTGTTATCCCAAATGCTTCCAGCGTGAGTCTCATACAGTTCCAGCTGACCCTGTCGAATGCTTTCTCTGCATCAATCGACAGGGTCAGTAGGGGGGGTCCCTTTAATAGAAGCATCATCCAATATATTTTTTAATCTTCTTATATTATTTGTTGAGGATCTTTTGGGTATAAAACCAACTTGGTCTGGATGGATGACTGAAGCCAGAATATTTTTCAGCCTAAGAGATAAGATCTTAGAGAACAGTTTAACGTCCACATTAATCAACGAAATTGGCCCATAGTTTTTTACATCTGTTGGATTCTTATTATCTTTTAAAATAGGCAGAATATTTGCTCTGAGCATTTCATCTGGAAATTTTCCTATTTTGACCGCCTCATTAAAAGATTCAGTTAGGCATACTTTTATCTGGTTTTTAAATAGTTTAAAGAAAGAGTTACCAAATCCATCCGGCCCTGGAGTTTTTAGCTTATCCAGGCACACTATAGCAGTCTCTACTTCTGTTTGTGTAATAGGAGTGTTCAATAACTCTCTTTGGGCCTTGGATAATCTCGGGATTTCAGTAGTGTTTAGATAATGAGATATTTCTCTTATATCTGGTTGGGGGAGTATATTATACCAGCCTATGATTAAGTGCCAGTAGGCACAAAACGCGTAAGGCAATCTATCTCCTGTCTGCACTCCTGCACATGTTCCACTGAATATATCAATATTTTTTGTTTGGTCGGTTTTCTTTGATCAATAAATACTTTGTTTATACTCGGATTGGAGAGTGCCAACGTCTTATTTTTCTTTGTTTCTGGAGTATATTATACAACTGTTTATAGTATTCATTAAATTTTTTCCCAATTTCTTTAGGCAGCATATACATTTTATCCTGGTCTATTAGCTTATGTATTCTATTCTGAGCAGATTTTTTCTTCAATTGGTTAGACATTTTTTTGTTTACTCTGTTGCCTTTTTCGTAGTATTTCCTTTTTAACTTGTGGAGATTAAGGATAGTATTTTCCTTTAACTTCTGATTTATTTTTACTTGTATATCTCTTAATTCTGCCTGGGTGGAGTGCGATGGACTACTTTTATTTTTTCCGCTATTTTATCCATTTGCACATAAAGAACGGCCAAACTCGCTCCTTGTTTCTTTTTCCATTGGGCTTCTAGTTTTATCAGATATCCTCTTATAACTGCCTTAAAGGCACACAAGTTGTTTAAATGAGATGTCTCCAATGGATTATTTTCTTGGAAAAATAATTCTATACAATTTCTCATATCCTCTGTATTTTTATTATTTTGTAAGATATAATCTTTCATTCTCCATGTTACATTCGAGGATTTTTCACATGGAGTCATTTCCCATAGTAATAGGCTATGGTGTGACCAGGAGTTTTCTATTATATGGATTTTTGAAATGTTATGTACTAAATTTATATCCCCCCAAACCATGTCAATTCTGGAGTAAGTGAGATGAACTTTCGAAAGGTGAGCATAATCCAGTTCTTTTGGATGATTTATTCTCCATATATCGTATAATCCATATTTGTTTTTAATATTATTATTGATTTGTGCTTGTTTGATAATGGATTTGTTTATTTTATCTCCCCTCTTTAGTCTTTTGTCCATTTCTGGATCCAGGACTGAATTGAAATCCCCTGCATACATGCTACATCCCATCTTAATTCTTTCTGTTTCTTCAATTATTAATTTTAAAAGTTTTGTAGGATGCTTATTTGGCAAATATACGTTTACCAATGTGTATGTCTCCTCGTTTATTTTGCAAATAACTATCAGATATATACCATCAGGATCTCTGATTCGGTGAAGTATGTCTATGTGGAGAGAACTAGAAAATATTATGGCCACTGCTCGATAATGTATTTTTACCTCCCCATAACTGTTTATCTTTCTGTGTCCAATGCGTCTCTTGTAGAAATTCCATTTGTATCTTATTCTTTTGTAAATAATTATATATCACTGACCTTTTAAAAGGTGTATTGAGCCCCTGCACGTTTACAGAAACTATCCTAACCATCATGGTTCCCACCTCCCCTCTCCCTGACTGGTTGTTCCTCTTCGGTGACAAAAACAAACAAACATAGATACATAAAAAAAAAGGAGTATTACTCCATAGTTTAATGGAGGCCTGGGGCATTCCCTGGTCTCCCGTATAGGGTGGTTTATGTCCTATCCTATACCTGTGTCTTTTATGACACACGGTAGAGGGATGTGCCATCCTCTGCTGTGTTTTTTCTTTTCTTTTCCCTTTTTTTTATTTTTTCCTTCCTCTCTTCCCCTTTTCCCCCTTCTCCCCTCTCTCCCGCTCTCCCCTTTTCCCCTACTATTTACTTTTTATGAATTCTGCTATTAGCTCTCTCTTTTTACCTTATCTTCCAAGTAATTTTCTTAGGCTTTTTATATTAATCCAATTGTTCTTTGTTTCTTTTTTTCTCCACTCTTCCTCCTCCCCTCCCTCCAGTCTTTACCACGCCTCTCCATACCTTTTACTTTGTCTCCCATTTAAACAGTATTGCTTCTCTTATCCTCCTCCTTCCTCTCTTTACTAATTTCTACTCTCTTCCAGTCTCTCTCTACCCATTTCCCTCTACTCTTATAATTCTATTTCTATCTTGTGTTCCCCCTCTGTGCAACCGGTCTCTTGTGCTAATTATGTAAATTTTATGTTATACCAGAGTAAAGTTAACCGTTGATTTATTAATTTATCGATTTATCCCCCCTTTATCTACCCCTCTCTCTCCTTTACTATAGAGGGAAAGAATCCAAAATTACTATAATTTGTGCCCCTCCTGTGAATTAACTCTCTATTAAATTTAAACTTAATAAGTGTTTCAAAACTTGACAGACATCATTTGATATTGTGGATTTAACCTAATAGTGAATTACAGTCCTAACACCATATGTCTTGTCATTCCCCTTCCCCCTTCCTTTGCTAAAAAAAAAAAAAAAAGAAGTACTTATTTAAACCCCAGTGAACAATAGACCATTACTCTTTAGGGTCTCCACATCTTGACCTCAAACAAGGTTGCCGAAAGAAAGGGAAAGAGAGAGAGGAAAAATTATTATTATTAATCTTCAGGATCTGTATTTCTCCAGAGGGAATACGTGACAGCCTCCCCCCTCTTCGGAAAAAAAAAAAAGAAGGAAGATTTCTGGAAGCAGCATGCTTTTTAGTTATCTGTTACTTCCAAGTTGCTACTTAGTTTATTTGCTTGTAGCCAGGTCATGAGATCGTTTGCCGAGCCAAATTCCTCTGGAGTATCATTCCACAAGATTTTTAACTTGGATGGGTATCTCCAGTTAAACCTGATATTATTGCTATGTAGGATATTTAGCGGTGTAGTAAAAGTTCTTCTCCAGTTTCTAGTCTGGTAGGAGAGGTCCTGAAGGATACGTATGTCCTTATATTTGGTTTCGCCATGTGGCTTACTATCTTTGAAGGTTCTAATCAGTTTATCTTTGAAATGATAAGAGTGTAAATTGACTATTACATCCCGTGGTGTGGAATCTGGAATTTTTTGGTGTTTAGTCAATCGATGAGTACGTTCAATCAAGAGATCATGTGTATCGGCATCTGGCACCACAGATTTTAAAAATTCTGTTAAGAAATCTCTTAGCTTGTCTTGAGTAATAGATTCCTCTATACTTCTGATTCTTATATTGGATATACGTGATCTATCTTCCAGATCCTGTCTCTTGACTTCCAGTTTTTCCATTTTCAGCATTAAGATTTTATTTTCTTGTTTTAATTCTTCCTGCTGTCTATCTGTTTTCGACAGTTTCGCCTCTATATTTGTAACTCTGACATTCGATTTATCGAGGTTTTTATTTCTTTAGAGTTTTTCCACACTCACAATATAAACAATTTGACTGAAGTGGCTATTCACTAAAAGGTGAGTTGAGGTGAGATGTTCATCTGAAATGTTTGCAGATCTCTAACAGATCTCTGAGATAGATTTGGGGTTAGTACATGACTCACTTTTTTTTCTATCAGACAAATATCTTCTTACCATTGCTCTCATCGTGGCACGTGAGCTATGTAAAAAACAAACAAACACAAAAACCCCCAGATCAGATCAAAATATATATGGTCGAACGTATGACTTCTAGTGAATTCATGCAACTCCCTTGTCAGTTTATCATTTCACTATTAAGTCAACAGACCTCACTATATAACTGTACTTCAAAACAGTTGTTCACTTTAGAGTAAGAAAAAACGTATTTTTAATGAAAATACATTTAAAAAGGAAATAAAGAATATGATATACTGGCAGTTATAAAGCTTAGTACTGTGTGTTTTTTATAGACAGACCTTTATTTTCAAACTTTGCTAAAAAAAAAAAAAAAAAAAAGCTGACTCGAAAGCACTTACTGTGACTCTTAGTGAGCTGTAATTACTAGTACATGAAATTGTGAAGAAAAACTCTTTAATATGGCTTTTATATAGGAGTATAAGGTCAACTTTAGAAAGAACTTGAAATATCTGGACTGTCAGGTTAAGCTACTACAAAGACTTATAATAGCAATAATCATCATTTAATTGCTTGCAAGAGTGGACCTTGTTCAGAACTTCATTTATTCTATCCTGGTTTTTTTTTTTTTGTAGCAATAATCATCCATTCAGACAGGAGCCTCTAACAATGAAGAGTTAATGGTTGAATAGTAAGCTTGCAATTATATAATTGTTAAAATGACACTAGAACCTGGAGGAAGGTTCAACCAGTTCCTAGGCAGTGACAAGCAATATTAATCTTAGAATGCTTTAATACAAACCCAGTGAGGCTTTTTCAGTTCCTCATTGTTTTAATAGTATAATTGAGGCGATATTCTTCTATTCTCTTATTTCTCAATGTAGTGGGAATCCAAAATGAGGTTCTTCCTCACATAGTTTCTGACTTCTTCCTCTCTAGTCCGTGTTTCAGTCAGTGCTGTATTCCTGCCTAGCCATAGGGTGGCAGTCGTGAGCATGGTAGTAGCAGACTGAAGGGGACGACAGCAGGCCCCCACTACCATTGTTGGTGATAAATCTTCTTTGCACTGTCTTCCACAGCCACAGTGTTTTGGTCTGCCCCTAATTTATTACCAGCAGGGTTTATCCTAGGGTTGCAGATGCCTTAGTGCAGGATTTTTTTGGGTGCTCCCCATAAGGTTGTGGCTAGATTATTGACTCCTCCCCTTTGCAAATGTCCATTCCAAACATGCCCACACACGTGCAAATCTGCCTCTCACACTCCCATACTGCCAATCACTCAGATAGACATGTGCAAACTCATCTCTCTCATATTCCCATTCTGCCACTTACTCAGACACACACATGCAAGCCCATCTTTCTCACACTCCCACCCACCAGTCACTCAGAAACACAATTAAAAACCAGTCTGTCTCACACGCACATCATGCTATTCACTCAGGCACACAAGTAAACCTCTCTCACAAGCACATAATACATTTTTAATTTTTAACAGAAACAGGGTTTCTGGGGAGAATCAATAGAGATATGTTCCTTTTACCAACCTCGTAAACATGAGACACTACAAACTTATTTAAAACATATTTTTCGCTTATTGCATACATTTGTTTGAAATTCTGCAAACAATGTTTAGATCTTTTTTCATTATTAAAAAAAATTGTATTTTTCCATTCCAAAAAAGAGTAACTGTTTATTTAGGGCTTTACTCACACACTTATACTCAAACTCGCACTCACACACACATACTCACATTCACATATATACACACTGATACTCATACACACACGCTTATACTCATACTCACTCACACTTGTATTATTGATATTAACCATGGATGTGTGTGTCAGTATGAGTATATGAGTGTGTGTAAGTATGAGTATACTTACACACACTCATATACTCATACTGACACACACATCCGTAGTTAATATCAATAATACAGATCAGTAATACTCAGGGGCATCTGAGCCCTAATGTAGGAGGATACTAGTGCATTGACTAAATAAGTGTGTGTTCCTAATTCAGTTGTTTTCTCATTTTCTCCCATGCTTAGTGAACCCCTATTCTTATACTCCATTCATCTATTTCATAAAGAGCTTGCTACTTTTTTTCATGACTATCCCTGAGCCTAGACTTTGAGGGTTGAGAATAATGTGAGTTTGTTTCCTTTGGGGGGAGTTACTTCACTGGATTAAATGAATAAACTACACCATATTATGATGGTTTTTTTTTTTTCTGTCTACATGTAGCTACAAGGCGTATGCCATAAAGTTTCCCTTGATAAGTCTATTTAATCATTTCTGCGCACCCTCTATTCCTTTCACTATTTTGAAATAGGTGTATCTGAGGTTTTTACACTTGAGTGGCTTGCAGCAAACTATTAGACATGTGCATTTGTTTTTGGATGAATGCATTTTCTGACAAAAATAGCATTTTCTTCAAACAAAAAAACGAATGAAAGCCGAATGAACGAATGCTAAACGAACAAAATTAAATTGCCCATTAGGTCATTCATTCATTTGGATGCCGTCAGCCACTCTGCTATGTCGAATTCGACAATTTATTCTCAGTTTTGACTTACAGTATTGTATGTAATGCTAATAATCAAAATTGAGTCACAATTGAGTCTGTTAGTTACATATAAAACTTAAGCCAAAACTGAGCTGAAAATGTCTCGAAATTAAGCTGAATTGACCAAACGTTTGAATTCCACAGACTAGAATCATCAGACAGTCAGTATACAGTTTGGGTTATTTTTTATTCTGCATACCATTATGCTTTGCGAAATAAAAACTAATTTTAAATGAATACTGACTGTCTGATGACTCTGATCTGTGGAATTCGTCCATTGGGCAAGCCGATTAATTTCAACAAATGTTCATCTCAATTTTGGATTAAGTTGTATATATAACTATTATGGGTCTATTCACAAATATTTTACTTTGGAGGTCGACTTTGGCACCTGAGTTTGACTTAGAGAAAAAAACAGGGTTTGAATTTTTCCCATTGAAAGTAATGGGAGGTGAAATGATCACAACTATTTTTGAGACTCAAAATTTTTTGACTTAGTCTCAAAATAAGCTTTGATTATGTCACCTCCCATTACTTTCAATGGGGAAGAGACTGTTTTCGTTTCTCCCTAAGTCAAACTTGGATGTCTCATAATGAAGGTCGAGCTCCAAAGTTGAATTTTTGTGAATAGCTTCAATTATGACTCAGTTTCGACTTTAGTTGTATATGTAACTAATAGACTTAATTTCCACTCAATTTTTACTTTAGTTGTATATATAACTAGAAAAGTTACAATTTCTGGGGAAATTGTGTGAAGTGTTCTTGCCTCCACCTGTAGTCTACAACTGGAGTGGGCGGAGTAACTGTTATCATTTACATAGCACATTTAATTGCAACGTTGTTGCACAGTTACATTAAACCATACATTTATAAAAACATTAGCAGGTGTTCAAAAGGCCCTGTCTATGACATCACTTGCTGCTGCAGCTTGACACAGGTCAGAGTATTTTGGCGGTTGCCATATTCAAACGGTCGTATTTTAAAAACTATCAATCCTACAGCGAAGAGCTTTATATTGTGAGAATCACAAGACCCAGACCTACATTTTGATGCATAGTATGTCTCTGAAGTATTAAAAATGAAGGCACAGCCGCAGTTTAGAAATTTCACTTCAAATTTGAGCTTTGCAGAGTGAAGTTTCAATGAATGTCAATGGACGGCGTTGGTTGCAAACAAATGGTCATATTGTGAAAACTATCAGGACTACGGCTTAGCCGTTTACATGTTTAGTGGCACCAGGGATAGCTGAACGTTTTGATATAAGATTTGTGTAGGTGGGCTTGAAAATGAGGGAGTGGTGGCAGTTTAGAAATCATGTCCTGATTTTTCAGCTTTTGGCAGCTCCCACTCTAGCTTTGCCATTCATTCCTATGGGACAAATTGCGCCACAAAAACGACGATATTCCGTGAACCATTCGGCGAAACGTTCCACAAAGTAATAGCAATCCGATCGGGAACAATCTGCACGTTTTGGTAAATTTTTGTCTATGTAGTGTAAAAACTGTGGGAGGAGTTAGGGTGGCAAATTTTGCTATAATAATAATAATAATAATATATATGTGAGATAACATTAAGTGGTCTTGCTATGCAAGAACACTTAACTAATAGACTAAATTTGGATAATTTCCACTCAATTTCGACTTCAGTTGTTTATGTATTTAATAGACTCGATTTCAACTCATTAACACCCAATTTCGAATAAAAACATAAAAACAGACTAATGATTTTTTTCTGCAAGAGAACGCACAATTTCTGATAGCGGCCCTGCGTGGGAAGGATAGTTGGGCTGTATCTGTGAGTTTGTTTCAGATAGTTTGGAATCAAAACTAACATAATAAATATGTTAGTGAGCAGCTTCATAGTAAGCATTAAACTTACTGAAAGGCTTGTATAACATCTCTGTATTTGGCTCTTCATCCTATCCTAGCTTTAAAAATAAAGGTAAAAACGAAAGCCATACAGCAAAATATGTGACTTCTTAGCTATTACAAATAACACACAGCAAAAAGTAATTTGGTAAATCTATAACATTATGCCTGGAAGAAAAAAAAAACCTGCATGTGTGGTTTGCTTAAACATTGCTGCAGGTACATACTCGAACACTGTATTTTTTTTGTCCAGAAGGACACGATAATTTTAGAAATTAATGATCAGTGACATTTGTAGTTGAGCTATGAAAATTATATAGTATGAGATTGGTAATAGAAGATACAGCAAGAATCAGTTTATAAATTGCTATGTAGGAGTAGTAATGTACATGTTAATTGTGATTGTAAATTGGCCTATATTGGATAAACAAAAAGAAAATTGAAAATCAGGATTCAGAAACAATGCTCAAATATTTGGAAAAGCCAAACTACTGCTTGATGCATGAATGCATTCAAATATTATCATAATGGTTTGTTCATTTTAAAATGACCGGCACTGGCATCAATGGAAGATGATATGATGGATGCAAGTAGGAACATCTACAAGGAACATCTACTTATATTCCAGCTATTTCATGACTCATTTTACAACACATTATAACAAATACATTAAAATGTTCTTTTTAAGGTTTACATGCCTTGATGGTATTTTGTGAAGCTTTTATTATTACAAAATCCCTATCACATAGCTTGTGGCAAAAGCCACTATTTTCCAATGCAATGGGAAGTTCAGTCAGCATAGTGATTAGCTAGAGACACCACATCCCAGTTAATCACTATATTAGAGGCATGACTGATGTCAAGTGTCCTTTTCTAAATGTCATGTATACAATTACATCATAAATAAGACATACAATATGTCACGTTGGCTGTGCTTCTTCCACACAAGTTGCAGTTATTTCATAATTTTGCTGTATTTTTTTATCCTTCAAATAATTTTTAATATTTTCAGGTAAGAAATGGGGTACAGAAAAGAAAAATGGGAGCACACCATGGTACAAATAATTAACAAGACAGTTAATGGAGCAAGTCCTACCAAAGGTAATTAAATAAAAAAAAGAAAAACATTTAAAAAAAAAAAAAAGAGAAGGGGAAAGTCAACATGTTTAAATTAGAGTGAGGAAGAAAGGAAAGTATATAGGAACATCAAGCCTGTATTGGATAGCTCTAAAGGGTGTATATTGCTGGGTCCAAGAATAAGTCATTATGGACAGTAATCCAGAGTTTCCAAATTTTCATCAGGACTGCTATCCTATCTTGTAAATGGGCCGTTATCTTCTCCATGGCATAAGTGTGCCATATATACCTAAGGATCATCGTAAAGGTTGGTGGAGGCCCTTTCCAGTTTTTGCCTATGGCTCTTGAAATTGCAGAGCAGATTCTTTGTATCAGGAGATGGTTGTGTTTGGATAGCGATTTGTCAGGATGGTTCACATGTAAAAGTGCAGTCAGATTTGCCTTTAGTATTGTACCTAAGGTTTGTTGTATGTTTTTGAATTCAAAATAAAACTACAAGTATCAGATTCATTGAAAAGTGCCATGATTCATTTTTTGGTCTTGTAATGCTACTGGAGTGTTGATAATTCCATTGTTCACTGTTTACTTAAAAGCACCTGTTTGAGTGCTTGTGTTTCAAGGAAGAGTCATGTTGCATTGCAATAAAGATGTCTACACAAAAACATGAACAGGCTGGCTATTCAAGCACCTCAATGGACATGGGTCCTTCATGCAAGGTCTTCAAACTCAGGTATGTGGGCACACACTTAACACACTGCTCTTCTAGATAACTGTTTCATGATACAATCAATAGTACATCAGGCTTACTTCTTGTGTTCCTGCATTCAGTATTGAAAGCATAAAGAATTGTATTAAAACAAAAACATTTAGCAAGATCAAAAACTCCTAGATGGCATTTTTCATAACTACTTCATGGCTAGGATGCATACCTGTGACATGCAACGTATAAACTACTTAGTATCAGGGCTTCTACATCTAATGTGAAGATGTTTGAAAGTTTACTCAATACCACGTCTGCTTTACTACTAGAACACTGATTGTTGTGAAGGTAATGCCGTACAGCTGTATCTACAGCTATACCAGAAGATGATTAAATGGTTGATTGGTTTATCTCTGGATTGCAAATTGATACGTAATATTTTTCAATGCAATCATTTCAGTATAGTAACCTTACGAGGTAGTGTAGTTGACTATGTTTCACATGTGTATCCAATCCCGACTCAACATGCTTGTATTTGATAGAAATGCCATGTGAATTATCTTTAAGGAATATTATCTCATTCATCAATGACTTTCTAGGCTTTAAAGACTTAATTGATCCGGTCTGTGGACTTCTCATTAGCCTACAAGGAAGAGCACACTTGATCAATAAACCACCCACACTCCAGACAAAGATTAACAATCACTTATGTACATATCTATGATAAGGTTTAACCCTTTAACCTCTGGCCTCTTGTTAGGAGATCATATGAATACTGCTATTAAGAAGTTTGACTTCTTATTCCACGTCAACCTTTGTTTTAATAAGACATTTTCCTGATTCCTATAATGGTACTCTAATTAGGCTTAACTTTTAAATAGTCATCATATTTAATTCCTGATTACATATATAAATATTCCAGCTCTTATATATATATATATATAATGTATAAAGAGTGACAACCCATTTCCTAATTATCGCAATTGTTAACTAATAAAAAAAGCAAACCTATTAAGTCATTCACACCCCACCAAGGCAGCTACAAGTTCAATACAAATACGAATGGATACCGAAAAATGTTAGGCGAAAGATGAGACCTGTTGCTGCGTTTAAATCATGAAATATCTGTCATATTGCTGAAATGGAGCAGGCTCATTCACAGGATACAGAAGGTGTCCAAATGTTCTCTTCGCACTTATAAGGCACGTCTGAAAGGATGGGAAGAAGGCAGAGGCAGGACAGAATGGTGAGGAAAATGAATTGCTGCGACAACAGCATTATGGATCCACGACGAACACAGCAGCATAAAGAAAATGTCATATGAAGAAGGATGAGACATGGAACAACGTTGTAGACTATGACAGCTCACTTGGTAGGTGCAACTGAATAGTGAACTTTTAAAAAGTGGTGAATACATTTGCTTTCTCAAAAGGCTGTTATTGCTAATTATAAGTGTGTGTACTTTGTGATAATGATAAGGATCCGTCATAGCCTGTATAAGGGTTATCTGAGCCAGGGTGACACAAATACAGATATATGTAGACATGTCAAGACATCACCAATAGTTAGTATGATGGCTATATCAACAACTACTATTACTAAGCCAAATTATATAGACATCTAGATAAAAGTTAGATTGATATTTACTATATACTTTGATATAAAGGAAACTTTAAACTACTCAGAATTGTCCAGGTATTTCAGGCTCAACTCTTTGTATGAAGTAATATTTCATATATAATCAGGTCTATAATTGACGAAGGTACCTAGGGATTCTTTTTTATTCTGTTATGTTCAGTTCACTCTCTCATTCTTACTCGTGTGCCCACTTTAAGTGTGTTAGACTGAATATTTCAGTTTTAAAGAAATTACCATAAATGTTGGTCAATGCAGACACAGACTAGCGTGAGGCCATTAGGAATGTTTACCCTTTTTTACCCAACTAAGGAAGACTTTCATGTGTATATCAACAAAAGTATTAAATTAAACTAAAGGAATCCATTTCAAATACTATTGGTTAATATTTAGGAAATGAATTGTAATTAGTATGAGCACCTGTTATTAACAGCACATAGACATTTTGTAGAAATATGTCAAATGCTTTTTATATTTGTAAGCACTGCAATCCCAATGATGTTGTTTTGTGTCCATTTCACATTTGTATTTTCTTCTGGGGTAAGCCAGTATTAATTGTATGATTAACTACACATTAGTAATTATACCACCTGCATTTATTGTGAAACACACTGTGATTTTTAATTTAGCCACAGCTAATTTGCAGTGCTCCATTGCATTAGCTCTGGTAGTAAGATCTCCGTAGAAGGAACTAGCTCCACTGAGACACAACAGAGGTCTTTTCGAAAACTCATTAAGTGTTTTTCAACACACTGTAGCAGGAGGGTCAGGCACATAGCAGTGCAGTTTCTAAATCAGCTACAGTCAATGGGCGATAAATAGATATTTCATAGGGATTAAACAGAATTCTACAATTATTGAGTGGGGGGATCTTCATATTTTGAAGAGTATTATGTTTGCATTTTCTGTGAGTACTAGGATAAGGAAGAGATGTAAGAGGTGTTTTTATTATGATGTATGTAATGAAGGAATATAGTAATATCTGCAATAAATATTATTAAGGGAGCTATGATTTATTGTAACAAGAGAGATGATAGATTGGTGGTAATATGAATATTAATAAAATCTAATTAGAAATTAACACAATGTTTGGGTGGTTCCATGAGAGTAGAGGAAAGATAGAGGCGATGGCATTATGACTAGAAAAATAGAAAAAAATTAAATGAAAAGGTAACAAAGTATTGGGGTCGATCCACTAAAAAGTGAGCTATACTGAAATAATATGTGAGCTGCAAAAGGCCAGGAATTAATGGGCTGGATAAATGCTCAAACTTTCATCTTTCCAACTCAATTAATAATTACTTATGTGTGCAGTTCACTTTTTAATGACTAGACCAATAAGTACACTTTTGAACAAAGCACAGTTTAGTAATCAGTGTGAGGGGAAATTTGTATGCTAGCCAAATTAATTCTATTATGCATGTAATTTGAAAATCATTTTGGGAGTTAAATATGATGAATGATTTCAATTAGTTAATAAACGAATTAGCAAAACATGTTTTAGGATTTTATTAATCAGATGTTTATTTCTGAGGGAAAATGTATTGTATGGCGTGTTTCTGCCTTCTATTCTATAAATTGTAGCATTAAGTATGTAATAAAAGTTTGATAAGCTCATAACACTATATGTTATTTCATCCAGTTAAGCACATTTATCATACCCTAAAACTATACACATGCTTTAAAAAATGACACACCACTTTAAACATAATGCTTCTGTTGTGTTGCCCAGTTAAATCACCCCTATGTTTGGATTACCCGTTTCCTTGTCTGGCTGTGGCCTATTTAGCTGTCAGATCATTTAGTGCTTTCCAGCAGAGATTGGGTTATAGTCACACAGCTTTGGTGGCTCATGTGTTCATGGTAATGAGTTCGCACTTTACAGATAAGAACATGTTTTGTATGGGATCACAACTGTGTTTTGATTTGCAGCTCTGCACATTTTGCCACTGTCATGACTGCTGAAAATGTAGCTTGTATCATTAACAACTGTAACACTTAGGGAGTTGGTCACAATCTCATCCAAAGAGTTGCACCTCATTAAAATATGTTGGAACTATAATTATTTCTAAATTCTACAGAGAACATGAGGTCACTTGGTGGACCATATCCTGTAACAGTTGAATTATATTTTGCTGTTAAAATATATTGTAGCACATGAAAACATTCAAAGTAAAATCCATATGTATGTATATATATATATATATATATATATATATATATATATATGTACATATGTTTTGCTTTGAGTCGTAATAATAACTGATAAAAGTGACAAAGGGACAGGGCTATTTCTTTGTATATGTTAGTAAGGAAAATGATCAGTTTACTTCTATATTATTGTATCGATCTCTCTTATTTTTATCCTGTATTCGTATACTCTGTATCTCTGTAAAAAATAAAAAATAAATTATAAAAAAAATCTATATATATATAATTGTTCTGGAGAGAGGATATTGCATAAGGTCTCATGTTATATAATTTAAAGATGAAGGTATATACATATACATGATAGTCACACATAAATAGATATAACTATGTTATTTCGCATGTAAGAATCTCTGTAACATATAGAAGACTCTAAGTCTTTATAATGTACAATGGTAAGTAAGATGCAGGTGAAGAATCTGAGGTATGGGGAGCTAGACTAAGAAAACATTTCAAACAGTAATGACTTTACAGAGAAGTGGTTACAATCTAGGAAAACAAAGTGACAGTTTAGTTGTATTACTAAAGTATTACCATTTGTTTCGCATTGGGATTTAAGCTTTGTTCTGGATACGGCCATAATTCTCAGATACAGTTTCCATGATCGTTTATCCATACGTTATTGTTATTTATTTACACAGCGTGTTAAAGGGAGCTTTTGGACATACTCATATATTATTCACTGAGGCATCTTCACCAACAATGCCTGAACCTGAAAACGAAATAGTCTTGAGAGGTTCTTCTTATTTAGCCAATAAATCATCCCTCTTAACTTTGTCTGTTTCCTTTCTGTCAACTTACTATAGGCCAGAACTTTTATGTATGTACAGTGTGCTAGCAAATCCTACAAACTGAGCCAATGGTGACATTACTAGTGCTTGCAGAGTGATGGATATGCAAGCTGCTGTGTTGGCATGCCCGAGGGCTCATTCTACTATCATAGTAAGGACATACATGAAAATGAGAGCAATTTCAAGCCTAGTAAAATATTTTACTAATGCATAACTTATTACAAGGGTCTGAAATGCAGTAACATACACAATACAGATTGAAGTTGTACAGCAAAGTTTAATTTTAAATGTGATGACAGATTGCATATAACTGTATATTATTGACTAATGTGTCTTTTAATCACATCCTGCATGTTATTACATATTCTTACTCCTACCTAGACAAATGCTTTGTAGCTGATATTTGTTTTTGGAAATTTGAATATACACAACTCTAATATAAATACATATAATCACCACTGAGTATATTATTTATTTTAATATTTTTATTACTACAATAACAATTAAATATCTTGTTTTCATAGCATTACATAAAGTGTGTACAATCACAACCTACTCCAAATGTTTTTACTTCATACATGGTAGTGTTTAAATAAAGGCTATTTGGTCTTTGCTAGTGATTTTACATTGTTAAAGGGACCCTCCCACCCAAAAAATGAAAAGGGTTTAGTTTTCTTATTTTGCATTATTGTTGATTTCAGATATGTCTTTTGTTTTTTTTATGTGGGTTTATTTTATGAAATATTTTACTAAACAAGTGTGACTGGGAGCTGCCATTTTGTGAAAAATAGTGTTTTTGGGTGCCACCCACTGGTGAATTACAGCATACATTTCTCCCTTTGCGGCTGGGGGCACAGAACGCAGTCTATAAGTCAGAATTCTGATCATGTACTTGCATTCAATGCGAGGGTAAAGTAACTATTATATCACAAGAGGTGGAATTATGATCCTGTTTGATCAGGTTAATCTCCTCTCTTTGTGTTGGAAGGCAGGTAAAAAAATAAAAAAAAGTTGAGCACAGCCACCTTGTCCTGCCTACTAGTGATACACAGGAGAAAGTAAGAGAGCAGGGGGTATCTTATGACATCATCATGCAGACTTTGGCTACAGTTGTTAAGTGAGACTTGCTGGAATATTTTGGGCAATGTTGCATCATGGGAAATATTCACAAAAAGGAGCCTGGAGATAATCACCTAATTTTATTTTTCCTTTTATATGCAATTAATTCAATTATATATATAAAAAAACAATGGCATATGATTTGTATATGTGTTTGTTTTAAATGACCAGGTTATCGAGTTACATCTTATGTCCCTTCAAATGTAAATTTGTTTGTTTTAGCAGACCTAACCATAGTAAAGTACCTCTTAGCTGCCACTTCAGCTAAGGCAGTTTAGTGTAATGTGATTCATTTAATAGCTGAATGACTGGCTTTCCTGATATTTCTGTATATCCAGCTCTCATTTTAGCATTAATGAATATGGTATGACATACATACATGTATAAAAAGCCGCTCTGGATGGAGATATTAAAATGACATAGATGGTGGTATGATAGTCTAAGTGCTGGAAACCAGACATTTGGATACAGATGTAAGTGGACCTTTGTAGTTATACACCCTTTGATGGATGGAACAAACTAACTGGAGGGTAGTAGACAAAATCGAGGGTTCCTCTCAATACCCTGGTTTATCGTGCTGTGGTATGGGTCCAGAGGTAACATAATATTTACATTATACTATGAGTAATAAGCTAGATGTTAGAGATTTATTTCAATGTTGTTCTTTTCATTATTTCTGAGCCTCCTTCTATGGTGCTTTTCCAGACACAGGTCCCAAATGTTTTCGAACACATCAAGTTTATCATTAATATTTAGCTGTGTTCAATGACCTGTGTTATCCCTAGACATTAAATACCACAGACTGCATTAAAAAATGTTGAATGAAAAACCAGTGATAAGTTCACGTCATTGAATACATCCCATGTTCAATATTTATCTACAGAAGAAGGTAAATAAGTCCATTGTTTGGCTGCACTAATTATTTCTATCTATTATTATTATTATTTATATAAGGGGACATTACATTTTTGCAGTGTAAAACTGTATAGTGTGGGAGAATATGCTGTGGTTTTCATAGCATTATTGGACTTAATCCCAATGGAGCTTTCTGTCTGTTATCGGTGGACCATTTGATGTAATCCTATATGCTTGTCATCCATGTGATGTTTGTAGACAATCTGTAAAGCAGTTTATAGACTGTATCATTAAACATTACTTGACTATGAAGCTACACCTTGTCTTCATGTTTAACAATCATTTACATCATCTCATCACTTCATATCATCTATAATTCAAATTCTGACTGCAAGATACCTGGAAAAAAAGGCAAGTAAGAAGTTTGCTTGGCTCTTTTTTTCAGATAATATCTCGACATTACCATCCACTGCTATGGCCCATTGGGCCATAATACTTATAAAACTCTGGAGACAAGAGACAACCTAGAGAATATAACAACAGGGCTCCTACAGACATACCAAAATGAGAAATATGTTTTTTTCCTATCCAGATAATTCCAATTTTCAAAGGGAAAACAATATATTTTGCTTGGAGCAATATTGCAGAAAGATGCTCTAAAATGACCTCTTGGTGGATTTTGGAGGATATTGCTGTCACTTATTTAAGGATCTCACAAAATGTAAACTTCCATATTTCCAGAAGCACTAGCACACAACACACCCTGGTAATTAGAAATGCTCATTCAGTTCTTTCAATATATGGTAAAAATACTGTATATTGTCTAAACTTGAACCCTGCTAATAATCTGTGTCATTGCTGTCACATGTGTCACAACATTGAGTTTCATTGACTGGAATGAGCTGAGGTTTGCTAATGAGCTCACAATATGCTCTGTAAATGTATTTATTTTCATGTAGACTGGATTTATTGTATATTGCATATGTCGGTTTGGAAAACAGAAACTAACTAAGATGGCTGCAATGTACTTTACAACAAGTGAACAATGCACTTCTGATGCGCTATCACGTACCTGTTCTGAGACTACCATTGTAACACCAAGTGTAATTGTAACACTGCCTTTTTGCATTTGTCATAACATTTCTAAATCCTTATTGCCTCTCTCTTGAAAGACTTTCAATTACATTTGAACTTGGCTGAAAATGGGCAAAGTTTGACAATTCAAGTTTGTTAGTATTAGCTGTAAGCCCTTATATGACTGATAAGCACATCAAACAGTATAAAAAGAAACCCAGTTAAGTACTGGGCATTGAAGAGTTGCCTGATCCTCTTGGACATAGGCAAAACCCTCATATGATACATAGGTAGATAGGTAGGTTTGAATTCCCCAAACAGCCTACATTTGAACATAATGTAGAAGCAGTGTATATTCCAGAATCTGTTAATCTGTAAAGTACATGTGGATACGAGGACAACTGAAGTGGCAATTCTGAAGTGACAATGTCTGCCAAAGTACAGAGAAGCGTTCAAGAGAATAATCTGGCCATATATATCTGGACCTGAATGGTTACAAGGAGAGGTCTATGTTTGGCCCTTCCTTTCAAGGCTGTACCTCTTCCTATTTAGGCTCCATTGTTTCCCACATAAACGCCTCCCCTTCCTCTTTAGGTCCCACCACTTCCTCTTTATGCAACAACTTTTTTCTCTTTGCGCTCCACCTCTGTCTCTCAAACAGTTTTTCAGTGTCATCCACAAAACCACTTGATTTCATCTCTGCCACCAAATATCTGGCTAGTGCAAAAGCTGCCCACAAACAGCTTACAGTGGTACCCCTTGGCAACCTGACACCCAGTGTGGACAACCCCTTACCCCCACTCTTAGTAGTCCATTGTTTCTCCCATTCCTATAGCTCCAAATGAATCCAGATTTAGCCTAAAATCTGGAATTATTTCCAATTATAGCCAACAGTCCAAACTCCATTTTTTTTTAATGAAAATTAGAGTTTTGTGAATGAACCCCTTAATGCACTAAGCTACTGGGTGTGCTTTTGATACAACTGACATGTCAACTATAAGAGATCTTAAAGTTGAAAGTGCTGCACCGAATTTCTACTAATTTTACCTAAGAAACCTTGAGCAGCCCTACATCATAAATAAGCTACATTGCTTTTTAGAAAACATCCTGGTCTTCTTATACTATTTCATATCAACCAATATTTTTCTGTTATATACCTGAATCCATTAGTAAAACATAAATGTATAAATGGCATACAGGTTGCAGTAAAACCTATACTAAAATTGGCCTATCCATATTGCTACAGCTCTTGAACAATAATTTTATCCTTGGAAATTGACATTAAGAACTCTATAACACAAACAAGGAGGTCTAGACCATGCCTGCAATAAAAATACCGTATATGCTCGATTATAAGACGACCCTGATTATAAGACGACCCCCCCAAATTTGTACATTCCTTTAGGAAAAAAACTATTATAAGACTACCCTATAGGAAAAAAGTTTAACTTGTATATATGTAAATTGCTTTTTAATATTTAATAAAAAATGTATATTATACAAATGCATTTCTTGTTTTTATTTGCTTTTATGTGCCAATGCGGCCTCTCTCCCGCTCCCCCAGCTGTCTTTCCCCCCCAGTGTTGTCTCTCTCTCCCGCCAAAACTTCTCTCTCTTGTCTCTATCTATCCCCCCTCCCCTTTTCTCTCTGTCCCCCTCCCTCCCCTTGTCTGTGTCTCCCCCTTTGTCTGTCTGTGTCCTCCCCTCTCCCCCTCCCTTTGTCTCTCTCTATCCCCCCCTCCCCTTTTATCTCTGTCCCCCTCCCTCCCCTTGTCTTTGTCTCCCCCCCTTTGTCTGTCTGTGTCCTCCCCCCTCCCCCTCTCTTTGTCTCTTTCTCCCCCCCCCTTGTCTGTCTGTGTCCTCTGTCCACCCCCCTCCCCCTTACCTGGTTTCGTTCCCTGGTGGCTAGTGGGGGCAGCCGGGGGATGTCTGCACGAGACGTGCAGACATCCTCCATGCTGCCCGACACGGCAGTCTATTATGACGGACAGCTGGTCCGTCATAATAGACTGCCGTGTCGGGCAGCATGGAGGATGTCTGCACGTTTCATGCAGACATCCCCCAGCTGCCTGATTCACCCTGGTGGCTAGTGGGGCAGCAGAGGATGTCTGCGCGATGAGTGCAGACTCCCCTGCTGCCGCTCAACACGATCGCCGGGACTTCTGTGACGAAAGCGGAGGTACCCGGCTTCTTCATAGAAGCCCCGGTGGTCGTGCCGGGCGGAAGCAGGGGAGTCTGCGCTCATCGCGCAGACATCCCATCTGTTAGAGAGGGGGATCCAGGTTCCCTGCAGCTCTGCTGGGGACCTGGATCCCTGTCTTATAGTCTGACCTCAATTTGAGGTCAGATTATAAGAAGACCTCGAATGTAAGACGAGGAGGATTTTTCAGAGCATTTGCTCTGAAAAAAACCTTGTCTTATATTCGAGCAAATACGGTAAATACAACATACATATGATGGCTGTATGATTTTATAATCATTAGAGTTTTAATTTCTGTATTTTTCCTTAACAACATTATCTTTCCTAATTCCTTAAGGACATTTTTTTTTCTAATTTACTGAAAAACATTTACTGTTTTTAAGAAAAAAGACTCCACATTTATCCTTATAAAACAGAATTTAATAAGATTTTTTTTAAAATTGACCATTCCCCTTGCTCACATTCATGGTGTCAGGTGTGCTTAACAGGTTAATATGTTGCTTTTTTCGATATGTATGCAGTAAATGTTAGTAACAATATACCTGTATTTATAAATATTTGAATTAATGCTCTAATGTGGTTATGCATAAAATGTGATAATCAGTTTGTTACCAAAGGAGGCTGAATAATTGTGCAAAGAAATGTTATTGAAGAAACTCTGACAGGGTTAAGTGCAGGCAGGGTAAGTGGGTGCTACTTGAGATAAGCAGCCTATCATGCAGAATGCCACTGGCACCAGCCTTGCTGTTGCTGATCTTAAATTCCCATGTGTGCCAGTACTGTGACAATGAATTAGTTATCTCCCAGCAGCAGCTCGCTACTTTTAGTTAAGATAATATTCAATGAAAAATCCATCTGACATTGTATTTGCTATTTTCAGGCCTGTTTTTAGGGGGCAGCTGAAGCAACTGGGTTGCGCCTCTAAGCCTCCTTTTTACTATTCTGTTCTTGCTTCAATTTAAAGATGTTAATATTTTTGTGTATTTTATGTTTGTTAAAAAACTGTTGGTAGTTGCATTTGCAATTAGAGGATCACACCACTTTAAAGAAAAAAATGTACAAATAAATGGATCTAGTTTAATAAAAAATCTGCATTTTACTTATTCCAGTTTTTGTTTTTAGTTTAAAATATATTTTTTTTAGGAGGTGGGTAAGTGAACGGCATCCAAAGAAATATAATCAATCATTACAATATAATCACATGGTATACAGTAACACTGTCCATTGGTAAATAATTCTCTGCATGGTGTATAGTATAACACAGATACCATCTCAGAGGATAATTAATCAAAGACTCTAAAAAACACTAAGAAGGAATGTAACATGAACATGTCTTGAAGAAACTTGGGTGCTGTACCAGCATTTTTTATCTGTGTCTCTGTTTGTCTCTGTTTGTCTGAATGTCTGTTTTGGTCCATGGATTTGGGATCTTTTATCCTCTACTCCATGACAGTGGCTTGTGTGTGTGGGTCTCGGCTACTGAAGCCAAGCAGGTTCCCGTGTTATCCCCAACTTTGGTTTTTAGTTTTTGCCATACTTTACTTGAAAGCATAGATTTTGCGAGCTTTGTCCTTGAGATTGACCCAGCCTTCCTTGACATCAGTAGCAAGCAAGAAACTGCATTGCTGGAGATCCAAGTGGTTGTCTACCCGAGAGAAGCATGGGGATGTTTACTGCATATGTACAGTGACTACACACAACTGTTGTGCTCCTCTTCTCACTGCTGTCAAAAAACTCCATCATATAAAAAAGAAAGGCAGGTACTGGCTTAGTCATGAACCTGTAGCTGCATTTGCTCATGGACTGATGGCTGAAAAGAAGAGAAACCTTTAAAAAATATTCCTGTAGAATGCCTGCATATATTTGCAGACAAGAATTCCATGTACAATGTACAGGTTAAAAGGACAGTCTAGTCCCTAAACTCACTTTGGTGCATGTTGAAGATTACTCCTTGTATCATGCACCAGCTTTTTTCCAGTGTGATTTGATGCAGCCATTCTGCATAAATCCCATTTTTTATATTTTACTCAAACCCTCACCCAGTTATTACTCTGCATGGATACTACTGGTACAGCAGCACTGATTATATAGACACTGAGCATATAAACGTTTTTGTTCCATTTAGTCACTTCCTGTGCTGCTGGAAAATAATATATTGTGTGGAGTAACCTTGCTCTTGTACACAGTAGGATCTTTAAACAATGTAACACATTGTTGATAACATCACTAGAGATGAATGAAATTATTCTCATTGGAAATTTATTTTTACTCAGTAAGTGTGGGCAGTCCTGGTGTCATGCAAACTGCTGTAATTTCAAAAAATCATCTAACTGTACATTTTTTTATATTTCAAGCAATACAAAATGTTAAACATGCATTTTAAATTATTTTTAAAGCACATGAATATGCATTAACATTTGGAAGATGCATTTTGGGCACCAGACAGTCCATTTAACAGATGAACCAAAGTTAGCTTGTTGCCTTAAGTGTCCCTTTAATGTCTTGGTATTTCAGTGATTGCACTTTAAGGATTAAGTGGCTAAGTTTACTGTTGCTTTTCTTTATTACAGGTGTGTTGAGAATGGAAATAAATGAAGTTTCATTGCGGATTTTATGCTCCAAACCTGTCATTATCCCACATCCATCATGTATTTTTAATTAGTCTATCTTGCTACTTCTATTAATGATGAACTGGTTATTTGCAATACTAATCCTGTTTCAATAACAATTTATAGCATTGCCACTGGATGGCATTGGTTAGTTGTGCAGCTGAATGAAAATGTTACGTTTCCATATTCCACGCTCTTGCTTGCTTCTTCATGCAATATTTCTCTTGAGGTTGATTTTTTGAGTATCAATAAGCACATAGGTTAGCAGCTGGCTCCGAGACACACACAGCAGACACACAGAAACAGGATTTCTAACATGTCCCTGCAGATGATAATTGATAGCTGTGGACCCCAGGTAGCAACTGCATAGATTCCTTCTCCCATCCTCTAACAAGGAGCAGACAGGCATGTGATGAATGTTGTTTTCTACTAATCAAAAACTTTACTATTTAAATAAATCCCCTCATTTGAGTCACATTTTTCCTCATAATCCCTAGACCACCAGTAAAAATAATCAATGGTGAGAGTTACTGTATAACCAGACATTTATTAATGAGTGCTGAAGAATTCTCGTATGATCCATTTTGAATGGAAAATTGTTTTGCTTTTGTGCAATCTGTGTATTTTGTGTTACAACAATTAGAGAGTCAGACAAATACCTGAACCATAACTTCCAACCAACAGCATATTACACTTCAGATGTGTAATGGGAATGACATCACCTAAAATAGCACAAAGGTGTTTATAAGGGGAGTTCAACATACACTACATTTTCTGATTTTTTTATGTTTTATTATATGTTTTTTGTATGCCTTAAATATGGTTAATTTTGCCTGTATTTTTATATTGAATATAATTTCATTGGGGCTCTTAAATTCAATAATTCTGCTTATGTATGCAAAATGTATGCACATATGTTTTCCTCAACTTTTCTCATCTGCTAAAAACTACACGTACATTTTAATAGAGCTATTGCTGTTGCCTATCTCTCCAACCACTCTTTATTGGATGTTACTGATGTTAGAGGTGCCAATGAAATGATTTTCAATGTAAAACTACAGGAGACATGTAAATAGTTTTAAAGTAAAAAATAAGTGTCTTTCACATATATTTAACACACAGTATGTGCAAGATACAGGAAAAAAAGTTAGGTAATGCTAGGTGGTCTTTAACATGATACAGCACATAACTAATTCACATTATTATACACTGTAGAACAGTGATGGCTAATCTTGACATTACAGATGTTTGGGACTATACATTCCATGATGCTCAGTAATCAGCATCATGGAAAAATTAGGTTCCAAATATGTGCACTGGCAAACTTATCCTCAACTACTATAGGTGGAAGTGCCCCATGAAGAAGCTTTTTTGTTCAGAAAACAAGCATATTTCTAAACTCGGGAAACAATGTAGAAACTATTTAGATGGGGTCTTTTTTAAATGATTTTATATGTGTAAATTATTTTTTAGGTCAAAGTTAAAAAAAGTGTTTTGTATTTTTATCATATTGTATGATTTTATTTTAGTAAATTATAACATATGATGGCTATAATGGTATCCAATGAAAGCCCTTCATATGGCGATACATTTTTTTATATCATTTGTGTGGGTACAGTATTTGAGAAAGAAGAAACTTACAGCTAAACACAAACACAAACACCCCAGAAATGTCAAAACAGCCCATGTCACCAAGGGGTTAAGAGCAGGTGCCTCTTGGGGGTAATATATCCCTTTTAATGTGTCGACAGTGGACATAACAGTTCCTGTTATTAAGTGCAGGTCATTTTAATTGACTAGAGTGCCTTGCGCTGATAGATCATGACAAACACTGCTTCACTGCTGTGAAGAGCAGTCGCAGTTTAGAATAGCATGAATTTGATGGGTATCTGTTATTATGTGTAGGTCTTTTTAGGCAAATGAGGTATCTAGTGCTGATAATGGGTTTGGTATGCAGCTTCACTGTTTTGGAAAAACTGTGGTCCCAGGCTTCTTGTAAATATCTGAATGCAGGGCAACACGAGTGGGGCTCTCATCTATGATGCAGCAACAAGCCGCTTGCCATTTATTTGTCTGTCCGGTTTTCATTTTTTAAGAAATACAAAATGTACAATATGCATTATAAAGTACTCTGAATGTACTTTAATATGCATTAACATTTGAAAGATGCATTTATGGCACCAGACAGTCCCTTTAATGGATGAATAATGTCCCTGAAAGTCTCATTGCTCAAAATCTTTTGTGGACACAGGGAAAACATATCTAAATGCACAAGCACGGCTTTAGCACTGTAAGTTCTACCTGTACCTGTTTGTTTCCTGTTCAGTTGGATGATCTAGCTTCATACTAAGATAAACAAGGCCCAGTGTGTCAACCTCATCACGTTTCAAATGTTACCATCATCATAATCATAGTCATTTAAATCATAATGTTACCAAATGAAGCAACTGGATATCAAAGCTGCATGGAATCTACAATACATGTAAACTAACTAAAAGAATGTAACAGAAAACCCAGAGTTTTGCCAGCTGTAATTCTGTGACTATGCAGCTGTTGGACTACATCCTCCTTGTGTTGGATAAGGACGAAATGAGATGTAATAGAACAGCTGGTAAACCACAAATTGCAGCAAAAAGCAATCTAAACAAAACATATGCATTTTATAGGTTAAATATCATGTAACTGCCTGAACAAATCTGCCAAGTTGAATGTTGTTCAAATCTCTGGGCAGGGTGTCAGGATGACATATCACCACACATTTTATTACCCATGTTTTGCAAAAATGTAAACATAATAGTTTAACCCCTTAACGACAGATGACTTGCCAGGCACGTCACGGCAAATCGAGGACTTGCCGACAGGTGACGTGCCTGGCACGTCATGCACTAAACTGAGTAAAGAAATCGACCAGCGGTCGCTTTCTTTACTCTAACGGTGTTGCTACAATGCCTCTAGGTAGTGGCATTGTGCAACACCCCCCAAATGTGCAGGGGCGCGCTACGATCACTCCCCGGAGTGATCGTAGCAGCCATTTAAAAATGGCTGCGCCCGCTGCACACATGTGCTTAGAAAGCGAACGATCGTTCGCTTTCTAAGCATCTCCGGTGTTGTTAAAGTGCCTCGCCAGCGAGGCACTTAACAACACCTTCAGGCTGCCCAGAGCCGATGGTGGTCGCTCTCCTGAGCGACCCCATCGGCTCAGGAGAAGTGAACGCTTCCTGTACAGGCAGCGCTTCCCTTCTAATGGCAAGAGCATCGGAAGTGAAAGTATTTCACTTCCGATGCTCTAGGGGGAGCCAATCGATGCCGGCACAGCAGATCTATGTGATCTGTGTGCAGGCATGTATGGTAAGTGCTCTGAAATCTGTGAATTCATGTCTGAAGTACAAGGTTTGTGAAAAAAAACACAAAAAAATTACTACCACAAACTTTGACAAAGGCTGGTGGTAGAATTAGTGCATGGAAAGTGTAAAAATACCACCATTTAAGATAGCCTAGGTTGTCTACTTTTAAAAAATATATGGGTTGATGGGGTAAAATACACTGGCTGGTTTCAAATATGTCCCAAATGGGACATGGGTGCAGGCTGTCTGCATGTAAAAATTTCAAGTTGGAAAACAAAAAACTGCACCTCACAAATTTGGCATTTTAGCCCCCAAACAAGCCAACAAACCTATGCATGGGTGGTATCCCTGTACTCAGGAGAAATAGTAGAATCTATTTAGCATGTTTTTTCGTTCGCTATTGTCAATGAAAAGAAGTTGTTTCAAATAAAAGTCAGGAAATTTGTGTATTTTTTTTTTTTTACCATATTTTTTTTTTTTTTTTTTTAATAATATGATAAGATATGATCAAAAATATGGCATCCATAGAAAGCCCTTTTTGTCCCGATAAAAACAATATATAATATGTGTGGGTACAGCAAATGACGAAGAAGAAAATTACTGCTAAACACAAACAGCACAGAAATGTTAAAATAGCCATTGTCCAGAAAGGACAAAAATGTTTCAAAGGCTCTGTCCTTAAGGGGTTAATATTCTTTCATTTGTTTTATTAACTGTGTATGTTTATCTGTAATTTCTCTCTCATTTAATGTATTCATAGATACTATATATTGTTTTTTTAATGACACATATGGTCTTCATTTAATGCCATATTTATCCTTATGAATCCGAATTTAAAGGGTTTTTGTAGACCATGTCCTTATTTACATTAATGACAAGCCAGGACCTTCATGCATTATTTAGGGGCTAATTGTAAACACTAGCTAAGCAATCATCTGGTAATGGGCAACTAGTAAATTCAAGATTAAGATGGCTTACTATATAAATTGAAAACATTACAGAGGTAAATTAAAAGGCTAGGCAAGACATTCATTATTACTTTAATGTAAAAGTTTATGCTAAAGCTGGTCTTTCTTAACAATCCAAGAAAAAAGAAAGAACAACAGACAAAAGAAAAAGGCAACAACATAGTGGTGTCCGACATGCTACCATTGGGCCAAATGTGGCCCATCAGACAAGAAGGTGTGGCCCGATTGACTGTAATGGGCATATTAATCAATAAAGTTGATTCCAGTTGTTTTTGAACTGATTTTATATCACTGCTAAATAACCCAATTTTTTCCTTTGACTAGCAAATTATTATTTACCATTACTGTAAATTTAAACATATTTGATGTAGCCCCACACACAAATGCATACCTTCAAACTCTTGCACCCAGCAAACCAGGATGGCGGGTGGGTGGTTGGGAAGTCAAATCGCAACATTACCACTCATGAGCGGGAGGAGGTGTCACTCATACTGCCAATGTTACTGTGCATGCACTTAATGCAATAACCAGTCTCTGGTGTCCCAGATTGCCTCCCGAAATCAGGGTTTTCCCACACAAATGCATTCCATGTGGCCCACTTCAGAAAGCACTTGGATGCTATTGGCTTAATGGTTGCAGAACAAAGAAAGAGTTTTATTAACATTTTCATATGGTAAAATGTATACGGTGTGAAATGAAACTGCTTGAGAGGCCAACAAATCTTGGGCTCACCCAATATATTATTTCACCTAGGTTTAGAAAGCCTGCTTTAATGTGACAAGTCGAGTTTTCTTCATTTTCTTCTAATAGCAGTAGACAATTTGCGGATGTGCACTTTGATGTATTCATATTTTAAATTGTTCATATTTCTGGTCATCATCTCTCTTGTAAATTGACAACTATAGATTCATAGTTCTAATACCTTAACATATATGTTCCATATTCCTATATAAGCATATAACTTACCCTGTACTTAATATCAAGAACAAAAATAGCCTGGATGTGGCTTCTTAACTGTACAAAACAGACCAATAAGGCAATAAAAGAGATTTTTTAATGTAGATCTATTAGGCAGCACTTTACTACACTGATTATAGAATACCCATATTTGTAATGAAATTATAATGACATATACTATAGGATTTACTGAGATCTGGCTCAGCCCTTTCTCGTGATCTGCAGTTGCAGCTATAAAGAATTTTTAAGAGCAAGGGATTTAAATAGTGAACTTCAAGTCAACCAAGACAAATTAGCATCAGGGAGAATCTTGATCTGAAAAACTAATATATGTACAATGCATGTCAAGTAAAAGGCAAAATTAGCAATGTTGATCAATTTGACACTTTCAAGATAGCAAACCATGAATCCCTCTAGATGTTAACATTTACATTTGATTTTCATTTTTAGGAGTTTTGTTAAGTTTTCATATTTTTAGTGGGAAAGGCTTTTGCATACTTATTTTATTTATGAAGTGTTTTGAGCCCTTTGCAGTATTATAGTGAGACTGGGCCATTTTATGTCAGAACCTTATGTGGTAAAAGATACATTTGCAGACTAAGACTGTAGTGTTAAAAGTAAATTATCCAAGATGGGGTCTTCCTTCAGGCCCTCTAGAACTTGATGTGTTAAACCTTTGTTTTGTATTATACAAGATCATCAGTAGTATTTTGCACACAATGACACTCTGTTGCATATCAAACATTATAAATTACCTTGCATATTAAAGATTATTCCTGAGTGCAACTTTGACAAAGCATTAGCCATTTTAATTAGCTATGGTCTAACACCATGACCTGCATTTCCTCTTCAACCTTTCATATGCCACTTTTGCAGATGCAAAATATTGTAGTAATTTAGCAGCATACTGAGCTGTAGGATTCAACCATTTCTATAAAGGACACTATTTTGTACTTTTGAAATGGAAAGAATGAAAATGAATTGAAAGAATTGTGCTTTGTTATTGTTTATTTAGAAATGGAAAAAATAAAAACAGTGAGTACAAAAATGTGAGAGAGTATTGTTATGTGTGGTGTATGTGTTCTAAACATAAGGGTCTACTCAATAAAGAGAGAATTGCATGGAACTGAGATGGAAATTTCAAACTTTAGGCCAAACTAGCTGAGTTAACCCTTTAAGGACCAGGGATTTTCCTGGGCCAAGGACCAGAGCGTTTTTCAATTTTTAATATGCGGCTTTTGAAACATAATTTTCCTCTCTCTCATACAAGTTATATGTTTTTTTTTAAAGGACAGTTAGAGCTTTCTTTTGATACCCTATACATAAAAATGATTTACATTTTAGTATTAAAAAATACATATAAAAGAGGAAATTTTTGAGGAAAAAAAAGTTTTTCCCCATTATTTTCCCAATAATAAGCTACACAACTAGTGCAACACTAACCCAAATATTGGTTCCCAAACCCCCCTAAACAAAAAAGACAGAAAAAAAACTCTGAAGAGTGCGATGTCAGATCCATAAAAATCATGCAACAGGGGTTACATTTTCTTTAAAAAATATATATTAAAATTACCTTTATTTATTAAAAAAAACTTTATAAATTGCAAAAATAAAAAATTTGTAAAAAAAAACAACTAAATGAGGGCCATAAAGTGGAAGGAAACTGATCACAGTTAAAAACTGTGATCAGCAATGAAAGGGTTATTTTTTTAAAAAAAAATTCTCAGCAACTTTCTTTATTAATTTATTTTTACTTGCAGGTCACTCTCTGTGCTTCACTATAAGAACGTGAAGCACAGAGAGTGAATTAGAGGCAAAGTCAGTGTCTGAACACACTGACTTTGCATCTAATTTGCATGTTATCGCGGTGATCACTCAATCACCGCGATCACATGCCCGGAAATCCACCAATCGGGTCCAGGAGCTTTGCCTCGGGTGTGAGGCTTAGTCCTTTACCGGTTGCAGACTAGCTGGCGGTGCCCACGCAGCGCACCGCCGGCTAGACTGCATGACGAGTTAACTCGTCACAAGGTCGCTAATGTTGCGGCTCTTATGACGAGTTAACTCGTCATAAGGTCGCAAGGGGTTAAGGATCAAAGCACCATCCGATTTGTGCAATCAGCCACATATAAATACTTTCATCAATTAGTTAAGGTGCATGAGAATTGCAGTCCAAAGCTGCAGTAATTACTGTATACACACTGATAACATTATGACCACTGACTAGGGTTGCCACCTTTTCTTCAAAAAAATACCGGCCTTGGTACTGTCTCCATAGACTTAACATTGGCCTGATGCCAATTTTTTACCGGCCTGCCGGTAAAATACCGGCCAGGTGGCAACCCTACCACTGACAGGTGAAGAGAATAAAACTGATTATCTTGTTATTAATCACCTGTAAGTGGGTGGGATATATACGGCAGCAAGTGATCTTTTTTTCCGCAAGGTTGCTGTGTTAGAAGCAGGAAAAAGGATCAAACATAAGGATCTAATTTACTGACACTGGCAAAATTGTGATGGCTACATGACTGGGCCAGAGCGCCTCCAAAACTGCAGAATTTGTTGGGTGTCCTCGGTCTGCAGTGGTCAGTACTTATCAATAGTCCAAGGAATGAAAAGTGGTGAACCTGTGACAGGGTCATGGGCAGCCAAGGCTCAGTGATATATGAGGGAAGCGAAGACTGGCCCAACAGACAAGCTACTGTAGCTCAACTGTAGTCTATGGGACCAGTCAGGGTTCACATGTTGACCACTGCCAAAAGTGCCAACAATCGGCATGTGAGCATCAGAACTAGTCCATAGACTACCAAACATCAAACGTGTGGTGTCTGAGCAAATTATGCATTATATTATAATAGAATAAAAAACATTCTGAAAGTGCTGTCCATGTTTAATGCCTCTGATAAGCCAACACTTACACTCATCATGTCACTTGACACCGTTTATGTACTATCTGTCTAAATAAAAGATTTATCACACTTTCGTTATATCACTAACAGCTTTATCATCGCCATATCCAGCTCCACCTACTGCAAGCTACTGCAAATCAATGTTGGCATCCTGACTTTGGAAATGGTATTCTTATATACGTTACATGATGGGGTAGGGTAGAAATATTCTATGATTTCTACAGACTTTTTAAGAGCATTTTTTGAATTTACACTGAGAATTTGTGTATAATTGCCAAAATGCACTATACTGAACAGGCGATTTGCAGGTTTTTCAGCAATTCGACAACTTGGTGCAATTTAGATCTACATGAATAGACCCCTTCTTTATAATCAATGCTGCTAGGTTAAAAATACAAGTCCCACCATCGGTGTAGGAAGCAATAGCCATCAGTTCTGTTAGAACTAATTTACTAAATTCACTAAACAAATAAATTGTGATGTGTTACCAATGTTGGAATTTTCGATGCAGAATAACACCCTTGTGCTTGCTGCATACTTAAATAAGTACTACACCTTCTCCAAAAAAAAGTGATGGTAGCATAATTCAAGATATAGAATTGCTATAATGTAGTATGCATGACTCAGGAGTGCCAGAGAGGTGTATTAGTCAAGGGGAGAAGAAATGTTCTCCAGCACACAGACAATAATACTCATCTGTCTCAACAAGTATCAGCACAATGCTTGTTTTGTTACTTCCACTGCATTACAATTGCCTTAAGTACTAACTTACTGACTTCATTTAATGAACGACTTTTATGATGATTTGCCCGCGCATCTACAGAATACTAATAATTGTGCTTCGAAACACAGAGGCAGTTTGTGTTCAGTTCATTGCCTCTACTTCCAGCTTGGATAACAGCCAAGTGAACTTTAATTTGTCTGTTCTCCTTTTCTTATCATTGTCATTAGGGTTTGAAAGGAACTGTATTTGTCCCTTGCCTGTACTGTAAGCTACGTATATGTCTTGATAGATGTTGCCCTTCAAAGCAACCCACAACAGTGCTGGAAATTAGATATTGTTTTTGTGTGAGTCATCTTACTAGGGTAGAACATTGTGCAAAAGCCCCCAGAACAGAAACTACAGAGTATGTCTTAAAATTCAATAAAAATAAGAGCTAAGTAATTTTTCTGTCATAGATCTTTGGTTGAAGCAAATAGAGTAATTGAAACCCGAGGTTAGAATGTTAGTAATTATATTTATACTCTAATATTTGTTCCTGTCTATGGAACAGAGTGTCAATATTACTTTGTCCATATAATGCAGAGACGTCTCCAACGGTACATAATCTTGTCTCAAAAAAGATTCTGTAAATAGTATACAATTCTAATTCGATCATTCCTGTTCGATTTAAGTTTATCAAAACCTATTAGACTTATTTCTCCTAAGCAACATTATTTTTCCACACTACTTGCAGGCAATCTATAAAGAGATGAAATGGGCTTTTATAAAATATTCAAAAATTATAATAAATATTTATTTTCAAAATCAGTCAGGAATTCAAGGGGATTGCGGTAGCTGATTAGTCTGGTAATTCACATTCCTAAGGGTAGTTGTTTTAGGCAGAGCTGGTCTTAGGTGTTCAACCTCCTGTGGCACCTCCCTCCCCCTATAATCACCCCTACAGTCTCTTTGTCCCCGCTTCACTGTGAGTGAGGTCCTTTTTTTAATCAGGTGAATACAGACCTTACATTTACCACAACGATGAAAACCCTTTGGCCTTTCCCCCAACCACATTGTAGATTTATTAACATTTCATTCACTTAACGTACTAAGGGCTGTATAACTTTCTACATAAAGCTCTTTTGAACATGATTTCTGGATTCTCAGAAATCATGAGAAAAAAGCAGAATTGAACCCAAAACTGGGTCATGTTGAAGGACAATGCACTGGTGTTATGTAGTTTGCTTTGCAACTACTTTTACATTGCCATGGTCAATCTGTATTGGTTAGATGTAAAACTGAATTCCACGTAAACTAAATATACACAGTAAATCAGTCACTAATACGGAATGCAATAATTTAGTGATGCACAATAGTAGTGCTGAATTACCTTTTAGGCACATGAGGCATTTTTCCATTCACTTTTTTAGTGGCATTTACATACAAAGTACAGAGGGAGAAATTCACACATTGAGGATTATATATAAACATGTTACTATCTTTTGGGGTCTTCGTGGATTCCCTATGGAGTGATGCACCTTGATTTAGCATTTGTCCAGTTTTAGGGTGCCTCTCTAACATTTTATTTATTCTCAGGTTATATAGAAACACCAGCAAATAAAAGTTTTGTGAAGTCAACACAAATATGCACAAAAGCGCAATTTCTTATGTATACGTTTATTATACATCTCAACAGTTTTGTGTGTGGGTGTATTTGTGCATCTGCCAAAGTAGATTTAGCTGTGATCTGCCACTTTTAAGGTTATTCAGTGACTGAATTTTACCCCTGCATGAAAATGTTTTAACATGTCTGCAGTGTTTGTTTTTAGCAATACTTTTCCTCTTTCTAATTTAACCCCTTAGTGACAAGACATTTTCACCTTGACTTTCCCTTGGTGACAATGGCTGTTTTGACATTTCTGGGGTGTTTGTGTTTAGCTGCAATTTTATTCTTTCTCACATACAGTACCCACACAAATTATATGTTGTTTTTATCGTCATAAGAAGGGCTTTCATTAGATACCATTATGTTCATCATATCTTATAATTTACTACAAAAAAATTATAAAATATGATGAAAAATTTAAAAAAAACAACTTTTTCTAACTTTGACCTAAAATATAATTTACACAAATAAAATCATTAAAAAAGACCCCATCTAAAGAGTTTCTAAATGTTGTCCCGAGTTCAGAAATATACGTTTCCATATTTTTCGTATTTTTTTGCGAGTTATTGGGCAATTGTTTTTTTTCCTATATTTACCTTTTGACCCCAACCCGAACCCAAAATTTAACCCTAACACTAAATTTAACCCCAACTCTAATCCTTATTATATCCCTTAATATGTTTTAATTTTAATTTAATTTTAACCCTATCCCTTATGCTAAAAATTATTTAATTTTAACCCTATAGGCCAGGGGTGTCCAAGTTTATTCTGCAAAGGGCCACTTCGCTAGAAATGTATGCGTGCGTGGGCCGCATTCATTTTTCATTCATTCAGAGAATAATATATATAATTATAATTATATATATAATAATATACATGTGTGTGTATGTAAATATATATATATATATATTTTACACTAATGTGTAGTGGTCACATTAACTACAAACACACACATGCATACACAGTCACACTTACCCCCCCTTCCCACACATACAGTCACAATTACCCCACATACACATACACATTATACACACACACACACTCATATACATACATACATACATACACTTACCCCACACCCACTTAACATGCACTCACATAGATACACATTTATACACATACTCGCATACATACACTTACCCCACTCACACACATACACATTTATACACACACACTCACATACATACATACATACACTTAACCCACACATTGATACACACACTCACATACATACATACATACATACATACACATACCCCACTCACACACATACACATTTATACAGACACTCACAAACATACACTTACCCCACTCACACATACACATTTATACACACTCACATACATACACTTACCTCACTCACACATACACATTTATACACACTCACATACATACACTTACCCCACACACACACACACACACACACACACATACATACATACACTTAACCCCCATACACACACACACATTGATACACACACTCACATACATACATACACTTACCCCCACACACACACGCACATACATACACTTACCCCACACACTAATACACATTTATACACACTCACATACATACATATATACACTTAACCCCCACACACACTTACCCCACACACTAATACACAATTACATACATACATACACTTAACCCACACACACATTGATACACACACTCACATACATACATACACTTACCACACACACACATTGATACACACACTCACATACATACATACATACACTTACCCCACACACTAATACACATTTATACACACACACACACACACACACACACACACACTCACATACATACATACATACACTTAACCCACACACACATTTATACACACACACTCACATACATACATACACTTAACCCACACACACATTGATACACACACTTACATACATACACTTACCCCACACACGTGGCTGTGGACCCCCGGTGCGCTTCTTCCCTCCCTCTGACCCTTGCGCATGATCTCATGCGCAGGGTAGAGGAGGGGATTTGTGCACTGCACACCGCACGGGAAGCTGTATCGGGGAACGAAGTTCCCTACACAGAGCGTGTAGGGAACTTCGTTCCCCGACACAGCTTCTCATGTGGTGTGCAGTTCGAGGTGCGGCTACCGGAGCAGAGCTCAGGCGGGCCGCACCTTGATGCCTGGCGGGCCGCATTTGGCCCGCGGGCCGCACGTTGGACGCCTCTGCTATAGGCTAATCTAACTATATAACCAGTTTTGAATTAATTAAATATTTATTTAAATTGTTTCCATTGCTATTCTACTTGACTACCACTAGGGGCAGTCAAGTTGCATATTCAGAGCGACGGAAGTGAAGTTACTTTCACTTCCGAAGCTCAGACCGGCAGAGGGCATAGCCATATTGACGGAGCACCATGCTCCGTCAATATGGCTCCCACTATCGCTCCGTGGGGCGATCGTGGGTGCCCCAGAGCAGAAATTTAGGTGCTGGCTATTACCTCGACATCGAGGCAATAGACCAGCACCGTAAAAGCGGTTTTCGCGATAGTTGATCGCGAAAACTGCTTGATTCACCGCAGACGTGCCAGGCACGTCCTTTGTCGTTAAGGGAGTTTCTCCCAGGACGTGCCGGACACGTCCATTGTCGCGAAGGGGTTAATGTACCCACACATATTATAAACTGTTTTTATCACCATAAAACAGGTTTTCTTTAGATACCCTTATTTTCATCATATCATATAATTTAGTATAAACCAAATCATAAAATTAGTTTGAAAATTTAAAATAAAACTTTTTCTAACCTGAACATAAACAATATTTTACATATCTACAAAAGCAAATAAAAAAAACTCTGCTAAATAGAGTCTAATATTTGTTTTGAGTTTACAAATAGCCCATGTTTTCATGTACATTTGTTTGCTGTTTTTTGCAAGTTATAGGGTAATAACCGAAGGGAGCATATTTTGTTTCCTAACTAATTTCTCCTACAGTGACCTTTTGACCCCAACCCTAATCATCACCCTGACCCTAATTCAGATTCTAACTCACCTGTAACCCTAAATGTAACCCTAGCTCTAACCCCAACCCTATATCTACGGTTAATTGAGAGTGTGTTTGGTCTCATTTTTTAACTACAATGCTACTGACTTCCTCTAGGGGCAGTCTAGCAACAGAAACAGAGTAACAGAAGTAAACTTTGAAGGGCAGTGCCATATTTGAAGGGCATGCTGCTATCCAATATGGCACCCGCGATCACTTCATGGAATGATCATGGTGCCCTGGTGGGCGAAATTTCAGTTTGGATGATGGCTTCATGTCAAGGCACATTCATGGTCACTAAGTGACATGCTTTCCGTGATGTACCTGGTACATCCATTGTCACAAATGGGTTTGTGCAACATGGGTTGCACTGGTGCTGATTTAAATCCTTCATATTGCATGGAAAGCTTAGTTTGTAACTAATAATAGTTGAAATGTAAAAGCAGAGCCTTCATATACAATACATAGAAATACAGAATATGTCAGTTGCCCCTCTAATTTAAGACTATGTGGGCTTTTCACTAAAAGATCAGTTGCAGGTGAGTTGAGGTGAGATAAACATATATTCTCACCAGCGTAGCTATAAATTGTGTTGGAATAATTCCTGCATTAAGTAAACTCACAGGTTTGTCCCTCCACATTGTATAGTTAAAATGATGAAAATATAGATTCATCTCATCTAAACTCACCTGCAACTCACCTTTTAGTATAAAAAAAACCCTCAGTGTTCTCCTGTTGTGGTAGCTTTTCTTCTACATACTGATTCCATTGGTGTATTTAAATGTTTCTCTCAAATCCCCTCAATAATATAAAATAGATTTCTACAATTAAATTTAATTACTAAATGAGATAAACTAATGTTAAAAATAATCTGAAAATACATATTACCTACATTCTACATAATTATGTGCATATGGAGGATTGCCTTATAAATTCACATTTATTGCACATGAATACTTCATGAGCAGAGAAATATTACTATTATTATTAGAACTGTGTGAGAAAGGAGGGTACACTGAAAACTGTGCCACTTTAATGTGTTTCACATTCCACCTTAAAACTCCTCAATCCTATTAAGCCCAGATTTTGTGTCTTGCTTTTTTTGCTTCTAGTTTCTTTCTCACTTTCTCAAAATCAAAGACCTTAATAACCTGTCACTGGGCTTCAGTAAGTGTTATATGCTAGGCAAACACCACAACTTGACCAATCATCTTGAGAGATCCAATCTGCCACGTAATGTGTGCAGTACACATTCAGGCGACCACATTCTCGTTTTATATAGGGGCACCTATGATGAATATATACTGAAGGGCTGTATTGAGTATAATGTAGATCAGTTTGAAGTCAACATGTTTGCCTATGCAGTCCTGAAGCATGCATTTTTCATAAGTGTCCCTGTAAATATCGATGATGGACTCACCCTAATAATAGGCATGAGGCAAAATAGGTTAAGCTAACATGATTGTGCTTGAAACCACATTCTTTATTGCAACAGTCAGACTAGAAAGGATATAAGTAAATATTTGGATAGAGTGCATAGAAATAAATACTGCTATTCATATCCTGGGTGCAAAGGCCAAAGGGTAGCTGCATGACCCACAATGGTTTTCCCAGTCATCAATGACACATTTTGTTAACAGCAGTGAGCTGGTGTGGATTTAACAATAGTCAGCAAAGACATAAGTAAATAAAAGCATGAAAAAAATATCAAGTGGTTAAAATTAACACAAAGTTGATAAAGTAGAATGCAAATATATGCCTAAAATAATTACTACTACAATTATATTTTCTAGTATTTTCTTTTATCAAATTATTATTATTTGATTAAAGATTGTGTGTCATACTGGATTTTTCAAAGAATATATTAATTCTACAATGTTTGATAAATCGTTTGACATGTATTGGCTAAATATTAACATTTCTATTTTTAGATTTAGCCATTTCTTGTATTGTTAATATTACATACATTTTACATTTTATTTATTTTTTTACATTTGAGATTTGGCAATTTACATTAGAATGGGGACAAACAGAATGGATACATAAAATGTCCTTGGATTAATACAGGGAATTCCCTGGTGTTATACAGCCCAATGTTCTTTCTTGTCACGTTACATTTTCCACTTTCTGTTTCCTTTTAGATTCTACTTCTACCTCGGTGTATCCCAAATGTATTTTAGTTTCATTGGTGTCCTCGTTGACAATAATCCTGTTTAAAAGCATGCCCATGCATTCATTAAGAGATAGAGATCTAGTCATGCTTAGTGAAGAGACAAGGATAATCGACAGAGGGTCGTGAAAAATCGGATCAAACTTACATGAATCTATTACTTTTTTGTAGGTCATTAAACAGGATGACATCTTGCTGCTAATAGATAAAGGAAATAAATAGAAAGATGTGAAGGGGTTTATACTCAGCCTTGAGATTTATTCTCATGTGTGCTCATGAATTTGTGCTTTGTATTTTAGCTAAGTTAGAGTTTTTTTTCCAGTTGGATGGCTGTTTATCCCTTGGTATATTCATTAAAGCTTCTATATCTTTTTTTTGACACATCTTATTTTCAGCTTCTTATTAACTACTTTGAGTGTTCAACTTTGCAAGATGATTGCCAGCCAAGTGCAACAATATGGTAAATTATTAATGCAGTGATTCCCAACAAAAAGGTATTCAACAAACTATAAAGACAATCAATTTCATTCCCTTTAACAAGAAGAGAATTGCTATTTTAAGTTACAAGAAAGTTTAACTGGATTTGAAATTTAACTTGCAATTATATAATGCCATCTGTTCTTTACTCACTTACTCAATCAGATTTGACACCGTAACAACATAGCAGCAGTGTAGTAAATAAAAGTAATCTATTTGAAACTGGGGTACAAAAGAAATAAATGGGCAAAAAAACACTGCTTACCATGAAAGAAAATAATAAATAATTATGTGTAGGAATTTGCATAGTAAAATGTGCATTCAAAAGTATAGATGACAAGTTCAGATTAAAATTGGTATATGCACTTACCGTATTTTCCGGCGTATAAGACGACTTTTTAACCCCTGAAAATCTTCTCAAAAGTTGGGGGGTCGTCTTATACGCCGGGTACTGGGATTTACTCACCTATTTTCTGCTCTGTCTCCGCTCGCGCTGTTAAGCCGGTCCGTGGTTTTAAAGGAAGCGTTGTGAGCTCCCCTCAGGCCACGCGGCTTCAATAAAGTCTGTTTAAACTTTTTTTTAAACAAAACTTTATTGACCACGCGGCTGGAGGGGAGCTCAACACGCTTCCCTCACAGCCACGGACCGGCCTAACAGCGGGAGACAGAGCAGAAAATAGGTAAGTACTGGGGATTGGGGATTGGGGAAAGGGGGAGGAGGGTGGAAAACTCTATATTTTAACCTAAAAGGTTAAAATATAGATGCTATTTTTCCGGCTTATAAGATGACTTAGTTGGGGGGTCGTCTTATACGCCCAGTCGTCTTATACGCCGGAAAATACGGTACCTGTATATTTCCACTTCCACGATGCATGTGCACCTGTCCTCCCCAAATGGTCGTGTCTGCAATCCATGCTGCTTGGTGCAGAAGAAGCACTGTGGTTGGGCTGTAGCATATTTTGGGGGTGAGTGGATGTCACCATTTTTGTAGTTTTAAACCAATGGACCTTATATTCTATGATGTGACTTAAAAAAAATGTATAATAAGAAACATCTATACATATGTTATCAAATTGGCTTCCACAATGCATAGACATTTTCTTCTCTTTAAAGTGATACTAAAGGGATATTAGTTTTACATGGTAGGTACAGTTTGAATGATTAAAGAGCACCAACTGCAAAACAGGGTCCAAATTGCCCAAAAGAGAAAATGGAAACTGACCTCTGTCAGAACGGCTGAACTATATCTAAACTAGAGGCTGTATAAGTAAATGATGATTGTAGTAACTAGTCACTACAATAATTCAATCAATCCAGAGAATCTAACCTTTGGTTTAGACTTAAAACAATCCTTTTTTTTTTTGCCTCTGTATCCATTTTAACCCCTTAGTGACAAGACATTTTTACCTTGACTTTCCCTTGCTGTTTTGACAATTCTGGAATTAGCTGGAATTTTCTTCTCTCTCACATACTGTACCCACACAAATTATATGTTTTTTTTTTTAAATCATCATAAGAAGGGCTTTCATTAGATACCATTATGTTCATCATATCTTATAATTTACTACCAAAAAAAATCATAAAATTAAAAAAATATTTTTTATAATTGTGTAATATAATTTACACAAATACAATCATTAAAAAAGACCCCATCTAAATAGTTTCTGAATGTTGTCCCTAGTTCAGAAATATGCATGTTTCCATATTTTTCAGTATTTTTTTGCTAGTTATGGGGCAAAAATAGTGTTTTTTGTTTTTTTTCCTATATTGACCTTTGACCCCAAACCCTAAATTTAACCCTAACACTAAATGTAACCCCAACTCTAACCATTATGCTATCCCTTAATATATTTTAATTTTAATTTAATTTTAACCCTATCCCTTATGCCAAAAATTATTTAATTTTAACCCTATAGGCTAATCTAACATAATACTAGTTTTAAGCTAATTAAATCTTTTTTTTTAACATCTGAATGTTGCTTGGCTGCCTCTAGGGGCAGTCAAGGACCATATTCAGAGCGACGGAAGTGAATTTACTTTCATTTTCGAAGCTCAGACCACCAGAGGGCATAGCCATATTGACGGAGCATGATGCTCAGTCAATATGGCTCCCACAATTGCTCCGTAGGGTGTTCGTGGATGCCCCAGATAGGAAATTTCGAGGCAATAGACCACCACCGTTAAAGCTGTTTTCGCGATCGTTTGAAAACCGCTTGTTTCACTGCAGGACGTGCCAGGCACGTCCATTGACGGGAACAGAGTTCCCGACAGGACGTTCCAGGCACGTCCATTGTCGGGAAGGGGTTAAACATGGACCTCCTTGAAGCAAATGCAAAATTTGTAACCCATTTGGCAATTTTAGGGTAGTAGCATCCCGTTTTCCCAAGTGTACTACTAACATGTTTTGATATAGGGGTGGATCTGTCTGTCCCATGGTACATTTCATCTCACTATTTTAAGTATATATTGTGCAGGTACAAACCATCCATCGCTAAGCACACTCACCACGATTATCCCTACACTATGTATAGCTATAGCTTTTGAAAACTGTGAAAAACATATACTACAGACCATGTAGCATAATACTTTAGGAAAATTTGCAAATATGAAGAGAAATCCTATGCACATGGAAAACCTCAAAATTCAAGGAGCTGGATATTTTTCTGGTAAATCATTTGTTTTCTGCATTTATTATTAGATTATTATGTTTAAATAATTTCAGTACATATAGATGGTTACAAACTAAAGAAAGCCCTTTTAGTTCTGAACTAATTGTATTAGATATATTTGGATGTTTTAAATATTAAAGGATTTAATATTGAGCAAACACATAGGAAAATGATGTTGGTCCAAATGTCTCAAATTTCCTTGGTTCTTAAGAAGTTAATGTGGGAAAATTTAGGGCAGCCAGATAAGTCAGAACCTTCCTTTATCCTAAGAGATAGAGACCGTGGTAAGGTCTGTGAAAAGTCATACAACAACATTTAAATGTCCATTAATGTCCGCCATGAACAATGCTGGTGCCTATACCTAATCATAATATTACACACACATCAGTGATTAGTTCTAAATATATTGCTTTCTGGATTTTTTGGTCCTTTCACCTTTATCCTTCTATCTTTTGATTATACTAAATTTCTGTACCTGTTTATTTGCGTAATCTGCTCATTAATTATTGTTTCAAGAACTGCAAGTCCCATTCTGTTCCACAAATACATCTTTTTTTCTCACTAACTACTGTAAATCTTACACAGAAAAATCCCGCTGGGCCGCCTGCCCCGGGGACGCCTTGGCCACTTGTGAGTCTTCACAAGTGAAGAGTTCTGCTGCTGGTGAAGACACTACAGGGAGACACTACAGGGAGAAGGGGGGTGAAGACACTACAGGGGGAAGGGGGGTGAAGACACTACAGGGAGAAGGGGGGTGAAAGACACTACAGGGAGAAGGGGGGTGAAGACACTACAGGGGGAAGGGGGGTGAAGACACTACAGGGGGAAGGGGGGTGAAGACACTACAGGGGGAAGGGGGAGTGAAGACACAACAGGGAGAAGGGGGTGAAGACACTACAGGGGGAGGGGAGGGGGTGAAAGACACTAAGGGGGAAGGGGGGAAGAGAGATGCCACAGAAAAAACACAGAGAGAGAGAGACGCCTCAGAGAGAGAGAGAGAGAGAGACGCAACAGAAAGGACAGAGATAGAGAGACACCACAGAAAGGACAGAGAGAGAGAGACGCCACAGAAAGGACAGAGAGAGAGAGAGAGACGCCACAGAAAGGACAGAGAGAGAGAGAGACGCCACAGAAAGGACAGAGAGAGAGACACCACAGAAAGGACAGAGAGAGACGCCACAGAAAGGACACAGAGAGAGACGCCACAGAAAGGACACAGAGAGAGACACCACAGAAAGGACACAGAGAGAGACGCCACAGAAAGGACAGAGAGAGAGACGCCACAGAAAGGACACAGAGAGAGACACCACAGAAAGGACACAGAGAGAGAGACGCCACAGAAAGGACACAGAGAGAGAGACGCCACAGAAAAGACAGAGAGAGAGACGCCACAGAAAGGACAGAGAGAGACGCCACAGAAAGGACAGAGAGAGAGACGCCACAGAAAGGACAGAGAGAGAGAGACGCCACAGAAAGGACAGAGAGAGAGAGACGCCACAGAAAGGACAGAGAGAGAGACGCCACAGAAAGGACAGAGAGAGAGACGCCACAGAAAGGACAGAGAGAGAGAGACGCCACAGAAAGGACAGAGAGAGAGAGACGCCACAGAAAGGACAGAGAGAGAGACGCCACAGAAAGGACAGAGAGAGAGACGCCACAGAAAGGACAGAGAGAGACGCCACAGAAAGGACAGAGAGAGAGACGCCACAGAAAGGACAGAGAGAGAGACGCCACAGAAAGGACAGAGAGAGAGACGCCACAGAAAGGACAGAGAGAGAGAGAGACGCCACAGAAAGGACAGAGAGAGAGACGCCACAGAAAGGACAGAGAGAGAGACGCCACAGAAAGGACAGAGAGAGAGACGCCACAGAAAGGACAGAGAGAGAGACGCCACAGAAAGGACAGAGAGAGAGAGACGCCACAGAAAGGACAGAGAGAGAGACGCCACAGAAAGGACAGAGAGAGAGACGCCACAGAAAGGACAGAGAGAGAGACGCCACAGAAAGGACAGAGAGAGAGAGAGACGCCACAGAAAGGACAGAGAGAGAGAGAGACGCCACAGAAAGGACAGAGAGAGAGACGCCACAGAAAGGACAGAGAGAGAGACGCCACAGAAAGGACAGAGAGAGAGACGCCACAGAAAGGACAGAGAGAGAGACGCCACTGAAAAGACAGAGAGAGAGAGACGCCACAGAAAGGACAGAGAGAGACGCCACAGAAAGGACAGAGAGAGAGACGCCACAGAAAGGACACATAGAGGGACAACACAGAAAGGACACAGAGAAAGACGCCACAGAAAGGACAGAGAGAGAGACGCCACAGAAAGGACACAGAGAGAGACACCACAGAAAGGACACAGAGAGAGAGAAGCCACAGAAAGGACAGAGAGAGAGAGAGAGAGAGACGCCGCAGAAAGGACACAGAGAGAGACGCCACAGAAAGGACACAGAGAGGGACACCACAGAAAGGACACAGAGAGAGACGCCACAGAAAGGACAGAGAGAGAGACGCCACAGAAAGGACAGAGAGAGAGACGCCACAGAAAGGACAGAGAGAGAGACGCCACAGAAAGGACAGAGAGAGAGACGCCACAGAAAGGACACAGAGAGAGACACCACAGAAAGGACACAGAGAGACGCCACAGAAAGGACACAGAGAGAGAGACGCCACAGAAAGGACACAGAGAGAGACGCCACAGAAAGGACAGAGAGAGAGACGCCACAGAAAAGACAGAGAGAGAGACGCCACAGAAAAGACAGAGAGAGAGACGCCACAGAAAGGACAGAGAGAGAGACGCCACAGAAAGGACAGAGAGAGAAGCCACAGAAAGGACAGAGAGAGAGACGCCACAGAAAAGACAGAGAGAGAGACGCCACAGAAAGGACAGAGAGAGAGACGCCACAGAAAGGACAGAGAGAGAGAGACGCCACAGAAAGGACAGAGAGAGAGAGACGCCACAGAAAGGACCGAGAGAGAGAGACGCCACAGAAAGGACCGAGAGAGAGACGCCACAGAAAGGACCGAGAGAGAGACGCCACAGAAAGGACCGAGAGAGAGACGCCACAGAAAGGACAGAGAGAGAGACGCCACAGAAAAGACAGAGAGAGAGAAGCCACATAAAGGACAGAGAGAAAGAGACGCCACAGAAAGGACAGAGAGAAAGAGAGACGCCGCAGAAAGGACACAGAGAGAGACGCCACAGAAAGGACACATAGAGGGACAACACAGAAAGGACACAGAGAGAGACGCCACAGAAAGGACAGAGAGAGAGACGCCACAGAAAAGACAGAGAGAGAGACGCCACAGAAAGGACAGAGAGAGAGACGCCACAGAAAGGACCGAGAGAGAGACGCCACAGAAAGGACCGAGAGAGAGACGCCACAGAAAGGACAGAGAGAGAGACGCCACAGAAAAGACAGAGAGAGAGAAGCCACATAAAGGACAGAGAGAAAGAGACGCCACAGAAAGGACAGAGAGAAAGAGAGACGCCGCAGAAAGGACACAGAGAGAGACGCCACAGAAAGGACACATAGAGGGACAACACAGAAAGGACACAGAGAGAGACGCCACAGAAAGGACAGAGAGAGAGACGCCACAGAAAGGACAGAGAGAGAGACGCCACTGAAAGGACAGAGAGAGACGCCACTGAAAGGACAGAGAGAGACGCCACTGAAAGGACAGAGAGAGACGCCACAGAAAGGACAGAGAGAGAGACGCCACAGAAAGGACATAGAGAGAGACGCCACAGAAAGGACAGAGAGAGAGAAGCCACATAAAGGACAGAGAGAAAGAGACGCCACAGAAAGGACAGAGAGAGAGAGAGACGCCGCAGAAAGGACACAGAGAGAGACGCCACAGAAAGGACACATAGAGGGACACCACAGAAAGGACACAGAGAGAGACGCCACAGAAAGGACAGAGAGAGAGACGCCACAGAAAGGACACAGAGAGAGACACCACAGAAAGGACACAGAGAGAGAGACGCCACAGAAAGGACACAGAGAGAGAGACGCCACAGAAAGGACAGAGAGAGAGACACCACAGAAAGGACACAGAGAGAGAGACGCCACAGAAAGGACACAGAGAGAGAGACGCCACAGAAAGGACAGAGAGAGAGACGCCACAGAAAGGACAGAGAGAGAGACGACACAGAAAAGACAGAGAGAGAGAGACGCCACAGAAAGGACAGAGAGAGAGACGCCACAGAAAGGACAGAGAGAGAGACGCCACAGAAAGGACAGAGAGAGAGACGCCACTGAAAGGACAGAGAGAGACGCCACAGAAAGGACAGAGAGAGAGACGCCACAGAAAGGACATAGAGAGAGACGCCACAGAAAGGACAGAGAGAGACGCCACAGAAAGGACAGAGAGAGAGACGCCACAGAAAGGACATAGAGAGAGACGCCACAGAAAGGACAGAGAGAGAGAAGCCACATAAAGGACAGAGAGAAAGAGACGCCACAGAAAGGACAGAGAGAGAGAGAGAGACGCCGCAGAAAGGACACAGAGAGAGACGCCGCAGAAAGGACACAGAGAGAGACGCCACAGAAAGGACACATAGAGGGACACCAAAGAAAGGACACAGAGAGAGACGCCACAGAAAGGACAGAGAGAGAGACGCCACAGAAAGGACACAGAGAGAGACACCACAGAAAGGACACAGAGAGAGAGACGCCACAGAAAGGACACAGAGAGAGAGACGCCACAGAAAGGACACAGAGAGAGAGACGCCACAGAAAGGAAACAGAGAGAGAGACGCCACAGAAAGGACAGAGAGAGAGACGCCACAGAAAGGACACATAGAGGGACAACACAGAAAGGACACAGAGAGAGAAGCCACAGAAAGGACAGAGAGAGAGACGCCACAGAAAGGACACAGAGAGAGACACCACAGAAAGGACACAGAGAGAGAGACGCCACAGAAAGGACACAGAGAGAGAGACGCCACAGAAAGGACACAGAGAGAGAGACGCCACAGAAAGGACAGAGAGAGAGACGCCACAGAAAGGACAGAGAGAGAGACGCCACAGAAAAGACAGAGAGAGAGACGCCACAGAAAGGACAGAGAGAGAGACGCCACAGAAAGGACAGAGAGAGAGACGCCACAGAAAAGACAGAGAGAGAGAGACGCCACAGAAAGGACAGAGAGAGAGACGCCACTGAAAGGACAGAGAGAGACGCCACAGAAAGGACAGAGAGAGAGACGCCACAGAAAGGACATAGAGAGAGACGCCACAGAAAGGACAGAGAGAGAGAAGCCACATAAAGGACAGAGAGAAAGAGACGCCACAGAAAGGACAGAGAGAGAGAGAGACGCCGCAGAAAGGACACAGAGAGAGACGCCACAGAAAGGACACATAGAGGGACACCACAGAAAGGACACAGAGAGAGACGCCACAGAAAGGACAGAGAGAGAGACGCCACAGAAAGGACAGAGAGAGAGACACCACAGAAAGGACACAGAGAGAGAGACGCCACAGAAAGGACACAGAGAGAGAGACGCCACAGAAAGGACAGAGAGAGAGACGCCACAGAAAGGACAGAGAGAGAGACGCCACAGAAAAGACAGAGAGAGAGACGCCACAGAAAGGACAGAGAGAGAGACGCCACAGAAAGGACAGAGAGAGAGACGCCACAGAAAGGACAGAGAGAGAGACGCCACTGAAAGGACAGAGAGAGACGCCACAGAAAGGACAGAGAGAGAGACGCCACAGAAAGGACAGAGAGAGAGACGCCACAGAAAGGACAGAGAGGGAGAAGCCACATAAAGGACAGAGAGAAAGAGACGCCACAGAAAGGACAGAGAGAGAGAGAGACGCCGCAGAAAGGACACAGAGAGAGACGCCACAGAAAGGACACATAGAGGGACACCACAGAAAGGACACAGAGAGAGACGCCACAGAAAGGACAGAGAGAGAGACGCCACAGAAAGGACAGAGAGAGAGACGCCACAGAAAGGACACAGAGAGAGACGCCACAGAAAGGACACAGAGAGAGACACCACAGAAAGGACACAGAGAGAGAGACGCCACAGAAAGGACACAGAGAGAGAGACGCCACAGAAAGGACACAGAGAGAGAGACGCCACAGAAAGGACAGAGAGAGAGACGCCACAGAAAAGACAGAGAGAGAGACGCCACAGAAAGGACAGAGAGAGAGACGCCACAGAAAAGACAGAGAGAGAGACGCCACAGAAAGGACAGAGAGAGAGACGCCACAGAAAGGACAGAGAGAGAGAGACGCCACAGAAAGGACACAGAGAGAGAGACGCCACAGAAAGGACAGAGAGAGAGACGCCACAGAAAAGACAGAGAGAGAGACGCCACAGAAAGGACAGAGAGAGAGACGCCACAGAAAGGACAGAGAGAGAGACGCCACAGAAAAGACAGAGAGAGAGAGACGCCACAGAAAGGACAGAGAGAGAGACGCCACAGAAAGGACAGAGAGAGAGACGCCACAGAAAGGACAGAGAGAGAGACGCCACAGAAAGGACACATAGAGGGACAACACAGAAAGGACACAGAGAAAGACGCCACAGAAAGGACAGAGAGAGAGACGCCACAGAAAGGACACAGAGAGAGAGAAGCCACAGAAAGGACAGAGAGAGAGAGACGCCACAGAAAGGACAGAGAGAGAGACGCCACAGAAAGGACAGAGAGAGAGACGCCACAGAAAGGACACATAGAGGGACAACACAGAAAGGACACAGAGAAAGACGCCACAGAAAGGACAGAGAGAGAGACGCCACAGAAAGGACACAGAGAGAGACACCACAGAAAGGACACAGAGAGAGAGAAGCCACAGAAAGGACAGAGAGAGAGAGAGAGAGAGACGCCGCAGAAAGGACACAGAGAGAGACGCCACAGAAAGGACACAGAGAGGGACACCACAGAAAGGACACAGAGAGAGACGCCACAGAAAGGACAGAGAGAGAGACGCCACAGAAAGGACAGAGAGAGAGACGCCACAGAAAGGACAGAGAGAGAGACGCCACAGAAAGGACACAGAGAGAGACACCACAGAAAGGACACAGAGAGAGAGACGCCACAGAAAGGACACAGAGAGAGAGACGCCACAGAAAGGACACAGAGAGAGACGCCACAGAAAGGACAGAGAGAGAGACGCCACAGAAAAGACAGAGAGAGAGACGCCACAGAAAAGACAGAGAGAGAGACGCCACAGAAAGGACAGAGAGAGAGACGCCACAGAAAGGACAGAGAGAGACGCCACAGAAAGGACAGAGAGAGAGACGCCACAGAAAGGACAGAGAGAGAGACGCCACAGAAAGGACAGAGAGAGAGACGCCACAGAAAGGACAGAGAGAGAGAGACGCCACAGAAAGGACAGAGAGAGAGAGACGCCACAGAAAGGACAGAGAGAGAGAGACGCCCCAGAAAGGACAGAGAGAGAGAGACGCCACAGAAAGGACCGAGAGAGAGACGCCACAGAAAGGACAGAGAGAGAGACGCCACAGAAAGGACAGAGAGAGAGACGCCACAGAAAGGACAGAGAGAGAGAGACGCCACAGAAAGGACAGAGAGAGAGAGACGCCACAGAAAGGACAGAGAGAGAGAGACGCCCCAGAAAGGACAGAGAGAGAGAGACGCCACAGAAAGGACCGAGAGAGAGACGCCACAGAAAGGACCGAGAGAGAGACGCCACAGAAAGGACCGAGAGAGAGACGCCACAGAAAGGACAGAGAGAGAGACGCCACAGAAAAGACAGAGAGAGAGAAGCCACATAAAGGACAGAGAGAAAGAGACGCCACAGAAAGGACAGAGAGAAAGAGACACGCCGCAGAAAGGACACAGAGAGAGACGCCACAGAAAGGACACATAGAGGGACAACACAGAAAGGACACAGAGAGAGACGCCACAGAAAGGACAGAGAGAGAGACACCACAGAAAGGACACAGAGAGAGACACCACAGAAAGGACACAGAGAGAGAGACGCCACAGAAAGGACACAGAGAGAGAGACGCCACAGAAAGGACACAGAGAGAGAGGCGCCACAGAAAGGACACAGAGAGAGAGACGCCACAGAAAAGACAGAGAGAGAGACGCCACAGAAAGGACAGAGAGAGAGACGCCACAGAAAGGACCGAGAGAGAGACGCCACAGAAAGGACCGAGAGAGAGACGCCACAGAAAGGACAGAGAGAGAGACGCCACAGAAAAGACAGAGAGAGAGAAGCCACATAAAGGACAGAGAGAAAGAGACGCCACAGAAAGGACAGAGAGAAAGAGAGACGCCGCAGAAAGGACACAGAGAGAGACGCCACAGAAAGGACACATAGAGGGACAACACAGAAAGGACACAGAGAGAGACGCCACAGAAAGGACAGAGAGAGAGACGCCACAGAAAGGACAGAGAGAGAGACGCCACTGAAAGGACAGAGAGAGACGCCACTGAAAGGACAGAGAGAGACGCCACAGAAAGGACAGAGAGAGAGACGCCACAGAAAGGACATAGAGAGAGACGCCACAGAAAGGACAGAGAGAGAGAAGCCACATAAAGGACAGAGAGAAAGAGACGCCACAGAAAGGACAGAGAGAGAGAGAGACGCCGCAGAAAGGACACAGAGAGAGACGCCACAGAAAGGACACATAGAGGGACACCACAGAAAGGACACAGAGAGAGACGCCACAGAAAGGACAGAGAGAGAGACGCCACAGAAAGGACACAGAGAGAGACACCACAGAAAGGACACAGAGAGAGAGACGCCACAGAAAGGACACAGAGAGAGAGACGCCACAGAAAGGACAGAGAGAGAGACGCCACAGAAAGGACAGAGAGAGAGACGCCACAGAAAAGACAGAGAGAGAGACGCCACAGAAAGGACAGAGAGAGAGACGCCACAGAAAGGACAGAGAGAGAGACGCCACAGAAAAGACAGAGAGAGAGAGACGCCACAGAAAGGACAGAGAGAGAGACGCCACAGAAAGGACAGAGAGAGAGACGCCACAGAAAGGACAGAGAGAGAGACGCCACAGAAAGGACAGAGAGAGAGACGCCACTGAAAGGACAGAGAGAGACGCCACAGAAAGGACAGAGAGAGAGACGCCACAGAAAGGACATAGAGAGAGACGCCACAGAAAGGACAGAGAGAGACGCCACAGAAAGGACAGAGAGAGAGACGCCACAGAAAGGACAGAGAGAGAGACGCCACAGAAAGGACAGAGAGAGAGAAGCCACATAAAGGACAGAGAGAAAGAGACGCCACAGAAAGGACAGAGAGAGAGAGAGAGACGCCGCAGAAAGGACACAGAGAGAGACGCCACAGAAAGGACACATAGAGGGACACCACAGAAAGGACACAGAGAGAGACGCCACAGAAAGGACAGAGAGAGAGACGCCACAGAAAGGACACAGAGAGAGACACCACAGAAAGGACACAGAGAGAGAGACGCCACAGAAAGGACACAGAGAGAGAGACGCCACAGAAAGGACACAGAGAGAGAGACGCCACAGAAAGGACACAGAGAGAGAGACGCCACAGAAAGGACAGAGAGAGAGACGCCACAGAAAGGACACATAGAGGGACAACACAGAAAGGACACAGAGAGAGACGCCACAGAAAGGACAGAGAGAGAGACGCCACAGAAAGGACACAGAGAGAGACACCACAGAAAGGACACAGAGAGAGAGACGCCACAGAAAGGACACAGAGAGAGAGACGCCACAGAAAGGACACAGAGAGAGAGACGCCACAGAAAGGACAGAGAGAGAGACGCCACAGAAAAGACAGAGAGAGAGACGCCACAGAAAGGACAGAGAGAGAGACGCCACAGAAAGGACAGAGAGAGAGACGCCACTGAAAGGACAGAGAGAGACGCCACAGAAAGGACAGAGAGAGAGACGCCACAGAAAGGACATAGAGAGAGACGCCACAGAAAGGACAGAGAGAGAGAAGCCACATAAAGGACAGAGAGAAAGAGACGCCACAGAAAGGACAGAGAGAGAGAGAGACGCCGCAGAAAGGACACAGAGAGAGACGCCACAGAAAGGACACATAGAGGGACACCACAGAAAGGACACAGAGAGAGACGCCACAGAAAGGACAGAGAGAGAGACGCCACAGAAAGGGCACAGAGAGAGACACCACAGAAAGGACACAGAGAGAGAGACGCCACAGAAAGGACACAGAGAGAGAGACGCCACAGAAAGGACAGAGAGAGAGACGCCACAGAAAGGACAGAGAGAGAGACGCCACAGAAAAGACAGAGAGAGAGACGCCACAGAAAGGACAGAGAGAGAGACGCCACAGAAAGGACAGAGAGAGAGACGCCACAGAAAGGACAGAGAGAGACGCCACAGAAAGGACAGAGAGAGAGACGCCACAGAAAGGACAGAGAGAGAGACGCCACTTAAAGGACAGAGAGAAAGAGACGCCACAGAAAGGACAGAGAGAGAGAGAGACGCCGCAGAAAGGACACAGAGAGAGACGCCACAGAAAGGACACATAAAGGGACACCACAGAAAGGACACAGAGAGAGACGCCACAGAAAGGACAGAGAGAGAGACGCCACAGAAAGGACACAGAGAGAGACGCCACAGAAAGGACACAGAGAGAGACACCACAGAAAGGACACAGAGAGAGAGACGCCACAGAAAGGACACAGAGAGAGAGACGCCACAGAAAGGACACAGAGAGAGAGATGCCACAGAAAGGACAGAGAGAGAGACGCCACAGAAAAGACAGAGAGAGAGACGCCACAGAAAGGACAGAGAGAGAGACGCCACAGAAAGGACAGAGAGAGAGAGACGCCACAGAAAGGACACAGAGAGAGAGACGCCACAGAAAGGACACAGAGAGAGAGACGCCACAGAAAGGACAGAGAGAGAGACGCCACAGAAAAGACAGAGAGAGAGACGCCACAGAAAGGACAGAGAGAGAGACGCCACAGAAAGGACAGAGAGAGAGACGCCACAGAAAAGACAGAGAGAGAGAGACGCCACAGAAAGGACAGAGAGAGAGACGCCACAGAAAGGACACAGAGAGAGAGACGCCACAGAAAGGACACAGAGAGAGAGACGCCACAGAAAGGACAGAGAGAGAGACGCCACAGAAAGGACAGAGAGAGAGACGCCACAGAAAGGACAGAGAGAGAGACGCCACAGAAAGGACAGAGAGAGAGACGCCACAGAAAAGACAGAGAGAGAGAGACGCCACAGAAAGGACAGAGAGAGAGACGCCACAGAAAGGACAGAGAGAGAGACGCCACAGAAAGGACAGAGAGAGAGAGACGCCACCGAAAGGACAGAGAGAAAGAGACGCCACCGAAAGGACAGAGAGAGATAGAGACGCCACAGAAAGGACACAGAGAGAGACGCCACAGAAAGGACACAGAGAGAGACACCACAGAAAGGACACAGAGAGAGACGCCACAGAAAGGACACAGAGAGGGACACCACAGAAAGGACACAGAGAGGGACACCACAGAAAGGACACAGAGAGAGACGCCACAGAAAGGACAGAGAGAGAGACGCCACGGAAAGGACACAGAGAGAGAGACGCCACAGAAAGGACACAGAGAGAGAGACACCACAGAAAGGACACAGAGAGAGAGACGCCACAGAAAGGACACAGAGAGAGAGACGCCACAGAAAGGACAAAGAGAGAGACGCCACAGAAAGGACAGAGAGAGAGACGCCACAGAAAGGACAGAGAGAGAGACGCCACCGAAAGGACAGAGAGAAAGAGATGCCACAGAAAGATCAGAGAGAGATAGAGACGCCACGGAAAGGACACAGAGAGAGACACCACAGAAAGGACACAGAGAGAGACGCCACAGAAAGGACAGAGAGAGAGACGCCACAGAAAGGACAGAGAGAGAGACGCCACAGAAAGGACAGAGAGAGAGACGCCACAGAAAGGACAGAGAGAGAGACGCCACAGAAAGGACAGAGAGAGACAGGCTACAGATATGCGAGAGACAGGATATGTCTCACACACTGCCCTGATATATACCTCTGCACAGGGCAATTCATATAACTCTGTGTACATACTGGAGGTATATATATTGCCCTAGACAGGCTTATATATCAGTCTTATCTATAAATAATACACTGTTCAGATGTGCTTTTTAACCCCTTAGTGACATGACTTTTTTGGCTTGTCCGACGCTTGGTGACATGGGCTGTTTTAACATTTCTGAGGTGTTTGTGTTTTGCTGTAATTTATTTCTGTCTCATTTAGTGTACCCGCACAAACCATATATTGTTTTTATCGTTATAAGAAGGGCTTTCTTTTGATACCATTATTTTGATAATAGCATATAATTTGATGTAAAAAAAATAATAAAATATGGCAAACAAATTGAAAAAATAATTTTTTTATGACTTTTATTTGAAAAATCGTATACTCATGTACAAGAGACAACAAAAAAACACTGCTAAAAAGTTTCTAATATATGTCCTGAGTTCAGAAATAGCCCATGTTTTTAAGTTTTTGTGCTTTTTTATTCATGTTACAGGGCCAGAACTATAAGTGGTGCAAAGCTATTTTAAAATCCTTTCTTTCAAAATTAGCGATAGTGACATTGTAACACTGATTTCTGTACTAAATCCATGAATGACCCCCAACATGTACATATTTTTGAAAACTAGACAACTCAGGGCATTTAACTTGGGGTATTTTGACACATTTCATGTTGCCATTTTACCACCAATCTATGCCAAAGTTTGCAGCAAAAAATCTTTTTTTTTAATTTTTCACATTGATTGCAATTTAGGTAAACATTACCTTAAAATGTGAAGGGGTATTTCCAAATAACACCTCAATATGTGTTCAGCAACATCTCCTGAGTACAGGGATACCACCCATGCATAGGTTTGTTGGTTTGTTTTGGGGCTAAAAGGCCACATTTAGGGGGTGCGCATTTTGCTTTTCCAACTTGGAATTCTGACATGCAGAAACTTGTGCCCATGTCCCATTTGGGACATTTTTGAAGCCAGAAAGTGTATTCTACCCCACAAAACCATATATTTTTTTTAAACTAGACACCCTAGGGTATTTCAAATGGTAGTATTTTAACACTTTCCATGCACTAATTATACTACCAGCCTATGTCAATGTTATGGATAGTAATTTTTTTTCACATACATTGTACTTTGGGCATGAATTCACAGATCCTGTTATATGTCAGTGCCAAACAACACCTCAATATGTGTTCAGAAACATCTCCTGAGTACAGGGATACCACCCATGTATAGGTTGGTTAGGTTATTTGGGGTTTAAAAGGCCACATTTGAGAGGTGCGCTTTTTGGTTTTCCAACTTGGAATTCTGACGTGCAGAAAACCTGCGCCCATGTCCCATTTGGGACATTTTTGAAGCCAAAAAGTGTATTCTACCCCACAAAACCATATATTTTTGAAAACTAGACACCCTAGGGTATTTCAAATGGTAGTATTTTAACACTTTTCATGCACTAAATCTACCACCAGCCTATGTCAATGTTATGGATAGTAATTTGTTTTTCACATTCATTGTACATCGGGCATGAATTCACAGATCCTTTTATGTGTCAGTGCCAAACAACACCTTAATATGTGTTCAGCAACATCTCCTGAGTACAGGGATACCACCCATGTGTAGGTTAGTTAGATTATTTGGGGGCTAAAAGGCCACGTTTAGGGGGGGTGCATTTCCAACTTGGAATTTTGACATGTAGTCAGCCTGCGCCCATGTTCCATTTGGGACACTTTTGAAGCCTGTCAAAGTATTTTACCCCATAAAACCATATATTTTGGAAAACTAGAAATCCTAGTGTATTTAAAATTGTGGTATTTTAACAATTTCCAAGTGCTAATTCTACCACCAACCTATGTCAAAGGGTTGGGATGTCATTTTTTCCCCACACACATTGTAGTTCAGGCAGGAATTTTCAGATTCTGGTATTTGCCACTGCCAACCAACACCTCAAGTGTTCAGCAACATCTCCTGAGTACAGGGATACCCCCCATGCATAGGTTTGTTGGTTTGTATTGGGTCTAAAATTCCACATTTAGGGGGTGCGCAATTCCAACCTGGAATTTTGACATGTAGTCAGCCTGCGCCCATGTTCCATTTGGAACATTTTTGAAGCCGTCCAATGAATTTTACCCCATCAAACCTTATATTTTTGGAAAATAGACATCCTAAGGTATTTCAAATGGTGGTATTTTAATACTGTATAGGTACTAATTCTACCACCAGCCTTTGTAAAAGTTTGTGGTAGTACTTTTTTGGGAGTTTTTTTTCCCACATGCATTGTACTTCAGGCATGAATTCACAGATTCTGGTATATGTCACTGCCAAACAACAACCCAATATGTGTTCAGCAACATCTCCCGAGTACAGGGATAGCACCCATGCATAGGTTTGTTGGTTTGTTTTTGGCTAGAAGGCAACATTTGTGAGATGCGCATCTCAAAATTCCAACTTGGAATTTTGACATGTAGTCAACCTGCGTCCGTGTCCTTTATGGGATATATCTTTGAAGCCAGCCAATGTAATTTACCCCCACCAAACCATATATTTTTTTATCGGTAGACCCCCATCACTACTTGTGGCAAGGGCTCAGCAGCCACCGATACATCGCTAGATGATGTATCAGAAAGCTGAATAGGGTCAAAATCGAACCCTGAGTCCGCGGCCTCAGAATCAGTGCGTAAGCAGTGATCTCGAGCAAAGAAGGGGTTAATAGCTATTAGAAGAGCCTATCTAGTACTGTAATACATTACAGTACAAAGAAATTAATCCATAAAACAGTGCAGACACAAAACATACTGTTGCTGTGCAAGATTACTGCTTACACAGTGATGAATGGCAGGGAAGGGGTTAATACACAGTGAAAGACTTTCATAAAACCTGCCAATTTTATAAAATGTTATTTTATATCACTAATACTGATCTGTCTCTTTCCGTCACAAAAATGTAAGTGAGGAGAGGGAGGCAGATCAATATTTGTGAATATTGATCCGATTAATTTTGATCTGACCAGGGCGAATGGTGAGCTTAATTGAGAAATCACCAAACCGCCTTTGCCACTAATTCGCTGTTACTGATCGCTATGCGCTCAGGCAGCTTAAAAAAAAAAACCTCAAATATTTTTACTTTACATGTAATCCCCTAGCGGGTATGTGTAAAAAAAATAAATAAAATAAAAATATGCAGACACTGATTGCCTCTGTGAAGAGGCAATCGTGTGACAGCCAGAGAGCACAGGAAGCAGGTACTTCCTGCCTCCTGTGCTCTTGCCCTTAGAAGGGCAGCGCCATCTTGGTCACCCAGTGACCAAGATCGTGCATTTTTTTTTTGTGTTCCTGATTGCCTCGACTTGCGAGGCAATCAGGAACACTTTCTGAGCATAGGAAGCGAAAGATTCGCTTCCTATGCTCATTTTTAAAATGCCCGCGTTTTAAAGGCTCTGTGCCTTTAAAACCGGCATTTCGATCGCTCTCCGGAGCGATCGAAACGCCGACGGGCATTTTTTTTAGCATTGTACGATGCTTCCACACGGAAGCATCGTTACAATGCCCTTAGAGCACTGAAAGCGGAAAAACTCCGCTTTCAGTGCTCGTTTTGACACAGGACGGACTAGGTCCGTCCTGTGTCACTAACGCCTCGGCACACAGGACGGACCTAGTCCGTCCTGTGTCGCCAAGGGGTTAAAATGCATGATTTTCCCTTCTATGAACAAAAAAATTATATTATGCTATGGGCTGGTTTAAAAATCCTATGCGATGGGGCTGGTATATAAATTTTTCCAGGGCTGGTTTTTGTTCCCTGTCCGGCCCTGTTCTTACATAACTAGAAAAAATATACCCATGAAACATGGAAACAATTGAGGGGAGACAAATAAACATATTTTATCGTTACTGAAAGTTCAACTTGTTTGGGGGAATACTTTAACCAAACTGAAATGACCTAGTATATCTTCAAATGTTTCAAACCTGTCTTCTGTACACTCCATACTAATTAGTGATCGTATATAACTTGGAGACAATAGGACCTTGATAAATATAGGCTGTAAATTCTGTTCCAGAAATTAATTGGAGCTTTATGAAGAAGAAAAAGAAAGACTTTTCAACATTTTATTGATTATGTGCCTGTACCAGTGAAAAACTACATCTGCATAATAGAGTAGACTGCTAAAAGAGAATGGCATTGATTGTCTATTGATGCGTGTGATATGACCTACAAGACAAATTGTATCAAGGTATTGTGGAAGCCAAAGATTACTGTTGCTGCTTCCTATATTGTATATTTAAGTTTTTAGCACCCACTAGCCACAATCTGGGACCATAATACTTCTCTATGTGGTGCTTTGTGCTTGAATCATAACTGCAAAATTCATTGCATAAGGGTCTACTCAATTATGAGAGAATTGCAGGAAAGTGGGATGGGGATATCAAACAGTATGCCAATTTTCTGAGTTGGAAAAAAATCTCCAATGCAGCTGAATGGATTCCCTGCAATTGCTTGTGCTATATTTATGAAGTGCACCTGTTGTAAGGCATGAAAGTCTGGAAACCAGAAGGTGAGGTTCCCAGATACACATAAAATATACCCATTTAAACACATTTATGTAGTATTTTTGCCATTTACTAAATTCATGCTATACTGACTCTTTCATTTAAGTTTTATAATAAAAAGTGATCTATTTACCTTGCACTATAGATTGCTGGTACTGTATTGTTTCAATTCAAAGGCAAAATATAAATTTCACCAGCAACCATCATTTTAATAGCAAACTCTTTCATTCAGTGACCCCAATGTATATGTATTTTAGCAAATAAAAAAAAAAGTGCTCAGAAGAAATATTCTAGGTGTTTTAATTGACAATCCATCGCTTGGATGATACAAAGAACTGTCACTGCCTGCGCAGGTGAGACCAATTAAATTTGGGATTTCAGTTTTTTCTGCAAACTCGGCACAAAAAAATAACAACAAGCAGTCATTAACGATACTCCTTGACGGAAAAAAACCCCAACAACAAATAAAGCCAGAGATTTAATGCAATGCAGAATATGTTGACTAAGTGAAAACTTTAAATCTGTCTTATTTTTTTCTCTACTAATAAACCTCATTCGAATACATGATTTCGTGTTAAAGCTCATCCTGCTTTGAAAAATACTGATAATGACTGTGAAAGAATAAATAACAGTTTGCTTAATGTTAGATCAGATGTGAAGCAATATATACAAATTTGTGCATCAATATTTAAGATATTATTTAAAATATATTATTAACTGTATTAATATAGGTCTTTTTTTACTCAGTCTTTTTAATTCAACAGCAACTGAAACTTACATTATTTACTAGACATATTTGGACATGCCCTCAAGGGCATGGTCCAAAAGACCAAAGTGAATGCTGGTTACAGTTACCTAAATCTCTCCATGCCCAAACTGTGGTCTGGGTTTGGACATGCCCTCGACATCACAAGTGACATTATAGGGCACTTTGATTTCTGGGCAGAGAAAGACCTTGACAAATACATACAGAAAAAGGGTCTCTGGACGTCGGACATAAAGAAGCAAGATTCAAGGAAATGCTGTGAGTAATGCTTTTAATAAAGCGGTGGCCAAACTGTTACAGTGGGGGTCCTCACCCTGTGGATAAGTCGCATTCCTACTGGAACCTTCCTACTGGAACCTTCGTTAAGACACGCCATGCCTTCGTTATGACATGCTTTATTAAAAGCCACATTCATAGCATTTCCTTGAGTCCTGCTGCTTTATGTCCGAAGTCTGGAGTCCTTTTTCTGTATGTATTTGTTCTTTTCACCCAGTGGGAGTGTACACAGAAGCTGGTCGTTGTCTTCTGGTCTTCCAAACCTGTTCCCGAGTTTTCAATGTTTGTAAAGACCCTCACTAGGTCTCTGCTTCTGTGTTCCTGAACCTGATCCCTCCGTGAATGGTGAAATGGAGAGGGATGGCTGCTAAGTAACAAAACCCTGCTAAATGTTTTGCTTGCTAACGAAACATGCACTACTAAAGGCAATATAAGCAAATTATTATGGAGTGGTCTTTTAAATGTCCCTGTTGCAATTAGATTTATTCATCAGTGTTACTACCTTAAAAAGAAAATGAAGCCTTTGAGGCTTCTTTGGGCCACCACTGGCTTTGGGGGCCGTTACCTAATCAAAGGTGGGACTGTTGGGGACACCCACCATAACATTGGCACTGTTATGGAAAGGTGATAAATAGCCAGCATTGTTGATCCCCATCTTACTTTTTGTTTAGGCCCCTCTCACTCCCCCAAAAAATAATCATCCAGAGCTTTGAATAGAAAAAGAATATGAACTATTCGGAACTCATCTGTTGCTATGCAACTATTTACATAATTATAAATTAAGAACTAAATTCTGCATTCCTTTATTTGAGGGATTACTGGTGAAATCACATGTAGGTAAAGAATGCCCAATTATTCTAAGAGCTTTTGCAAGGAAACTGTACTGCTTTACAATCCTGTAGGTTATCTTCTGAATTTCCATCTCTGGTCACTGTCTGTAGGGTATTTATATGAGGTTTAGCAATTATTTAGTCCAGTGTTAATCCTTTGTGCCACTGACCCCAAGAGATTTTTGCAGAAACAGGACTGAGATCAAAGGACAATGCAAAGTCTCTTAATCCATTTTAATCTTGCATCTGGTCTCGCAAATCTCTGCAAATATGCTTTTAAGTTGAGCTGTCCCGTGCTTTGTGTAGTCTTGTATTTTCAGTGCAAAATATTCAGCATTTGTTAAAAACTCTGTACCTCTTGTTGAAGAAAGATCTGTGGCTGGTTAACTCATCCACTGCTTGAGCAGTGGACAAAATGAATTTAAATCTCACTGTAAATAATGGAAGAAAATAGAAAAACCTCATACAGTCCTACACAGTTAATCAAATGTGGTCATAGAGCAAAGAAAATATCTTCTTACTCTTAACATACATAACAGCATAGTAACATAGTAATTTAAGTTAAGTTCAACCATTCTACCTATCATTCCTGCTTTTGATCAGAAAACGGCCTAAAACAGACCCTTGAAGTACTCCATTTAATATCTTGGTCTAGTTTGAGGATTTTCCATTTACTCTTTGCGTTCTTTTATAGCCAATTTTCAATCCACATGCATAAATTTGCCTCAAGGTCATTTCTGTCAATTTATAGAGTAGCTTGCCTGAGTGAGATTTTGATCCACTGTTAAATATGGGCATCACATCTGCATTGTGCCAGTCAACTGACACTATACATGAACTGAAAAATACCATAAGATCATGAATAATGGTCTAGCTAGAATTAGGCTTAGCTCCCTAAGTACACTTAGGTATATACCATATGGCGCTGGGGTATTGTCTATCTTAACAGTATTGCTTACACACTTTTTTTCTATTTTATAGAGCCCATGCAATAGAAAAAGGCATTAGAAGCTAGATTGTCACCCGTTAGGATATATTCACTAGAGATCAAGTCAGCTAGAGTTGCAAACTTGAGTTGCTGTAATAATGCTCTTATAAAGTAGCCGAATTTAAAGAAAACCTTACCAGAGAGGCAAAACAGATAACCATGGGTCATATGTAGGGCTGACGATATTCCTATTCTAGGCACCTTTGGGGTTTTATAGGTTACCCTTATGCCCTGCACTAAAGACAAATTGTCTGTCACTAATTTGGGAATAGAACTGCTAACCATAATACTACACCTTCTGATCTAACACAGATCTTATGCATTCCCAAATATGTTTAACTACTGTGTAGTGAGTAACCTATTTATCTGCGTATGTCTTCGATTTTTTGCAAGAACAAAATAACCCAGAAATATCGAAAATAATCTGAAATTTCACTTAAATAAACTTAACATCCATAGGAAATAGGTCCAGATTAAAAAAATTATACACAATATCCAATCACTGTTAAAGAATCTGTGTATAAATATTGAGCACATGGCAAGACCACCCTTTTAGATCATGATCTGTAGTTTGTTGCTTGTTGCAGTACATAATAATAGAAGAAGAATAATGGCAAGCCAGGATGCAGGGTAGACAGGGGACCAGGACACTGGTAGCAGGATAGGGGGAAAGGTTTTTCAGCAAAGGAGAACTTGGCACTAGATAGGAAGCTGTGCCAGCACTACAACTGGGTGACAGCAGAAGCAGCATAGAAACATAGAAACATAGAATGTGTCGGCAGATAAGAACCATTCGGTCCATCTAGTCTGCCCAATTATTTTTTTTTTGAGTACTTTTATTAGTCCCCCGTTCCCGGTCTTATGGCTAGGATAGCCTTGTGTCTATCCCACGCATGCTTAAAATCCTTGACTGTGTTTACCTCTACCACTTCTGCTGGCAGGCTATTCCATACATCCACTACCCTCTCAGTAAAGTAATACTTCCTGATATTACTTTTAAATTGTTGCCCCTCTAATTTAAGACTATGTCCTCTAGTTGTGGTAGTTTTTCTTCTTTTAAATATACTCTCTTCCTTTACTGTGTTGATTCCCTTTATGTATTTAAATGTTTCTATCATATCCCCCCTGTTACGTCTTTCCTCCAAGCTATACATGTTAAGATGCTTTAACCTTTCCTGGTAAGTTTTATCCTTCAACCCATGAACCAGTTTAGTAGCCCTTCTCTGAACTCTCTCCAAAGTATCGATATCCTTCTGGAGATACGGTCTCCAGTACTGCGTACAATACTCCAAGTGAGGTCTCACCAGTGCTCTGTACAATGGCATGAGCACTTCCCTCTTCCTACTGCCAATACCTCTCCCTATGCAACCAAGCAGTCAAGACTGAATTGTATGCAATAGCCATACCTTATGCAATTCCCTCTTTCATAAATGACAACAAAGTCAATTTAAATGTGACTCACTATTAACAATGGATGCTACTCCATCTCCATCTCTCCATCTCAAGAGAGGTATCTTTACCACCTCCCTATGTAGATGATTCACATCAACTTCAGCATTGAAGGTGGATACACATTTGCACCACATGATTCTAGTTTGATCTTAATGCAAATGTAGCTAATTACTAAGAGAGCAACTTCTGCTAACAAAATGTTGTACATCTAGGCACACAGAAATGTGGACATAGATGTGCAGTAGTATGTTTAACTCTTTATAGGTTTAATTACAGGTCTAGCAAGCAATGAGTGCAGTATAGATTCATTTTCTGTAGCTATTACAAAAGCAAGACAATGTTAGATTAAAAAGGAATTTTGTTTGTGGAATGTCAATAGTTCTGGATGTAGATGACCCTCAATTTTAACTGTAATTGGAAGCAATTAAAACAATCTGTATTGCAATGTTCTAATCATCTTCCGTCTTTTCCTGTAGTAACATCTGCTGAGGAGGTTGAAGGTATCTTCCTGAAGATGTTGGATCCCAGGTTTGCAGGCCTCCTCCAATGATGACATTCAAGGCTGCTGTCCATGGAACAGTTGCTGGAATCCAGCAGGACATCGACTAGATGAACCAGCAACTTACCGTGATTGTGAGTAATCAGGTTGGCTATCATGTTCAGATGATAAAGAGGCAGGATCAGTTGCTTAGCTGGTTAGATGTGGGAGTTGTGAATCTGGAGCAGATGAGATTTATGTACCAGCCAGATAAAGTGTGCTAGGTTAGAAGGTACCCCTGCTCCAAAAGACAACACCTTCCCTAACCTCCCACCATCAGCATAGGATATTGAAAGTCAGTCTGGTGAAGCGGATGATGATACTGACATTGCTAGATAGTTGCCTAGCTCATCATCACCCTAACCATCAGATGATGATGATTAGATCACACTATTGCCTGTTTGTGGTAACATGGAACCCTGGTTACTTACCATTCATATCCCCCGGTTGAAGTCCTGTGCCAAAAAAACTCACTGTGCCCACTCACTGACCTTCCCTGCCCTGGGCTTGTTAAAATGTAAACTATGTAATTAAAATTTTAAAACAAAAACAGAAAAATTGATAAAATATATTTCAAAAGAAAAAATAGATATATTGAAAAAATCAACAAAATATAGATTTAAAAAATCATTTACATGTACCGTATTTTACGGCGTGTAAGACGACTTTTTAACCCAGGAAAATCTTCCCAAAAGTTGGGGGGTCGTCTTATACGCCGGAAATGCTAAGGTTTACTTACCTACTTTCTGCTCTGTCTCCTCTCCCACTGTTAAGCCGGTCCGTGGCTGTGAGGGAAGCGTTGTGAGCTCCCCTCCAGCCGCGCGGTCAATAAAGTGTTTTTTTTTTAAACAAATTGTATTGACCGCACGGCTGGAGGGGAGCTCACAATGCTTCCCTCACAGCCACAGACCAGCTTAACAGCGGGAGACAGAGCAGAAAGTAGGTAAGTACTGGGGACAGTGGCGGCTCTAGACTTTGTGAGGCCTTAGGCGAAAGTCGAACATGAGGCCCTCACGGACACACATTATTAAATAAAATATATGCAAGTGATAATAAAAATGAACTGTAGAAATAGCATATTTCAAGATCAGACTCAAATCCCAGCTTCTAGAAATGAACAGCTCCTAGAATTTTATTTGTCTCATAATTATTCTACAAACATCTATAAACATTTGGTATAGATAAAATTGTGTGCAGCTGACTAACTCACATTGTTATTGCTGTGTCCTAAATGTGAACACTAACACATATCACACAGTCATTCATAGACACACTCAGTGTGCACACACTGACTCACAGACACACTCAGTCAGCACACAATCACACTCAGCCAGCACACACTCACAGATACACTCAGCCAGCACACACTGACTCACAGACACACTCAGAAAGCACACAATCACACACTAAGAGAAACACTCAGCCAGAAGGAAAGGTGCTCAATGTTGAAAGTGGTCTCACAGACCACGTTGTGCTAGAAGATTGGCACTTTGTTCTTCCTCACAGCACCGGATGCACTGTGATTTAGCCATTCAAAATGCCAGAATTTTGCCACTCAATATGCCAGGATTTAGCCAATTAATATGCCAGGATTTACCCCCTCAATATGCCAGGATTAAGCCATTCAATATGCCAGGATTTTGCCCCTCAATATGCCAGGATTGTGCCACTCAATCTGCCAGGATTTTGCCCCTCAATATGCCAGGATTTTTCCACTCTATGCCAGGATTGTGCCCCACAATTTGCCAGGATTGTGCCACTCTATGCCAGGATCTTGCCCCTCAATTTGCCAGGATTTTGCCACTCTATGCCAGGATTTTGCCCCTCAATATGCAAGAATTTTGCCCCTCAATATGCAAGGATTTTGCCCCTCAATATGCAAGAATTTTGCCACTCTGTGCCAGGATTTTGCCCCTCATTATGCCATAATTTTGCCCCTCATTATGCCACAATTTTGCCCCTCATTATGCCACAATTTTGCCCCTCAATATGCCAGGATTTTGCCACTGTATGCCAGGATATTGCCCCTCATAATGCCACTATTTTGCCCCTCACAATGCCAGGATTTAGCCTCTCACTATGCCAGGATTTTGCCACTGTATGCCAGGATATTGCCCCTCATAATGTCACTATTTTGCCCCTCACAATGCCAGGATTTAGCCTCTCACTATGCCAGGATTTTGCCACTCTGTGCCAGGATTTTGCCCCTCATTATGCCAGAATTTTGCCCCTCACAATGCCAGAATTTTGCCTCTCAATATGCCAGGATTTTGCCTCTCAATATGCTAGGATTTTGCCACTGTATGCCAGGATTTTGCCCCTCATCTCATTATGCCAGGATTTTGCCCCACACTGTGCCAAGTCTTTGCTCGTTTGTACCACCCTCCTCCCCCCTTCCCTAGTACTTACCTCCATGCTGCTCTCCGTTGTTTCCTCCGTGCATCTTCCCTCCTGCACGGAGGAAGGAAGTTCCGGTCGCGTTTTTTTTTTTTTTTAAACTTTATTGAAGCTGCCCGGGTTCAATAAAGTTTAAAAAAAAAAAAAAACACGACCGGAACTTCCTTCCTCCGTGCAGGAGAGAAGATGCACGGAGGAAACGTCCCAGGTTAGTGTAACAGGGAGATTAACGGCAGCGTTAAGCTCCCTGATACATCAAAGGTAATAAGGTGAGTTAGGCAGCCGCGAGGCCCCCGTGAGTGCGAGGCCTTAGGCGGCTGCCTAACTCGCCTAATTAGAGAGCCGCCTCTGACTGGGGATTGGGGATTGGGGAAGGGGGTAGGAGGGTCCCAAACTCTATATTTTATCCTCAAAAGTTATACTATAGATAATATTTTCCGGTGTATAAGACGACTTTAACCCAGGAAAATGTTCTCAAAAGTTGGGGGGTCGTCTTATACGCCGAGTCGTCTTATACACCGGAAAATATGGTATGAATTTGTGTCTGTTTTGTTTTTCAGGTACATCCACAAGTTAACATATTTCATAAAATAAACTCACATAACTAAAACAAAAGACATATCTGAAACCAACAATGCAAAATAAAAAAATAAACCCTTTATCATTTTCTGATGCGAGTGTGCCTTTAAAGGTACCCGTTTAATTCCACAATATAAAAAAATGATAATCAGATTAAATAAGAAGATTTATACCATATTGATGGACCTGACAATTTTCTCTGTTTGTGAGTAATACAAGATCTGACAGTATTACACTCAATTTGTTTATTTAATTCTCTCCTGTGTACATTTTACTCTGGCTTACCAGCAATTATGTAAATTCTTCACTTAAGTTGCAGTGGACTTTTGAACCAAGATGTACCTGATAAACATGTCTAATGGAACTACCATCATTCGCCATTTCAACTTTATAATACTGTAATATTTCAGGATCGAAACTGATCTGTCTCTAATGTTAATTTTAATTACAAAAAACTGCACTTTTTTTTAGAGAACTATAAACTAGAGTGATGTAGGCAAATCAATGGATCATCACGTTAAAGAGGGGACACATTTTTACAACCCACGTTAATTAAAATAAACTTTAGTTAGGAATGTGGGAGATTTTGATAACAAAATTGTTGTTTGCCAAAAAAATGCAATGTGCTGATCCTGATTAGGACAAGGTGAAAAGTTCCTAAATGTACTGCTTGTCAATTACTCTTTCACATGACTGTACTATCATAATATTGTTCTGTATAATTTACAAAGAGTTAAAGATACAATGTGCTCTGACTCCCTATTTATACTAGTGCATTTAATTTGTCTGTGTTGAGGGCTTGCAGAGTTTTCTAATGTGCAGTTAATAATATAATGGAAAAGCTTTTATGTGACTCAGAAAACTATAGACTTGTTTAATTGCTTGTCTTCCTAATGGAAACTAATGGAAGCAGTGTAGAATTTAATCATTCACATTTTAGTATCCAACAGTTAACAAGAAAATCAGAATTTGTAATTTAGGTGCACATTTTTTCATCTTTTTAGGGATCTGTGACAAAATAAGAATATTGTATAAACTCATCCTACACCATTTCCTGTTTTTCTTTTCTATTCTAAGTAATGTATTGTTTTCCAGATTTATATAGGATGGGGTAATAAAGGTATAGTAAGGGACAATAAAAAATGTAAGGTAGGGAAGATAAGGAATGACAGATGCAAATCTAGGATTACGGAGCAAATAAGATTAGGGGACAGAAAAATACACTGTCATTCATTGTCCTGATGTGACTTAAAATTATAAACATTAATATATGTTTGGTTCTGACAGAAACAGTTACATAAATTTAGTATCTTTCTCATAAATACCCTGAGTATTTCCTACTCTTACTATGCATTGGTCTCACATTGTTACTTATCTTTATCATACGTCTTAACATTCTTCCCCACCCATATTCTTTGATGTCATGCACACTAGAGAAAGAAATCGGAACTGTAAAATAGCTTAACGCAGATAGTTTTGGAGTTCATTTTTTTAGACATATGTGAACTATTCCATAAACAATAAAATCAAATGGTGGAAGCGCTTCAGCACCAGTATATTTAGAGTTGGATGTATAAAACACCAGTTTAATGAAAACAACGTATTTGAATTGCATGGCTTGACCGGGAGGGGGTGTAATGTTTATGGAGAGCGGAGTCTGAGATAGCGCAGGGAAACCAACCAACGGAATAGGGGTAAAAGAGCAGAGCTATTCACCTGAAAGAAATTCATCCAATGTTTAAACCTCAGGTGTTATCCTCCCAGGACTTTTATACTCTGTCCAGTACCACCAACAGCAAGAAAAAAACGCAACAATAAAACAGCTGGATAATAGATGACGGGATACCTTGAAACTAGATCCTGGTAGGATTCCAGGATATAAGGATTGCGATTACCGGAGGCAACAAACACAGGGAGGCAAGGCAAAAGGCAGAGTCAGATGGGCAAAAATGGACAGGACTAGAGTTGAGCGGACACCTGGATGTTTGGGTTCGGCCGAACTTCGGAAAAAAGTCCGGGTTCGGGGTCGAACTTGACCCCGAACTTGACCCCGAACCCCATTGAAGTCAACGGGGACCCGAACTGTTGGCCACTAAAATGCCTCTAAAAAAGTCCTGGAAAGGGCTAGAGGGCTGCAAAATGAAGTAAAATGTGGGTGAGTGTCCACATTCATACGAATAGGTCTCTATTTCGGCTATTGGTAATGCTATTGGCTTTCTATAAACCGAAATAGAGTCCCCATTCATAAGAATTTCTTATGAATGGGGACTCTAGTTCGGTTTATAGAATAGCAATAGCAATACATGTATTCAATAAACCGAAAGTCGATAAACTGAAAGACATTCGGTTTATAGAATTTCGTTTTATAGAATACATGTAATGCTATTGCTATTCTATAAACCGAAAGTCTATAAACCGAATGTCGTTCGGTTTATAGACTTTCGGCTTATGGAATACATGTAATACTATTTGCTTTCTATAAACAGAAATAGAGTCCTCATTCATAAGAATTTCTTATGAATGGGGACTCTATTTCAGTTTATAGAAAGCCAATAGCATTACATACAATGTAATCGCTTAACCCCGAGCACCAACACGGACATACAGTGAAATTCAAAGTTCGGTATGAACCCGAACAGTGCGGTTCGGGTTCGCTCAACACTAGTCAGGACTGTTACAAAATAGGCAAAGTCAAAAGGCAGGCAAAAAGTCAGGAACTGGATAATCAACAATATATAATTAATGCTAGAGATGGCACAAAGGCACCAGATTCAATACACATTGAGGATTTAAACAGACATCTATATGATTTGCTGGCCAATGATTGTTTGGGGAGGAGGAACAAAGTATAAGTATGGTCATAAAGTTCTTGGAAGGACAAGAGGCTGAGCGTGAAACATCACATGCATGAAATAAAGTGCTATGCACTCTTCATCCGGCACTTGGCTGCTGATCTGTACTACGGGGGGTCCAGAGGAGCAGTGGCTGGGGTTGTAGTGTGGCAGTGCTGCCAAAGTTACAGCTGATTAGCCTTATATCTTACATAGTAATAATTAATATTACAGCAGGGTTCAAACAATGTAAGTATCACTATTTTAAATTAAACATAAAAATATATATATATATATTGGCTACATACAAATATAATAGCATAAACAGAGTTTTTTTTGCCTTAATTGCATTTTTAAATTTGTAAAAAATAAATAGAAAAAAGATACATGAATTAAATACATAAAAATAAAGTAACTTAACAGAAATTAATATACCATCATTTTTATCACAAGTTTGAAATGCTTTTATAAATATAAATATACTATTATAACATTTAACAATAATATATTATAATAGTGCATAAATATTTTATGTTTGACATATATTTACTTGAACTCTTATACACTTTTCTGTTTAATACTCCAATTTCTGGCAATTGTGGGGCAATTTTGGAGGGGGGCTGGGTCCTTTAGTAGAAAGTAAAAATCCGTAGGATCTGAAACGAATGTTGCTGAAAGCCGTTCACAATTTCGAATTGTGTGCCAACATTGGCCATATTAGGTAGACAAACTGCTGATTTCTCTGCAGTTGGGCCTCATGCCCTGATCTGGCTCAACTTCGGGCAAGATAGGGGCATACTGAGGAGACTCTATTTTGTTGTGTTGAAAGTAAACATTTAACATACCATGCCATTATTCATAATATATCCAGGAAATCTTGTCCGCAAATCCACCAACATATAAAAAAAGATATCATGTTTGTCAATTTGTAAAGCAATGACCTTGTGTCGATACTATATTTTTCTATATCTAGCATAGAAAGTATTTTAATGTAAAACCTGGGTTGTTTAGTCAATATGTTCTGTTGGTATTCTGCATTATATGTTTGGGAAAAAAGCTGTAGTGTCACAAAGGGGCTATTTATTTATTCAGTATGCATAAAGCACATACAATCGATTTCTTCCACTACATCAATATTACATTTACAATTCTTAACTGTGTTCTGTTCATTGATGATGCAAATGACTTCTGAGCATAAATAATCAAAATATTTGTTATGGTTCAGGGATATTGAATCCTGTTTGTAATGTGAAGCCTTAAAGTAAATTCCAGATACAAGTCTAATGATCAGCCTTCAAATTCCTTCTTTTTGTGCAGTTGAAAATGGACAAACAAAAGCAGATTCTGATCCACTCCCAAAAGATACTAGGGTAGATTAAATCGAGCGTGTTAATGAAAAATATGTATTATGTGGTGAATTAATGGTCAAAAGTGATTCAGTGCCTTCCATTAAATCCATGAACTGGTTAACAGTTAACTGCATGGCAATTTCTGGTCAAAAGTAGTTCAATGAAATGGGCAAAAAAGTATACCTTTTTGCCCATTGTCAAAACAAAACAGTACTCTCCTACTGTACTGAAATGGTTAACAGCAAATAGTCCAAAAAATGGAATGGTTAAACCTTTAGAAGAAAATTGTTTGGGTGTTCTATCGAGGAGCCAACAGGTATTTCCATCTGCACCCCCATACAAGTTGTGGGTCCGAAGGCTGCTGAAATGGATCCCAACCCACACCGCTAAGTTCCCCATGTAGGGGAAAACAAGGTCATATCTGTAAAATAAATCACTGCCCACCCTACTGGCACACCAAGGGTGCACCCTGTGGAAAATAATTTACCTGAAGTAATGTCCAACAATGATCAACAATGGCCTTGATTCCCCAAAAAATTCCATCAGAAAAAATAATAATTAAAAAAAACAGGATGGCTGCTAATGCATCAGTCTTTGGCAGAGAATGGACATGGAATGGCATCCTAGTCCTTTAGGCTGAAAAGAAACTTCAGATTAGCTGACTCATGTCAGGCAATATGCCCAGTCCTTGTCCCAATTATTTAGGGGGCCGGGGACCCTTTGCTCAGCCCTCTTCCTGGTATAATTTAGGGGGCTGAGGGACATTTTAGCAGCCCCATTTTATGACTAAGATGGGGTTATTACTTCACAAGACCCTAGTATTGTCTTAACAGTTGGTTAGGTGAAAACTGCATTTTTAAAAAAAAAAAAAAATTCCTTCACGATAATTTAGATCACTGTGTTTGAGTTGAATCGCATGTTATTCTTTTTGGAATAACGTGAGAGAGAAAAAAGACATATTTATATGGCAATGGTCTTCCATTTCATAAACCTAAACTAGAAAATCAGGGATTTGAGAGATTGCAATTTTAAATGAGAGTTGGCTTTAGAAGCCATTATTCTATGGGAATGTCTAGAGTATTACTGACCAACTTATGGCCTGTGAGCGTGGTCCTCACAGGTTTTAGTCCTATCCTGGATCCTCTTAAAATTATAAAGTGTGGGCCTAAGCTTAGGTATGGTATATGATCTTCCATTTTTAAAGATTGCACAACCAATCACAAAGGTCACATGTTAGCTCATCAGTGCTATATTTACCGCGAGGCATCCTAGGCGGATGCCTATGGCGGCAAATTTTGGGGGGGGTACTGCCGCCCCCCAGCACTGGGAAAAAAAAAAAAAAATTCCGGCCCTTTAAAAAAAAAAAAAAAACCCCACCGCGCATGCAGGCAGAGACGGAGGTGAGAGGGGATCGGAAGATCCCCCCTCACCATCGGTCTGCCTGCCAGGCTGCACGGGGAGCCGAACAGGCAGCACAGAGAAACCTCCGTGCTGCCTGTTCGGCTCCCCGTGCAGTGTGCCGACACGGAAGTGCCGACAGTCACGTGACGGGCGCGCTGACGTCATACGCGCGCCCGGTCACGTGACCTGTCGGCACAATCGCCGGGAAGCCGAACAGGCAGCATGGAGGGACCATGCTGCCTGCCTGCCAGGGAAAGGTAAGTGCTGATGGGAGACTGTGTGTGTGTGTGTGTGTATGTGTGAGTGACTGAGTGTGATGGGAGTCAGAGTGTGTGTGATGGGAGACAGTGTGTGTGTGTGTGACTGAGTGTGATGGGAGTCAGAGTGTGTGTGATGGGAGACCGTGTGTGTGTGTGTGTGTGTGTGTGTGACTGAGTGTGATGGGAATCAGAGTGTGTGTGATGGGAGACAGTGTGTGACTGAGTGTGATGGGAGTCAGAGTGTGTGTGATGGGAGACTGTGTGTGATGGGAGTCAGAGTGTGTGTCATGAGAGTGTGTGTGTGTGTGTGTGTGTGTGTGTGTGTGTGTGTGTGACTGAGTGTGATGGGAATCAGAGTGTGTGTGATGGGAGACAGTGTGTGACTGAGTGTGATGGGAGTCAGAGTGTGTGTGATGGGAGACTGTGTGTGATGGGAGTCAGAGTGTGTGTCATGGGAGTGTGTGTGTGTGTGTGTGTGTGTGTGTGTGTGTGACTGAGTGTGATGGGAATCAGAGTGTGTGTGTGATGGGAGACCGTGTGTGACTGAGTGTGATGGGAGTCAGAGTGTGTGTGATGGGAGACTGTGTGTGATGGGAGTCAGAGTGTGTGTCATGGGAGACAGTGTGTGTGTGTGTGTGTGTGTGTGTGTGTGTGACTGAGTGTGATGGGAGTCAGAGTGTGTGTGATGGGAGACTGTGTGTGTGTGTGACTGAGTGTGATGGGAGTCAGAGTGTGTGTGATGGGAGACAGTGTGTGTGTGTGTGTGTGTGTGTGACTGAGTGTGATGGGAATCAGAGTGTGTGTGATGGGAGACAGTGGTGTATCTTGATTTTGTGCTGCCCTAGGCAGACAAAATCCGGGCACCCCCCTACCCAAGCTGTACACCCACGTTACACACCTAAGACATGCCCCATCATTCAGACTCACATCAAGCTCATACTCCCATCACACACACACTCCCATCACACTCAGTCACACACTCCGACTCCCATCACACTCCGTCACACACACTGTCTCCCATCACACACACTCTGACTCCCATCACACTCAGTCACACACACTGTCTCCCATCACACACACACTCTGACTCCCATCACACTCAGTCACACACACTGTCTCCCATCACACACACTCTTACTCCCATCACACTCAGCCACACACACTGTCTCCCATCACACACACTCTGACTCCCATCACACTCAGCCACACACACTGTCTCCCATCACACACACTCTGACTCCCATCACACTCAGCCACACACACTGTCTCCCATCACAAACACTCTGACTCCCATCACACTCAGTCTCTCACACACACACACTCTCCCATCAGCACTTACCTTTCCCTGGCAGGCAGGCAGCATGGTCCCTCCATGCTGCCTGTTCGGCTTCCCGGCGATTGTGCCGACAGGCCACGTGACCGGGCGCGCGTATGACGTCAGCGCGCCCGTCACGTGACTGTCGGCACTTCCGTGTCGGCACACTGCACGGGGAGCCGAACAGGCAGCACGGAGGTCTCTCTGTGCTGCCTGTTCGGCTCCCCGTGCAGCCTGGCAGGCAGAGCGATGGTGAGGGGGGGATCTTCCGATCCCCTCTCACCTCCGTCTCTGCCTGCAAGCGCGGTCTATTTTTTTTTTAAAGGGCCGCGTTTTTTTTTTTTTTTACATTTTTTTTTTTTTCACATTTTTTTTCTTTTCAGTGCTGGGGGGCGGCACACAAAATTTGCCGCCCTAGATATCCGCCTAGGATGCCTCGCGGTGAATACAGCACTGATGGGAGACAGTGTGTGACTGAGTGTGATGGGAGTCAGAGTGTGTGTGATGGGAGACTGTGTGTGATGGGAGTCAGAGTGTGTGTCATGGGAGTGTGTGTGTGTGTGTGTGTGTGACTGAGTGTGATGGGAATCAGAGTGTGTGTGATGGGAGACAGTGTGTGACTGAGTGTGATGGGAGTCAGAGTGTGTGTGATGGGAGACTGTGTGTGATTTTTTAATGTTAGTTGCTAATGACATTTCAGAGAAACTGACCCAAACTACTTTTAAGGACATATAGACAGACAGGAGCAGGCCAGAATATAAGCAACCGAGAAGCTGCTTGCAAGCTTAAAGTCTAAAAGGCTTGGTGAATAGGATAAACATAAGGCATTAGTAAAGGCAAAAAAAATATGGTGGTCATGGTTACATTGGGGTCCATGTTACGCGGCAGCTGAAAACAAGGGGGACTCTTGAGGGATCAGATAGGTAAGTCATATGTCTGAGATGTCACTGAGATAAGCACAACTCAGAGACAAGGTGCCACAAGAATATACAGATATTCGAGGTAAAGAAGTGTGTGTGACTGAGTGTGATGGGAGTCAGAGTGTGTGTGATAGGAGACAGTGTGTGTGACTGAGTGTGATGGGAGTCAGAGTGTGTGTGTGATGGGAGACAGTGTGTGACTGAGTGTGATGGGAGTCTGAGTGTGCGTGATGGGAGTAGGAGTGTGTGACTGAGTGTGATGGGAGTAGGAGTGTGTGACTGAGTGTGATGGGAGTGTGAGCTTGATGTGAGTCTGAATGATGGGGCATGTCTTAGGTGTGTAACGTGGGTGTGCAGCTTGGGTAGGGGGGTGCCCGGATTTTGTCTGCCTAGGGCAGCACAAAATCAAGATACACCACTGTAGCTCATGCACTAAAAAAATAACTGTTTGTGTGATTTTTTAATGTTAGTTGCTAATGACATTTCAGAGAAACTGACCCAAACTACTTTTAAGGACATATAGACAGACAGGAGCAGGCCAGAATATAAGCAACCGAGAAGCTGCTTGCAAGCTTAAAGTCTAAAAGGCTTGGTGAATAGGATAAACATAAGGCATTAGTAAAGGCAAAAAAAATATGGTGGTCAAGGTTGCATTGGGGTCCATGTTACGGGGCAGCTGAAAACAAGGGGGACTCTTGAGGGATCAGATAGGTAAGTCATATGTCTGAGATGTCACTGAGATAAGCACAACTCAGAGACAAGGTGCCACAAGAATATACAGATATTCGAGGTAAAGAACAGGCAAATTTTCAGGGAAGGCAGAGTACAATTTTAGTCATAGACAAGTAGAGGTCAACAACAGGAAGGATTAACAAAAGTCAAAAGACACAACCCAGGCACAACAAGATGAGATGAATAAGCGGGCAAGGAAATGAATGAAAGTCTCTTAAATAGTGCACCAAGCATCAAGATTGGACACAAGAATTTTACACATGCATCTGAATATATATAACTGACAGTGAGAGACACCCACACCATAGTATGCCCCATGGGCCCCCGCTACCCATGTGACTAGGGTTGCCACCTGGCCGGTAATTTACCGGCACCGCTGGTATTTTGGGTCTTCGGGCCAGGGCCGGTATATACCGGCCACACAAGTAACAGTATTTTCCTCCAACCTTCCCAAGCCAGTACGTACCTCCTTGCTGCTGTCTCCCGGTGCCGGACCGTGGCAGTGAGGGAAGTGTTCTGTGCTCCCCTCCAGCCGTTCGGACCAATAAAGTTTGTTTAACTTTTTTTTTCAACAAACTATATTGATCCGCGCGGCTGGAGGGGAGTGCACAACGCTTCCCTCACAGCAACGGACCTGCACCGGGAGACAGCAGCAAGGAGATAAGTACTGGCTGGGGAAGGAGGGAGGAGGGTGGCATAACGAGCATACTGAGGGGCAAAATCCTGGCATATTAATTGGCAAAACCCTGGCTTATTAATTGGCATTATCCTGGTATATAAAGTGGCAATATCCTGGCATATTAATTGGCAATATCCTGGCATATTAAGTGGCAATATCCTGGCATATTAAGTGGCAATATCCTGGCATATTAATTTGCAATATCCTGGCATATTAAGTGGCAATATCCTGGCATATTAAGTGACAATATCCTGGCATATTAAGTGGCATTATCCTGGTATATTAATTGGCTATATCCTGGTATATTAAATAGCAATATCCAGGCATATTAAGTGGAATTATCCTGGCATATTAATTGTCAATATCCAGGCATATTAAATAGCAATATCCTGGCATATTAATTGGCTATATCCTGGCATATTAATTGGCAATATCCTGGCATATAAAGTGGCTATATCCCTGCATATTAATTGGAAATATCCTGGCATATTAAATGGCAATATCCTGGCATATTAAGTGGCAATATCTTGGCATATTAATTGGCAATATCCTGGCATATTAAATAGCAATATCCTGGCATATTAAGTGGCTATATCCTGGCATATTAAATAGCAATATCCTGGCATATTAAGTGGCTTTATCCTGGCATATTAAGTGGCAATAGAGTGGCAAAATCCTGGAAAATTAAAATTGGAAAGGAATGGCATATTGAGGGGCAAAATACTGTAATATTAAATGGCAAAGGAATGGCATATTAAATGGCAAAAGAATGGCATATCGAATGGCTAAATCCTGGCATATTGAGGGCAAAATACTGACTTGTTGAGTGGCAAAATATTACTGGCATATTGAGTGGCAAAATATTACTGGCATATTGAACCAACTGCTCCCAACCACACTCCATATTACACTAGACTGTCTATTGTTATATGGAGGGTGGTTGGGAGCAGTTGGTCAATATGCTAGTAATATTTTGCCACTCAATATACAAGTGGCAAAATATATATATACACACACGCTTCTCACTTGCATGATATACAAATAATATATATAATTTCAGTGATAATCCGCCCCCTTTGTGGCTCCACCCCTCATGGCTCCTCCCTCTTGTAGCTCTGCCCACACATGGGCAGTATTTTATTGAGGAAAAGGTGGCAACCCTACGTGTGACTGTCTCACACGGAGACAGTCACACACGGGCAGCAGCCGTGAGATGGACCCGGCTTTCCATCACAGCCACTGGAAACGTCACTTCCGGTGGCTGTACTTCTGCACGCAGCGTGTGTTCAGGAAACATTGTGGAGAAGACGGGTGCGATGAGCAGTATACAGGTAAGGGGGGGGGGGAGGACACATAACAGTGGCAAATGGGCACATAAAACTGGCAAATGGGCACAACACTGGCAAATGGGCACAACTGGCAAATGGGCACAACTGGCAAATTGACACAACTGGCAAATGGGCACAACACAGTGGCAAATGGGCACAACACACTGGCAAATGGGCACATAACACTGGTAAATGGGCACATAACACTGGCAAATGGGCACAACTGGCAAATGGGCACAACTGGCAAATGAGCACATAACACTGGCAAATGGGCACAACCCACTGGCAAATGGGCACATAACACTGGCAAATGGTCACAACTGGCAAATGGGCACATAACACTGGCAAATGGGCACATAACACTGGCAAATGGGCACAACTGGCAAATGGGCACAACTGGCAAATGGGCACAACACACTGGCAAATGGGCACAACACACTGGCAAATGGGCACATAACACTGGAAAATGGGCACAACTGGCAAATGGGCACATAACGCTGGTAAATGGGCACAACTGGCAAATGGGCACATAACGCTGGTAAATGGGCAAATAACACTGGCAAATGGGCACATAACTGGAAAATGGGCACATAACAGGCAAATAGCTGGAAAATGGGCAAATAATTGGCAAATGGGCAAATAACACTGGCAAATGGGCACATAACTGGCAAATAACTGGCAAATGGGCACAACTGGCAAATGGGCAAATAACACTGGCAAATGGGCACATAACTGGCAAATGAGAAAAATAACACTGGCAAATGGGCAAATAACTGGCAAATGAGCAAAATAACACTGGCAAATGGGCACATAACTGGCAAATATGGGCAGAATAACACTGGCAAATGGCCAAATTAACACTGGCAAATGGGCAAATAACTGGCAAATGGGCAAAATAACACTGGCAAATGGGCAAAATTGGCTGTGGCATATTGGCAATCGTGGCTAATCATTGCATAATGGGCAAATTGGCTGTGGACAAATTGATACTGTGGCATGTTCTGTGGGGCAAAATAACATGTACTATGGGGTAAAAGGAACACTGTGGCATGTTCTGTGGGGCAAAATAATGTGTACTATGGGGGAAAGTGACACTGTGGCATGTTCTGCAGGGGCAGTTCAGTGGGACAAAGTGACACTGTGGTATATTCTGGCGGGCACATTTATACTGTGGCATGCCAAATCGTGTGGGTGCTGTATGAGTACAAGTGCTGTGGGTACTGTATAGTGCTGTGTTAAGACCTTTAGGTGCAATGTGGGTTCAGGGAAACGTAATAAAAAAAAGAAATTAACAATTTTTCAATAACATTTTAATTACATATGAAAATAGTTGAATATAATATTAAAAAGTTCATATAAGTATACATGCATCTAGTTATTTACATATATTTGGGGTCCACCTCAAGCTTTTGATAAGGCTGGAAATATTTTAATGTTTTTTTTTTGTTGTGTCCAGAAAAGTAATATTACTTTACTGAGGTGGTAGATGAGAGGTTAATGTATGAAGGAGTTTAAGCATGCATGGGATAAGCATAAGGCTATCCTTGATATAAGAGAAGGCCAGGGACTAATGAAAATATTACTTTGAGAGGGTAGTGGATGCATGGGATAGCCTTTCAGCAGAAAATGGTAGAGGTTAATTTCAGTGGAGATCAGAAACGTTGTATTATTTTACTGAGAGGGTAGTGGATACATGGAATAGTTTGCCAGCAGAAGTGGTAGAGGTTAATACAGTGGAGTTTAAGCATGCATAGGATAGGTATAAGGCTATCCTAGATATAAGACAAGGCCAGGCACAAAAGCGAACAGTTGGGAGGCATGCAAGTGGCATTTCTGGGGTGGAGTTGCATGGTTGGGTCGGGGGGCTGCGAGGCAATTTTTGCTCCGGGGCCCAGTGGTTCCTAGTTACGCCTCAAAGGAGACGCAGAGGATTGTGGGGGGCGAATATTGGCAACTATAGTGATCCGGAGTGAAAGATGGGACACAGAGATAGAATCCCGTGGGTGGGGTCAGACACCTGGTGAGAATGTAATTGCTCCAATATAAGACAAGGTTTTTTTCAGAGCAAAACGATGTCAGACTATAAGACCTGCAGGGGACCTGGATCACCCTCGCTAACCGGGTCCTGGAAGTGCCAGGCAGCAGCGGAGGATGTCTGCGCGTATCGTGCAGACATCCCCCGGCTGCCCCCACTAGCCACCAGCGAGAGACAAGGTGAGGGGGAGGGAGGGAGGAGGGGAGAGAGACGGGCAGAGAGAGACAAGGGGAAGGAGGGGGGGCAGAGTTAGACAATTGGAGGAGGGGGGGCAGAGAGAGACAAGGTGGGAGGGGGGCTGAGAGACACAAGGTGAGAGGGAGGGGGGAGAGAGAGAGAGAGAAAAGGAGGGAGGGAGGTGGAGAGAGAGAGAAAAGTTTGGGGGGAGGGAGAGACAACGTGGGAGGGAGGGGAGAGAGACAAAGCTGGGGGAGGGGGAGAGAGAGGCAGCATTGGCACATAAAAGGAAATAAAAACAAGAAATACATTTTTTTAACATCATAATTTTTATTAAATATTAAAAAGCAATTTACATGTGAATATATACAAGTTAAACTTTTTTCCTATAGGGTAGTCTTATATTCAGGCTTCTAGTTTTTTCCTAAAGGAATATCCAAAGTTTGGGGGGTCGTCTTATAATCAGGGTCATCTTATATTCGAGAAAATATGGTAATTCTTATGGAGCATAGAATTTGTGATTTATAAACCTCCTTGAAAAGTACGTTTAAAGGACCTTTTAATAATTGAGTTGGACAGAGACAGCTTAAGATTTTTCTTAAGTGATGGAATATATGTGAAGGACTGACTGACCAACCGATTAACTAAATAGAATGTATATGTACAATCAACAGTTTGATTTGTATTGTTGAAAAATGCAGTGTATTTAACTGGTATTGTAAGTATCAGAGTACAAGCTCACAGGTATATCTCATATTTTGTATGCCAATCCTGTTCCCTGCTAAATGTGAACCAAATCCTATTACCATATGCTTGCCCTACAGTGGTAAAAAGCTACATACCTTTTCAGTTATAAACAAAGCTATTGTGATTACAATTCATTATGCCTGAGTGATAATGCATAACTCACTTACACATCCACACACTATGCAAACGGAGAATGAATTACCATGGGAAGTATGTGGATGTTGAAAATAAATTAACCTGTAGGTCCTGACAGCTCTTGTGCAATCCATATAAAATCATGTCATATGATATTTCCATGCTTTAATAGAAGAAGGACAATTATTAGGGAAACTCCAGGGAAATGACAAAGCCATCTTGTGGGACAATTACTCCTCGTTGAGTAAAAATTATATTTTTGGCCATCTGTTGGGAACTGATTGCAAAGAAACTTACATGGTTAATAAGGCTAATGAAAGGGACATGTTCAGGCTAACTATAAGTACTTTGTTATGACACGCTATATACTATAACAGTAAGTTCTTATTATGAGATTAGTGTCACTTTTGAAAAGGCACATAAGAAATCATGAACTCTTTGTTATAGTAGATATAGCTGGTTAAAACAAAGTACTTATGAGCCACCTGCCTTCATCTGAGGACAATCTGGAGACCGGCACTTTGGATGAGGCCAAACTGTTTGCATTTATATCTTTTATCTTGGCATCTTTTGTATAAATCCCATTTGGTGATGGATAGCCACAGTAATAGATTTTATTTTATTGTGGTTTTTGCATAAACTTTTTTGTTGTTGTTATTTTTCAACCAAAAATGACCTACAACATACAAATGCCGTTTATCTCAATGTTATGAATACCTGTGTTAATGCGCCTCCAACGTTTGTTTTAATTTCTGTATTTTTCCCTTGTTAAAGAACCAGGGTGTTTGTGGAGGGAAGCTTTTATATTTTATTGTGACAGGTGCTAGGTTTCACTCTTTCCTTTTTCCTTTAATATATGTCTTTGTACGGTGATAATGTGATACCAGTAATACTGTTGGCCATTGGTGTTTTTATTTGTCTTTTAGAGTTGTTGAATTAAAGATTTGTTTTACCTGATGAGCCTGCTTCACTAAGAGCTTTGCTAGTGCATATATTTACTCCACACTGTTTTAGAAACTGTGTTTCACGTTGTATATGTTATTTGTATCTTCACATGTACATGTGAGCCAATTATGAGACAAATCTTTTATAACCACTGAGGTGTACTTCTGTGGGCTGTTGAAATTACACATACCTCCAAAATGTATAGCCACATGATGAAACTGCAATGTTATGAGCAATCAATGATTATGGAAGAAGGCATAGTTCAGATTTCCAGGGTTGATATGTGAATGGAATTCCTTTGGAAGCATATATACCTCTGTATACTATATACATAATGCCTTCTGCATCTCATTAGGAAATGCTAAATTGACGATGGACAATATACAGTGATGTGATGCCACCCTATTACTGACAAGACATCACTGGTATTGTTATTTCAGAAGACCTGTTATGTTGGTGTGAAGTAATTTATGTTAATGTATACTCATACATATACTACCGTATTTGCTCGAATATAAACCAAGGTTTTTTTCAGGGCAAATGCTCTGAAAAAGACCCCTCGTCTTATATTCGAGGTCAAATTGAGGTCAGACTATAAGACAGGGGTCCAGGTCCCCCGCAGAGCAGCAGGGGACCTGGATCCTCCTCGCTAACAGCCGGTGGATGTCTGTGCAATGTGCGCAGACATCCGCCCGGCACGTCCGTCGGGACTTCTATGATGAAGCCGTGTCCTTCCCGCTTCATCATAGAAGTCCCGGTGGAAGTGCCTGGCAGCAGCGGAGGATGTCTGCGCATATCATGCAGACATCCTCCGGCTGCCCCCGCTAGCCACCGGGGGGAGGGAGGGGGAGGGAGAATACAGAGACAACATTGGGGGAGGGAGGGGGGAAAGAGACAGACAGACAACATTGGGGGAGGTAGGCGACAGACAGACAATGTTGGGGAGAGGGGGAGAGAGAGACAGACACCGTTGGGTGGAGGCAGGGAGACAGAGACAGACAATGTTGGGGAGACAGACATCGTTGGGGGGAGGGACAGCATTGGCACATAAAGGTAAATACAAACAAGAAATGCATTTTTTTATATTATCATTTTTTTTTAAATGTGAAAAAGCAATATACATGTAAATATATAGAAGTTTAACTTTTTTCCTATAGGGTAGTCTTATATTCAGGCTTTTCATTTTTTTTTCTAAAGGAATATGCAAAGTTTGGGGGTCGTCTTATAATCAAGTTCATCTTATATTCGAGCAAATATGGTATACTTGGGAATTCCCTAACTTTTATTGAGGTTACTAACTAGCATGGGATCCATGTATGTTTTAATATGGGGCATTAAATATAACTATTTAGCGCAAACTTCTACTGGAACTTATCCCTGACAGATCGCTTATCATTATGGACCGTTTTCAATTTTTATAATTACAAATGTACTTGGCCACCATCGCTGGCAAACACAACCTATCTAGGGACCCCACCACTTTCGAAGACCTATGCATAGTGGACTCCCTGCCGAGACATGGTATCCCCCTACTATACAACACACTCTTGGAGGCACAATCTGATTCCATCTCAGGGTTTGTGGGACATTAGGAGAATCCCCTGCATGTCACACTCTCCCCATGGCAATAGAAAAAGAATGTTTGTTTTAACACATAAATCCTCTCTCTGTAACAGGACCCAGGAAATGTCATATACATTGCTTTCCCACTGGTACAAGATACCAATAGGCCTGAACCAAATCATTCCTGAAAGCTCTGATACATGTTGGAGGTGTGGACTGGCCTCTGGGACCCTTCTACACATATGGTGGGATTGTCCTCTCATCGCGCCCTACTGGAAACAGATACACGCCACCTTTGATAAATTCCCCAATCACCCCCCCCATTTCGCCCGGCCCACTTCCTTCTCCACCACATGTCCCAGTAACTAGCAGTTTATAAAAAATCTTTCATTAAACATCTACTCAACACGGCAAAATCCCTTATCCCTCTTGTTTGGGGCAGCACTGTACCACCAGAGTTCCAGGAATATATTCACAGAGTTGAGTCCATCCGTAGATTGGAAAACATATGTGCCAGGTCAGAGGACAGAATAGACAGACACAATAGGATGTGGTTCTATCGGACCAAATTCATTGCAGACCATCACACATTACCCCTTCTGGAAGTAGTATGATTGCTTCTTAATTATCTTTCCTTTTCTTTTTTTCGCTCCTCATCTTTCTTCCTTTACTTTTTCCTCCCTCCATTCTCCCTGTCTGTGCCCCCAGACCCCCCTCCTTCATCACCACAAGTCTCTGTTTGTCATTATGCTCCTTAACCTGTACCGGGCAGTGAACCCAACGGTACGCACTACATTACCCTGAGCACTTCCTTCGCGGGTAGACCCTCTTTTATGCAGATGAATCACCGCCTACCTGTGAACTGTTGTACACTTATAAATGCTATATCAACCTGTCCCTATATGTATCCCCCTCCCCCCACATGCCACCCTTGCTGTATTGTTAAACAATGTGTTGTTAATATTTCCCGAAAACTTAATAAAAGTCCAATGATCAGTTATATTTTCAAATGTGCTATTATATTTAGTCAATTTACCACTGTAAAATATTTAATTTTTCAAGTTACAGGAATAGAGGGAATCCTGTGCTTTATCCGTACAAGTTCCTCACATTTTCATATAAGTATCTTGGCATGTGGCTAGACCCAAACTTATCTTTTGGTCTCCATATTGATAAGCTAATGTCAAAGCTCTATCCTAGAAACTTCTCTGAAACACTCTCCCCTACCTGAGCGGCATGCTCACTCTTACTCCCTGCACATCCTACAATCTCAGATCCTGCACCAACCCTTCCCCATTTCAAAAAGGTTGAGGTGCGTTCTCTTTCAGAGCTCCTCATATGTGGAATAGCCTTCCTGTTTCTGCCAAATCATCATCTAGTCTAAATTCCCTCAAAATAACTATCTCCTAAATCCTCAAAACAGAATGTACCTGATATTAGTTTACAAACTTCAAATACTGTACGTGTTGTTCCTTTTTTTTTATCAATAATGATTTACCCTGTATGTTCTCCTTCCAACTTGTTTAATATATGTATGTATGTATGTATGTATGTATTTTTAATCTACTGTTAAATGTACTGGGCTGGGTCCCAGGACATACTTGAAAACGAGAGAAATCTCAATGTATTCTTCCTGGTAAAACACTTTCTAAATAAATAAATAAAATAAATAATTTTGGATGAACTGAATTGACAGTGCGAATTCTGGTACAAAAGCCAAAATTCACATGATATGTGCTATGCTGAATAGCTGAATTGTAGATGTGGGTTGTGCACCCAAATCCTCCCGTTCCTCTTTCCTCCTCTATTGTCCCTCTTTTCTGACAATAGAATTTTTAGTTTCTCTAACTGTATCACGGAGATCCAGAGCGAGGGAAACTCATACTATAGTGTGTTTAAACTGCAGTAAATGTGATTTTGATAATGTAAGTATATTGAATACTTTATTCTTTTTCTAATTTCCTTGTCAAATTACATAAAGTCATTATTATTTGGCCATGTAATCCCTGAGAATGTCTCAGCAGTGCCCTCACCATAAACACACCTTCAATTACTCCTAGAAACATATCCCTATACACATGCGCTCTGGTGAAACACATCGAGTAGCTGGCACCTTCATCTTCTCCTCCGTCTGCATTCCTGAACATTGTGCCTCGCCCTGTTCGTCCAGCTTGTGAGTTACCCGATCCACTTCCAACCTAGTGAACTGACGTTGCTGTTCCATCTAGAGATTTTATATTGCTGTTCATTGATTTTTAATCCTGTGAGTCTTACTTGCGGGTGCCATGGCTTTTTAAACTATCTTGGTTCTGCACATGTGAATGTTTTTATCTTTTCCAGATGTATTAAAGTTTTATACTGGAGAAATCAAGTAAAATCTGAGACACCCCTTTATTCATATTTGTTTGTGAGTTTATAAAGTACCACCAGTATATTTACCTTTGGCTTTTACAATATTGCACTATTATTGTGTTTTTTTTTTCATATTATTTAAGGTTCCCATGATTCTGTGCCAGAATGGTTTGTTTCTGTGTATCTATTATAAGCAATTTTGGAGAGTGCTCCACAGAACTGTGTTTCTGTGTGGTGCTGCAAGTATCATGTTTGTTATTGTTTCACTTTGCAATTTTTATACACACCTTTCACTTTATTCTTTTTCAGCAAAGAAGCAAAACAGATGAATTGTAAATTGTGTAGAGTAGATGGGTCAAATGGTTCTTATTTGTCTACTTGTTCTATATTTTTAAAATTTAGTGATTGACTCCCACTAAGTCTAAGCCATTTGACTGCCTGTGGCACTGTGTACTCTTTGGCCAAGTGCCTACCACAGAGCTGTTCACAGACCTGGTATGACAATATTTCTGTCAAAAAGAATAGTTACATTGCCCCCATGGGACATGAGAAGTTCTGCTAAGGGGACAGCAATCAAAATTAAAGGCAACATATGCATAATCTGTTTCTTCAAATTAAATTAAACTTTTCTTAGTTTTCAGATAGTCAGGAGATGTTGCCCACAGCAAGTAAAGTGACTAACTCCTAATAATGTATATACACAGTATATCTTTATATATATATATTTTTTTAAGTGATAGGGCCTGCTGCAGATCTCAGTTCAACTCAACAATTTATACTGTATTTCTGAAGGGATCTCTGTCTAGGAAAATGACATGTAAATGTGATGCAGTGTAGTCTTTCACACTTCATACATTGTCTACTGAAGTAAAACTTTGCATAAACATTTATTCACAGCTCACGATAACACTTAAGCAACGTAAGCAAATTAAGTATCTTATGCATTACATGCTACCACAGAGGTGATGCAGGCTATTGATCTAGAGTTCCTGGCAGTGATCTATCACTAGGAAAATGAGCTAAATCATTGCAGTTGAAAAGAAGCATTACTAATTAGCTGACAACTCGAAATAGCTCTTGAGCTGAATTAATTCTTGCACTTAGATTCCATGTTTTATTAATGTTGTGGTCCAATTTGCAATAAAGTCAGGGTGTAATGAGAGCTTATGCATTTTATATTGATTGTAATACTGGCTGGTGACAGTTATACAGTGATTTGAAGACAATGGAACTAACCATAAATAGAATGTATGGAAATGATACATTTAATAGATATTTAAAATGAAAAATTGAATCATAGGCATATCAAGAAATGTAGCACTTGTAGTAGTGATTAAATATAAATATATAGTCTGACAAAGTGACTTTGTTGGTATATTTCGTGTATATCTCCTTAGACAGTTTTCAAGGTTAAGGAAATACTCTCTGTGATTGAAAATAGTTTTTAAAGGACTAAACCTTTTTTTACCACCTAGTGAAACACATACAAATGATATAAAAGCTGCCTGTCACGAAAAGGACAGAGGTAGAGTATAGAAATCTGGGCTGTCTCACACAAACTGGGATGGTTGCAAGAGGGCCGTCATCAGGAATTTTGGGGCCCCTTACAAAAAAATATTTCTGCCCCCCTCCTCCCCCCATATCTTCCTCTCTCACCCTACCCTCCAAATATAATTTAATCCAGGTCTTTGTATATCATGCCAATGGGTTTTAAATTCACCCCAGGACTTACCCACATTGAACATCAAAGATTTACCCCTGCCCTCCAGGACATGCCCCCTCACCCGCATTGCATATCCAGGTCTTACCCATGCCCCCCAGGACATGCACCATCCCCCACATTGCACATACCATGAATGACTTACCCCTGCCCCCAGGACAAGCCTCATCACCCACATTGCCCATCCAGAACGGTGTTTTTATATTCATTTGTGTAATAAAATACTGTATTATTCTAACTTACCAAATTACATAAATAGTTATCAATTGGCCATAAATTGCAGTAATTGCTGGTAATCCCACACATCATGAATCCCACTTCTCCACTAATATACTTTTTGCATACTGTTGAACATCGCCACACCACTGACACTGCAGTGCCATCCAGTTGTACATATGCAGCTGAGTGGCACATAGAATGACCTCAACCTCTCAGGCACGGTTGCGTCAATGTTTCTTACTTACGCTGTAGTGTATGAAAGGAGCTGGTGAGGGGAGATCTCCATTACAAGCCACAGTGGCAGTAAAGGATATAGAATGATATGTGATAACCTGCTAAATTGCAATGACCTTTGATTCTTAATTAGTGTGCAGCCTGTATTCCTGTGATGACGGCTCTCTGTGTATCTATGTATGTGAGTTTGGTTACCTATTTTGCCTATATGTATTCATACCTACATCAGATCGTTGCTATGGAAATAGATATGAATATTCTACTGTGAAATATCTTTTATATCATTTTCACACCTGTTGAATGAGCTTTAGACAAAGCGTTCATAATCATAGCTTGTATGATTATTGGTTGCATTCTACAGTAACAGATATATGAGGTTCAAGGCAAATGAGGAAAATGAAACAGATTACAAAACCTATTATTGTTTATTAACTATGCATTTCACAGGATTATGAGATGTTTGAACAAAGAAATTGTAACCAGAAGTCAGGTCCTGTCATTGAGTATTTGAAGAGGTTGGAAATGGATTGCATTTTTGATGAAAATAAAAACCAATAAAAGTATATTAAAATCTTCTCAAGCTGTTTTTCTATAAATTGGACCAGTTGTATACAAAAAAAATGAATAAACCATAGTTGAGGTTCTTCTTAAAATAATCTGTAGTTTTCAAGATGTTTGAACATACGATGTCTAGTAACGTATGTTAAAAAAAAATAAAGTGATAGGCGCTACAAAAACGTTTTCTCTATAAAGAATAAAGTACAAATTGTCACTGCTCACTACACAGCAAAACAAATACCCCTATCCTCACGTTGTTTATTTCTTTTAAGAACTCCAACTCAATCATCGTTGAGCTCACGCATTACCAGAGTAAGCCTCTGTCTGTGCTCCTTTGTGATAATATTAGGTTTCCTACACTATTGTTGCAATCCTTGTCACTGTTTTTCATGTACATACTGTTACTAAAAGATACTTCATAAACATCTCAGAGTGGATAAGAAGATATATCAGTACCTCTGAAAGCAGTGTGTTCTGAATGCATAAAGAGAGCAGTACACTGCTACACCTATGTGAGTTTAACCATTTTGGTGTGGGTTTCACCAATACATACTTGTGAAACAGAAAGCACTATTTTCCATATACTGTCAGGCATCACCTCCGCTGTCTCTGCGCTATCCCGACAGGGGAGGTGAAATGAGGTGTCCAAGTCTTCCTCCAGCGGGTCTCCATTACAGTCCTGGGGGTCCGTGACTCTGATCCCCACATTGTCACGTGGGGGCGGAGCTACCACCTTGGGTACAGTGACGGAGCCTGTGGAGGGGGCGGGGCTGGCACCCAAATACATTGTACCACCCCCTGGCACTAGCCACCAATGGGAGATTTGGAGAGGCGGGGTTAGCAGCCCTAATGAGGAGGACCTGCCCAATAGTCCTATGAAAACCCCAAGCTCCCTCAACATGATGCTCAGTTATTGTTGACTGTCCCTGTGTGCACAGTAATTCTTGAGCTAAACTTTTTTGCATACCTATTGCCTATTAACCCTTATTGTGACCTAGTTTAATCCTTTGCCTGCTGCCTGCCTATTGACCCTGCTTGTGACCTGGATTAACCCTTTGCCTGCTTCCTGCCTAGTGACCCTGCTTGTGACCTGGATTAACCCTTTGTCTGCTGCCTTCCAATTGACCCTGCTTGTCACCCAGATTAACCCTTTCTCTGCTGTCTGCCTATTGACCCTGCTAGTGACCTGGATTAACCCTTTGTCTGCCGCATGCCATTTCAGAACACTGCCTTTGTTCTGGACTTTCATTCTATCGTTAAGTCTACACCTGCATCTTGGGTTCCTTCCCTGACACTCCACTAGCCAGAGCTCTACAATGTCTCCTTTTTGTGTTTTGGGTACCAACTTTTGACAATAAGACTCCTACATCAAGCTGTATATATCAAGACATATTATTGTATTCTGAGTATATTTGTTAATATTCTTCCCAGTTAGTTCGTTTGGTGAATTGGATTTTCTTTTTCTATTGAGTTTTTCTGTGCTCCTCCATTTCTTTAAATTCTAGTAACATAAGATCACTGTGGAGCCCAGGTTAGTAAATATGACTTACACATCTGATGAGCTTCTGCTGCGAAAAGAGCTCAGATGTTCATGGACAATGCATAGTTAAATCTTTAAAAACTCAAATTAGTTTTTAGCCCTGCATTAAAATCTGTTCTGCTAGCAGGAGGAAATCACCAGGTTTGATTATTCTTCTAGCTGGAGGAACTCTCTAGGTTTGTCTGTTCTTCTAGCTGGAGGAACTCGCTAGGTTTTCCTGTTCTTCTAGCTGGAGGAACTCACCTGATTTTTCTGTTCTTCTAGCTGGAGGAACCCCCACAGGTTTGGCCCAGCAAGTTGGTGAGATAGAATGTTGGTAAAAATGTAATGCTTTAATGCATTGTCCATGACCAGTTTAGCTTGTCTGGGAAGATAATCTCACCAAGCTTGGGCCTGCACAATATATACTTAAAGATGACATGTTTATCTCAAGTCATCTCACCTGCAACTCAACTTATAGCTGTTTGATCATTAACAGATGACATGCCTATCAGGACTTTCAATAAAGTATTTTACCTACCACTGCTGCTCAAATATATAGTTTAATTATCTATACACGTTGCTGTGTTCTTTACTGTTGTGTGTAAATGTTAACCTTTTAGCTTTCTTTCATGGTCTCTTTCTTTCTGAGGAAAATGCTGCTTTCTAACACTTTAATAAAAATCCTTTAATTATCTTAGTACTTTGTGAGATGCATGTGTTTTCAGCCAGTGCCCTATTTTTTGCTGATCTATAATGAAAGATTGGATTTCAAACCTAATGTCTCTTTAGATAGACACAGCAGTATCCTGGGGCATCACAATATGTGTTAGACTAGAATGTATGTGTGAAATACAGAGAGCAGTGAAGAAGAAATGTAGAAAATGAGAAAATAAGGGTAGAGTACAAAAAAGAAATGCGCTAGTCACTGAAATATGGATTAGTCTTCCAGAGAAGGTATTAGGGATTTATCAATTATTGCCAGATTTGTCAAACTGGAAATGTATTGGGCTCCTGTATAGCAGTCATAATGATAAATCGTGGTCTGAATAGCAAACCTTTCGTGACAGACATAAGTGTCTTTTCTTTGTGGTCTGTCACTCTTTGGAATTTTCAGCTATGCTTGAAGTACAAAAAGCTCAGCGCAAACTGGCAATTTATTTCTATTGCTCGTTAACGTATACATTTCAGCAAATGTACACTCTCTATTCTTGAGATAAAATGACCTGTGGTTTCACACTGCTATATTAAGCTTTCCATCAGAACATAGGTCACATGGGTCTATTTTACCTGTAGAAGTAATAATTAGCACCGTACTCTGTGTGTAGAAGAGACTCCGGTGGTTCAGTAAGAAAATAAAACTGTATTTAAAAAACATTGTTCGAAACCAGAAATGCATGCAATATGACAGATTCGTAGCTGAACAGAGGAATGAACTCTACGAGTAAATAAAAGTAAATATGAGCCAATTGTAAATAAAAAACGGACAACGCGAGTTTGCAAATATTTTTTCTGTTTCTTTTTTTAGCACTTAAAAGCTGGTCTAATTTTCACACACACAATAAGAATTATTTTTCACTAAAGTCTTTAGCATGCGCACATATAATTGCAATATGTTATAACAACTGGAAAAATGCACTGTAAATAAAAATAAACGGATGCGTCGCAAAACAGGGGGAAAAAGGGCAAAATTTGACAAATATTCACAAATTGCTCCTTACTCATGGTTTATCTAGTTTTCCCCCACTGCACTTGTTTAGTGCATGACCCATTACATATATAAATCTTAATTTAACTACACCACATTGAATAAAGTTGAAAAAACAGGGACCACCACATTGTTGTGCTAACTCACACAAACACAGCCATTCCTAAAATTTCACTAGGGTAACCACATTGACATTTTATCAGGGACATTTATAAAAAAGTGTATATTAGGGTTTTGATCAGTGACATACAGATGGTTTGCACTATTTAGTTTACCCATTGCAACCCTGCAATATGAATTTTTCATTAGTACCCTTGAATAAAATGGTCACCCTACATTTCAACAGTGCTCATTTAGAAAAACCCTCAAAACATTATTAACTATACTGTTGGTCAAGAGGAGCAGTTTTAAAAATGAATGTATTAGACAACCCATTTCTTGGGCTAATTGGTTTAGTTAACTTTTATGTATTATTTTGCCAAATGGATCCAGGTGAACCTATATTATCACAATATATATATATATATATATATATATATATATATATATATATATATATATATATATATATATATATATATATATATATATATATATATACTACTTTGACGTAGTGGTGGGCTTAGCATAATATGGCCATATATGCAACCAAATCTCCAATTTTGTTATCTTAGAAAGACAGGTGTTTTTAAGTAGCTTTAATGAAACCTATAGCTTTAAGAGTTTTTCTCCTACCTGCTTTGAGGTGAGTGTGCTGATCTTTGGATTTTGTGTAACTATTTTGTCTCAGCAGCACCCCCTTATAATATATTCTAGTTTAGGTGAGTGCATTCCTTTTGAATTTGTTTAAATATATAGTCACACATGCAGACAATAAAGACACAAGTGCAAATCAAAGAGGCTGATATTACATGATACAAACACAATGAAAAAAAAGTCAAAATAATAATAGTTTTAACGCTTTGGCTTTACTCTCTCTTTAAATTTAAGGATCAAATATAGTTTACCGAGATTTCAAATAGTTTTCATAATGCTACAAAGTGGCCAACTTATCGACTCTGCGTGCATAATCATTCCTTAACACATATGAGAAATTAAGTATACACATTTTCCAGATGCAGCAGAAAATACAGCATCACAAAAAATAGAAACACATTTATGAACCAAAAATAAAACCAATTAGCTTCTATTGAAAACAGTTTTATATTTTCAAGTAATATTGAAGCCCACAGTTGTAATGCCATCCTGCATTCGCCTATTAAAAGACTAAGCCACATAAATTATAAATAGTCCTCTGATTTATATTGTTTGTGCTTCTCTTGATTAGTTTTTACAGTTGCTGTGCAGTGCTGCCTGCTTGCGTATGCAAATATATTCAAATGACTGACATCCTGCTAAACTGCACCATTCTCATTACAACCATCCATATATGACAAAATCACTATGCCTTGCCATCACTGAACTGCTAAGGAGTGAAGTCATGGCACTAACATAGATGCTGTCTGAATAATAAAGCATACTAAGCAACAGGAAATTCACCGGAATGACAAATAAGCTTATGTGTCCATATTTACTAAATAGTGCTATGGGATAACCACATTATGTTAGTAGAGAATGCAAAGTCTAAAGTAAAATCTAAATTAATTAAATTCCTACTGTATGGACATGTCTAAATGAAGCCTTAATACAGGTATAGCCTTTCTGGTGCTGAAAGGGTTAATTTACATGTTTTAGGATATCATAAGTTATTTATTTGTATACATTTGTAAGTGGTTTTAGAATAGTGCACCAAAAAAGAATATGTAATAGATATGTATAGAATATGAATAAGAATATGTAATAGAAATGTATACATTAAATCTATATTTCTATGTTTTTATGTGTCAGCAGAGAAGAATCAGTTAGTCCATTTAGTCTGCCCAATTTCTGCCTAACTTAAAACACATAAAGACAGCGTACAAGCAGGGCTCTGTACCAGTCTCTTCTTGTCCGTCTTATTTAGTATGAAGTCCCTCTCTATACTCTGTACCTATACCTATGTAAATTGTTGGCACTATATAAATGAATGTAATAAATATAACGATACAAAATGGAAGTGACTACATTTTGTCTTCTTTAGGCTCTCACGTTCCCCAATGAGCCTTTGAGTCTCTGTTACACATGACAACTCCCTCCATGACAGGCATCATCTTTTGTGTCTGATACCGTCACTATAAAAGTTTTTCTTTTTTCTGTATTTTACCCAGTTGTATCTTCCCCAAATATTTTTTTTATTCCCCAATGAAAATGATGTGCAGTGGATGTTGTATTATACATATGCGCAGAGGGTCTTGCCATTCATGTCTAGGGGAGGTTGTGATTGGTTCCTGAAACATATTAGTAAGTAGAGTTGAGCGGACACCTGGATGTTCGGGTTCGGCAGGTTCGGCCGAACTTCGGAAAAAAGTCTGGGTTCGGGCTCGAACTTGACCCCGAATCCGAACCCCATTGAAGTCAATGGGGACCCAAACTTTTGGCCACTAAAATGCCTCTAAAAAAGTACTGGAAAGGGCCAAAGGGCTGCAAAAGGAAGTAAAATGGGGGTAAGAGTAGGACAAGTGCCCTGCAAGCAAATATGGATAGGGAAATAACTTCAAATAACATAAAAATACATACACATTAAAAATACAGCTGAGCCATAAAATAGCACTAGATGGAATCTTTGATTTTAGTTTTGGAAGAACATAAATCTAAATCTAAAGCATGGCTGCCAGGAGGATCAACAGAATTGTCCATTTGAGAGAGGGTTGGAGTGCAGGGTATTCTCTTTCAGTGTATACTAAGTGACCCATAGGTTGAGGAGGCGGTGACCGTGGCGGTGTAGGTGGAAGTGGCGCTGGAGGAGGAGGAGGTAGCCAGAATTTTTCAAAGTGAGCTGTAACCACAGTATTGGACTGTTATATTTGACTCTCAGATATGAAGTGCTCCGCAAGATGTAAATGTACTATTTAGCACCCAAAACAATTAGAATTTTTCAAAGTGCGCTGTAAGCACAGTATTGGACTGTTCTATTTGACTCTCAGATATGAAGTGCACCGCAAGACACAAATGTACTATTTACCACCCAAAACTATTAGAATTTTTTAAAGTGTGCTGTAAGCACAGTATTTGACGGTTCTAATTGACTCTCAGATATGAACTGCACCGCAAGACGCAAATGCACTATTTACCACCCAAAACTATTAGACTTTTTCAAAGTGTGCTGTAAGCACAGTATTTGACGGTTCTATTTGACTCTCAGATATGAAGTGCACCGCAAGACGCAAATGTACTATTTACCACCCAAAACTATTCGAATTTTTCAAAGTGCGCTGTAAGCACAGTATTTGACGGTTCTATTTGACTCTCAGATGGAATACATGTAATGCTATTGCTATTCTATAAACCGAAAGTCTATAAACCGAATGTCTTTCGGTTTATAGACTTTCGGTTTATAGCCGAACCCCGAACTCCAACACGAACATAGAGTGGAGTGTTCGGGTTCGGGTTCGGGGTCCGAACACCGTAATGTTCGGTACGAACCCATACAGTGCGGTTTGGGTTCGCTCAACACTATTAGTAAGGCTATTCATTCGGCAGTGAAGGAAATGTACTCTAGATGGATCAATCCACAAGAGAAGATTTCGCAAGGTAAGTATTGCAAAAATGAATAAAAAACAGAACAAAAAACAAACAAAAGGCAAATAGTGCTATTTTTAATGTATATGCTTTAAAAAGTTTTTTGTATATTAGTTTTCTTTAATTCTTACAGTGAATCAATACTCTGTTCCCTTAAAAGGAATGTCTAGTGCCCAAAATGCCTCTTCCACATTTTAATACATATTAAAGTACTTTAAAGTGTATATTTTACATTTTGCTACTTAAAAAATGAAGGTCTTGCATGAAATTGCACATTTGCAGAGGTTCAGGATGGATCACTTTCACTTCCTCTTTTTCAGTCTTCAAAGGGATTCCTTTCCCCTCTAGGAGATAATATGAATTGGAATGTGATTTCCTGTTTAGTGATGTCATCAATGTGTTGCATTAGAGATCCTAGTGCAGAGGCGTCCAACGTGCGGCCCGCAGGCCAAATGCAGGCCAAATGCGTTGAGGCGTCCAACGTGCGGCCCGCCTGAGCTCTGCTCCGGTAGCCCCACCTAGAAACTGCACACCACACGAGAAGCTGTGTCGGGGAACGAAGTTCCCTACAGCGTGTAGGGAACTTCGTTCCCCGATACAGCTTCCCGTGCGGTGTGCAGTGCACAAATCCCCTCCTCTACCCTGCGCATGAGGTCATGTGCAAGGGTCAGAGGGAGGGAAGAAGCGCACCGGGGGTCCACAGCCACGTGTGTGGGGTAAGTGTGTATGTATGTATGCGAGTGTGTGTGTATAAATGTGTATTAGTGTGTGGGGTAAGTGTATGTATGTATGTGAGTGTGTGTATCAATGTGTGTGTGTGGGTTAAGTGTATGTATGTATGTGAGTGTGTGTGTATAAATGTATATTAGTGTGTGGGGTAAGTGTATGTAAGTATGTATGTGAGTGTGTGTACCAATGTGTGTGTGGGTTAAGTGTATGTATGTATGTATGTATGTGAGTGTGTATAAATGTGTATTAGTGTGTGGGGTAAGTGTATGTGTGTGTGGGGTAACTGTATGTATGTATGTGAGTGTGTGTGTATAAATGCGTATGTGTGTGAGTGGGGTAAGTGTATGTATGTGAGTGTGTGTATAAATGTGGATGTGTGTGGGGGTTAAGTGTATGTATGTTTGTGAGTGTCTGTATAAATGTGGATGTGTGTGGGGGTAAGTGTATGTATGTTTGTGAGTGTCTGTATAAATGTGTATGTGTGTGGGGGTAAGTGTATGTATGTATGTATTGAGTGTGTGTATCAATGTGTGTGTGGGTTAAGTGTATGTATGTATGTATGTGAGTGTGTGTATGTGTATTAGTGTGTGGGGTAAGTGTATGTATGTGAGTGTGTGGGGTAACTGTATGTATGTATGTATGTGAGTGTGTGTGTGTGTATAAATGTGTATGTGTGTGAGTGGGGTAAGTGTATGTATGCGAGTATGTGTATAAATGTGTATCTATGTGAGTGCATGTTAAGTGGGTGTGGGGTAAGTGTATGTATGTATGTGAGTGTGTGTGTATAAATGTGTATGTGTGTGGGGTAAGTGTATGTATGTGACTATGTGTGTATAAATGTGTATGTGTGTGTGGGGTAATTGTGACTGTGTGTGTGGGAAGGGGGGGGGGTGTGACTGTGTATGCATGTGTGTGTTTGTAGTTAATGTGAACACTACACATTAGTGTCAAATATATATATATATATATATATATATATATATATATATATATATATTTACATGCACACACATGTATATAATTATATATATTATTCTCTGAATGAATGAAAAATGAATGCGGCCCACGCACGCATACATTTCTAGCGAAGTGGCCCTTTGCAGAATAAACTTGGACACCCCTGTCCTAGTGTATACAAGAGCATTATAAGTTAGTGCCCTGTGAATTGATAATGTCAGTCATGTCATCAAAGCATTAGATCCAATCCATGTAAATGCCAGCTTGGCTGAGCATAAATGGCAGTGCAGTCTCCCCAATATATCCCTGCTTGGCTGAGCATTGTAGGCAATGCAGTCCCCCATAAATGCCAGCTTTGCTGAGCAGGATAGGAGTGCTTTACCCCAATAAAACCCAGCTTGTCTGAGTACGATAGGCAATGCATTTCCCCCATAACTCCCAGCTTGGCTGACCATGCTAGGCAGTGCAGTACCCCCATAAATGCCAGCTTGGCTGAGCATGATAGGCCGTACAGTCCCCCAATGACACACAGCTTGTCTCAGTATGATAGGCAATGCAGTCTGCCAAAAAGCCAGCTTTGCTGAGCATGATAGGCAGTGCAGTTAGGGTTGCCACCTGGCCGGTATTTTACCGGCAGGCCAGTAAAAAATTGGCATCAGGCCAATGTTAAGTCTATGGAGACAGTAGCAAGGCCAGTATTTTTCTGAACAAAAGGTGGCAACCCTAAGTGCAGTCCCCCCATAAATACCAACTTGGCAGTGCATATAAGTACCACACATACACACATCAGTCACTCCACTCACATGCACACATACATCAGTTACTCCACTCACAGACATCAGTCACTCCACTTACTTCACACACACATATCAGTCACTCCACTCACACACATCACACACAAAGCAACCTTTTTTTTTTTTATTTCCTACTTGCTCAGCTGTTGTGGTGTTCCAGAGCAGGTAGATGGGGAAGGGTGGGGGGAGATCAGCATCTGCAGCGGCATCCGCTGAAGCTGTGGGAAATTTGGGTTAGGTTGGGAAAGCACACTGAGCTGCCTACCGGTCAGCTCAGTGTGCCTGTTACCATAGAGACGTGTGTATATGTGCGTCTCCAACCCAGGCAGGAAAGATAGAGTGGGGTGGTGCCGGGTAAGTAGACAGCGGGGGTAGCTGAGAAAATTGGGAACTGCTCTAGCACAAGAGCGATGCACCATTGCTATACCAAAGACTGCCACTTGGGGGAGGAATTCCATAAGTAAGCATTGATTGCATTTTAGATAGAATAGAAAGGGGGGGGGGGGGGTGAAAGTGACTAGATCACGCTTTGGTGCCTATAAGTTGCACTATTAGAAATCTCTGTATGACCACTTAAAATGTAGTGCTTACCTCCTGCCTTTGTGGGACAAAGCATATATAATTCACCCTTCCATGTTCATTTGTTCAGGCACTGCCACACTGGATTGACATAAATGAAGGTTAAGGAGAAGTAGTGAAGCCACTAAAATGTAATAAGGTATTAAAGTTTTATTGTTTTGCATGTTAAAAATATATTTAGAGTCAATCTGACATTTACTATAAATGGCTACATACAAGTACACAGGATGGTTCTGTAACACAGATTTCCTTACTTTAGCAAATATATTGACAAATTAAATGATTTGTGAATGCTTCTCTAATAGGGAATGGTTTTCATGTTAGACTTCCTAATATTAAACCTGTTGACTTGTCCTTTATCTAAATGTAGGGCATTAGAGCAGAAGGCACAGCCAGACAATTAATTGCTATAAGGATTAGATACAAGAATGAGTATTGGCACTCTCCCCATGTAGTTTGATAGTATGTTACAAATGCAGTTATCAAGCAAAGAGGCCTAGGTCATAGAGACAGAGTCCTACTGTTTAATAATGTATGAGAAAGTAGAATATTTGTTTCACTATGTCATTATAAATTGTGCTTGTGAGTGAATGCTTGATAAAATCTTTGTAATTTAAATACCTCTCAACCTTTGATACAGGTTGAGTTCTTCCTGGGGTTTGCTGATAGTAAATGTAACCATATTAATTTATTGGTGTCTTGTAGTCAAAGTTTCAAATTAATTAATTCATAATTCCAAGTAAATATTAATCGTATAATATTTCTTTGAAAAACAAGCCAAATATGTTTTTGTTTTTTTTTAGGATCAATTTACTTACGCTCAACAGCAATGGCCAATAAAGAACAGGAAAAGATCCTGAGTAAAACAGGCATACACTCCAAAATATTAGTGATTCCAGAAATCATATAGTAAGTAAAAATAACTGCTGTGCTCCCTGCCAGTCATAATTCTTGGACACTAGACCTATATACAAGGGCATGAGCCAGCATGCAGGAGGCATAACCACAAAAATTAGAGACTTGGCCAGCACAATTTCAGCATTTTTCTTTTTTTTTCTCATGTTTCACAGAAAAGCAGAACACTGGCGAAATAACCTTGTCTGGTGGTACAAGGGTTGCAAACTGGGACTGGAATGCTGTAGTATATTTTTTTCATAACCCAATCAAAGATGCTATCTGGTTACCAAACCATACCACACTGTAATATACCACATGTTTTCCTAGCACTCCTTTGTCCTTTACATATGCCATCTTCATCTTTCAAAAATTAAGAAAGGGTACTGGAGCACCTAATCAGAGGGGACAAGTGAGCAGGAAGGAAATGAACAGCAGCACCTGTAATGGAGAACTCCCTAAATTCTCCTGAAATAGTGACAAAATAAATAAAAAAAATGTACCCATGCACTATGTCCATAGAAATACAACATAGTGTAGTATTTTCAAAACAATACTATGTTGAAGTAAATGTAAAGGTATCCAACTTACTTTTCACACAGCTGATTTTTAAAAAGCTATTGTTTCTTCTTGTGGAAACACAAGCAGAGTATATTAGTTTCAAAAAGGGTTTATTTAAATTAGCCACCATCTTAGATGTGACATCAACATGAACCACAGTATGCATATGGATTGCTGTAATGGAGAAAAATCTATAAACAAAATGCAATTACCATTTCAGTTTATTGTTATTGAGTGCCATATATCAATGCAATTTATATTGTCATTACAGTTTGCAGTGAGTTTTTACATGAGATAGATATTAGTAGTTTGGGCTAAATTATTTAATTAAACCATTATTAAAGTGTACATCTGAAAATTCCTTTGCACGATCGCAAAGCACTTTAAAAATTGTTTTACGTGGTGCTAATTTTTTTAAACATGTATGATGTAAAGGGGAATGTTCCTTACTTACTTATAAAACCCCATACCCTCTCCCAATAATGACACGAGACATGTATGGAGTTAAATAGGCCACAGCTTTCTTTATTTACAAACCAAGAGGAACTGTATGCCAAACCTTCTCCACTTTTCATCTATTTCTTATAAATTATTAACTCTGTAAAATATAAATACTTTAATAACACACCAAAACATAATTAACATACAGCTCCAAATAGTCCTTGCCAATTGTAAACATTAAATCACCATCCTTTAAACTGGAGTCCCTAGAAGAGACACCCCTCTCCCCTCGTCCATACTAATTCCATCATTATTCCAAACCTAATGCTAACCACCAGCCGACTTTTAGCTCGGTGGGCACGACCATTAGCCATCCTTCTAATATTTGAGAGGTTAGGAGAGGGTCCACCCTATCCATCCTTTGACTCGATCCTCCATTCATAACAGTATTGGCAAGGACCACCCCGCCTGCTGTGACAGAGAAAAGGTATTAATACAAAATCATAATACAATATAAACAATAGGGAGGGTGGGCGGGAGATTTTTCCTGCTGTGTCCGTTTGAAATTAAAATGGCTGCTGACTCCAAGATGGAGGGGTCCTTAAATACCCCAACCCACAGCCACTCCCCCACCAGCACTGTCATAGGTGCCACTCACACCCCTCACTCATACATGCCCCCTCCCACCTAGGCTTTGCCTGTTTCCCGGGGAACTTGTATGATGTAAAGGGGAATGTTCCTTACTTACTTATAAAACCCCATACCCTCTCCCAATAATGACACGAGACATGTATGGAGTTAAATAGGCCACAGCTTTCTTTATTTACAAACCAAGAGGAACTGTATGCCAAACCTTCTCCACTTTTCATCTATTTCTTATAAATTATTAACTCTGTAAAATATAAATACTTTAATAACACACCAAAACATAATTAACATACAGCTCCAAATAGTCCTTGCCAATTGTAAACATTAAATCACCATCCTTTAAACTGGAGTCCCTAGAAGAGACACCCCTCTCCCCTCGTCCATACTAATTCCATCATTATTCCAAACCTAATGCTAACCACCAGCCGACTTTTAGCTCGGTGGGCACGACCATTAGCCATCCTTCTAATATTTGAGAGGTTAGGAGAGGGTCCACCCTATCCATCCTTTGACTCGATCCTCCATTCATAACAGTATTGGCAAGGACCACCCCGCCACAGACACCGCTGTTTAACCCCCCTTAAATCAGCGGTGACCACCCACCAAAGCCATGGCCTGTTCCATAGCCTCCTGCAAGGCCAAATTAAAAAGGTCCAAACCAACGTCAGTCAGGTGAACCCCATCACTGCGGAAGAAAACAGCCGCATTCCTCTCAAACACCCTATGACGGACCGTAATCCCCCCTATACCCAACACAAATTTGGAGACCCTTTTATTTAACTTAATCCGAGAACGCTCCAGGGCCCTTTGATTCTGGGCACACCTCCAGTAATTCCTAGGGACGACCTCAGACCAAACCAAACCTACATCCGGGAATAAGACCTGCAACCTGGCCAAATCCCGCCTGATAGCGTCTCCCAATGCCAATACCGGAGCCGTGCCCAAATCATTACCCCCTAAGTGAATAACTATTATATCCGGGGGACCCACCAGCCGAGCCAACTGAACCACCTCAGGCAGGAATTGGATCCACCTCATCCCTCTTGCCCCCAGCCATCGAACCTCCGCTTGAAAAGGAGAAAAACCCATCCGTTCCCCTCCCGGGCGGACAGCTGCACGCCGCCGAGCCCAGTAGATATAAGAGTGGCCGATCAGCCAAATCTTATATGGGCCATGATCTAAACGGGCAAGAAAGGTGAAGAATCAATTAGTCCAGCCGGGCGAACATACGATTGAAAGCGGCGCGATTCCCAACGCCCTATGCGCTGCACCGCCCGAGCCGAAAAACACACTCTGGAGGCCTCTGTAGCCGCCCCTATCCGAAAGGAGTGCCCCCCAAATTCGGAACTAGCAATCCCCATAGCATCCAAGGATTTCTTAAACACCCGCAAGAACTGAAAGCGAGACAATGGGGACCCATCCAAGTGCAGTAGCAGAGAGCCGGGGGCCTCCGGGCGAACAAGAAGGTAGGAATCCAAGCATGCCACCGGGCATACCACCGAACCCCTAACCTCCTGTAAAACCACCCAAGCACCTTTACCTGCCATATCGGTCTTAGAACGCCGTATCAAAAACCGCAGGGACCCCGGCTCCCGCAGCACGTCCTGCCGCAAGAGTCCCCCTTGTCTTGTCTTGGAGGGGCTCACCAATTCTCCAATCCGCAAAGCACCAAAAAAGGCAAAAGCCAACGCAACCTTGAACAATGACACTTCACCCGGAGATGAACAAACAGATGGCAACGTATGAAAGAGCCCCAACAGAAGGGCCCCAGACACCGGTCTGCGAGAATCCCTACTCACCCTACCCCTGCGCCACCCCTTAAGGGCCTGGCGCACCACAAAGTCCTTCGTGATGTCCGTGACCCTGCGGATTTTAAATCCAAATGCCAAACCCGCAAGTTTACCCGAAACCGCCCCAGGGGATAACCCCGATGCCTCCCAATGCCATAGCAACCACAACAGACCCTGAATACTCTCCTCCAGGGTCCGGAAACCCCCATGGGACCTCTCCAAATTCTCCCATTCCGCCCAGGCCTTCCCGTACCTTTCCCAAGTTGCATGACATACCGACCCCTGAACCCAGTCCGCTACTCGTCCTGCCCAAGGTCCCACAGGTCCTGAGGGCAGGGGGAACCCTCCTCGTCCGCCCAAGGGGCCGCAGCCCTGAAGACCGACCACTGCGAACGAGAAATGGCATCGGCTATGACATTCTGCACTCCGGGAATATGCACAGCCCTACAAGTCACGTTAATACAAAGACATCGCAGCACCAGGCGCCGCAGGAGCCTAATCACTGGAGGGGAAGAGGCCGTCAAGTTGTTTATAGCCATAACCACCCCCATATTATCGCAGTGGAAAACGACCCTGCGATCCCGCAAGGCCGACCCCCAAAGCTCCAACGCCACCAAGATAGGGAACAATTCCAGAAATGCCAAATTCCGCGTCAAGCCAGATGTCCGCCATTCCGACGGCCACACACCCGAGGACCATTGCCTCCCCAAGATGGCCCCAAAACCCACAGACCCAGCCGCGTCGGTATATAAATGGAGATCCCCGTTGGACACCTCAGGGGCCTGCCATAGGGCTTTCCCATTGAAATTCTCCAAGAAAGAATCCCAAACCCCCAGATCCTCCCGCAAGGGCCTCGTTAAACGGATAAAATGGTGAGCATGAGCCACCCCAGCCGTGGCACCAGCCAAACGTCTATTGAAAACCCGGCCCATCGGAATAATCCGACAGGCAAAATTCAATTTACCCAACAAGGACTGCAATGGGCGAAGCTGTATCTTACGCACCCGCCGCGCCTCAGCCACCGCCACCCTGAGACCCGCCACCTTATCAGACGGCAGGCGGCACTCCCCGGCCACCGAGTCAATCTCGATGCCCAGGAAGCTAAGGCACGTCGCTGGGCCCTCCGTTTTGCTAGGAGCCAATGGAACCCCGAACCCGCTCGAAACCATTTCCACCGATCTCAATAGGTGAGCACACACATTAGATCGGGGAGGGCCAACGCACAGGAAATCATCAAGATAGTGCAGCACAGAGTCACAACCCGCCTCCATGCGCACCACCCATTCCAAGAACGTACTGAAGCATTCGAAATAAAAACAGGAAATCGAGCACCCCATGGGCAAGCACAAATCCACGTAAAATTCCCCTTCAAAGAAACATCCTAATAGATGATGACACTCCGGGTGCACGGGCAACAACCGAAAAGCCGACTCAACATCCGTTTTGGCCATAAGGGCCCCCACTCCCGCGGCCCTGACCATCCGTACCGCTGCGTCAAAGGACACGTACGACACCCGGCACAATTCCGCGTCAATGTCATCATTCACCGAACCCCCGTGGGGATGCGATAAATGGTGTATAAGACGGAATTTGCCAGGCTCCTTCTTGGGTACCACCCCCAGGGGAGACACCCGCAAGTTATGCAATGGAGGGTCCCGAAAGGGACCCGCCATTCTCCCCATAGCAATTTCCTTCGCCAACTTTTCCCTCACCACTGCCGGATAAGATGCCACTGACCGCAAGTTACGAAAAGACATCACCGTAGGTCGGTCCTGGAAAGGGATCCAAAATCCCTCTTCAAAACCTGATAACAGGATATCCGCAGCCCTGCGGTTGTGGTACCTATTTAACCACGGGCGCATCGCGGCGACGTCCACCGGCGTCCTCCCCCTTTGAGCCCATGTCCGACTTATCGCCTGACTTCCCACGTTTAAAGCAACGGGAGGAGGGGTGATTACCTCCGCACACCGAGCATTCGTGCTTAAACCTGCAGTTTGACCCCCACTTACACTGCCCGTCATTAAACTGCCAGCAAGACCCCGGACGTTTTTGCACGGCCGACGGGGTGGGGGTGGTTCCACCCATCCCGCCGGCCCCCCCGAGAAAGGAAGATAGACCCCCTTGGGCCGATGCGGGCCGCGTCATAATAGACAGCCATAGCCCGATGTCCATTTGATCCCAGGAGAGCGTAGGACGCACGGCCAAGCGCTGGCGAAACTGCTCGTCGTATCGCCACCAACTCAGTCCCCCATAAACCCTACACGCCGTCCAAATCTGATCCTGATAGCAGAAAAGCGACGAGCATCGCTCAGGATATTTTTCCCCCATCACACTGGCCAAAATTGAAAACCCCCTAATCCAGTTACCGTAGGTCTTAGGGATCTTACGGTACTTGTATTTCTCCTTTTCTTTTTCGGAGTCTTTTAACTCCTTCTCAGGAGGAGGAACATCCTCTAGGGGAATCAAAGAGAATATCTCCAGGAATTCCCCCTTCCAGATTTTTTCCTTAACCTCCTGCTTCAAGTGCAGGCCCAGCGGGCCCGACCAACACATATAGGAAGCCCCGTTAGCCACCGGGGCCACAACCGTAACCGGAGCCTCAAGCATACTAGCCCCAGGCTCCACCCCAGAGACCGTTGCATCCCCTGCCGCAGCTACCACCGGGGGAGATAAAGCCTGCAACGGGGCCTGTGCGGGGACCGCCACGGGCCCAGTACCCATCACGCCCGTACCAGCCAACCCCCCTGCTTCCCACACCCCCCGCAGCTGCGCATCCAGCTGCTGTGATACAGAAGGAATCCCTGGAACCCCGGGCGCAGACAAATGCAGCAATACCCCTTGCAAACCCCGCATCAAACCCTCCCACGCAGGCGCCAAACCAGACCCCGGTAAAAAACCACACTCACCGGTTGGTGGTAGCAGCCCAGGCGCCGCTAGGCCGGAAGGCGCCAGACCCGCAGCGGGGACCGTAGGAAGAGCACCCGCCACCGACTGAATCACCGGAGGGGGCACCTGTTGCCCCACCGGAGCATGAGAAAATTGAACATCCTGAGGATAAGAAACAGTGCCATCAGCGACCCTCCCCCCCAAGTGGGGCCCAGTGGGCCCATGACCCTCAGCCAACGCAGCACGGGCAGCCATCGAGGAATGGGGAACCGGGGAGGGGGTCCATACCTCATCCTCCCCTTCTGAGTAGCCCGACAGGGACCCCTCCGCAGGAGGAGCTGGGCCGGACGGCCTTGGAGGCAAGCGGGACGCCCTCCGTTCACTCGCCCGTCTGCCACGTGCCTGGGGTGCACGGGGCCTCCTCCCCCCGCTGGGGGGACCAGGAGGCGTGGGCACCACCGGGGGCCCTACCGGAGGCGCGGTAACCACCGCTAGACCTCCCGGGGAGACAACACCGCCAGACCGGAGGATCCTGAGCGGCGTGGAAGTAGGTAAGGCCGGGGAAGCGCTCTGGCGTGGGCCTGAAGCCCGACGGGCGGGCCTCGCGGCCGGCGACGGCCCGCCCTGGATAAGGGGTGGGAGCGGGGAGACCTCCGGAGAGGCAGTAGGCCTTGCGGCCTGCAAGCGAGCACTACGGGGCAGGGATGGGGAAGGCCGAGGCCTTCCCGGCGTACTCACCGGCCTCGCGGGAAACGAGCGCCGCCGTCCCTCTTGATCTCCGGGGCTCCGACTCCGGTACCCACCGCTGGGGCCTGCAACAGGACTCAGGCGGGCGGGGGGGCGCGAAACACGCCTGCCCGACCCGCGACCAGCCTCAGGAACGGGGGCTCCGGACGGAGTCCCCCTCAGCCGAGCCATCTGCTGCTGGAGGTGTGCCCCACCATCCAGCAGCGCTTCAGCCCTAAGGGCCGCTAGAATGTGCTCCACATCCATGCCTTAGGCCGTTTCACTAAAGACACGAGCAGAGAGAGTTAGATTTTTCCTGCTGTGTCCGTTTGAAATTAAAATGGCTGCTGACTCCAAGATGGAGGGGTCCTTAAATACCCCAACCCACAGCCACTCCCCCACCAGCACTGTCATAGGTGCCACTCACACCCCTCACTCATACATGCCCCCTCCCACCTAGGCTTTGCCTGTTTCCCGGGGAACTTGTTCAGCAGTTTTTTTTAATTAAAATTGTGTAAAATATTTCTCAAAAACCTATGTTTCTTGACATTGATCTCTAGGGACAGGGGGCATATTGGATCATTCGATCCTTCTATATAGTGGACTGCTGGGGATAGTCAGCTCACACACAAAAAATCCCAGTTTATATTTGGCACCAGCTGCTCTTCAAAGCAATAACTTTCTATGACGATGATGTGATATTTTTCCAAGATGGCTGTCTCACTTTGTTAGTACAGCTGAATTTACATTCCGTTGGTTAGATGGAAATAATACTTATCTGTTAGTATTGTTGTTTTAAACTAATTGATGTAAATATGTTTTTAGTTGGCAGGGCTGCTTTAAGATATACTTAATTAAAAATAACAGTAATTTAAATTATATTGTTCCTATTTTGCAATAGTGTATGATTGCGTTCAAAGTTTGTATTTTATGTAATCATAGTTACATACAGGGTTGTATCATCTATAGGGACTGTATCATATAAACATTGTTTTGACTGTGAATATAGAGGATAAACATTATTGAAAAATAATAATACATTGTGTTAGCAAAATTGCAAGCAAATGTCTAAGTTAGGGGAAATATGTGTTTTAAAGGTGGCGTCTCCAGTTTATGACACCACCTGTGGCCTAATATACAAATGACACATTTCCCATTGAAAATCAGTGCATTTGCATATCAAGCCACTGGTGATGTCATAAACTGGAGATTCCACAGACACATTTAAAACACCTTTTTTTCCTCATAATTTACTTTCTTTTCTAATCCAGTGAACAGATAATTTTCAATAATTTTCAATAATTTTCAATAATTTTCAATTATCTACATCATTAAATCAATGTTCAGGTGATACAGTCTCTTTATCATTGGCCTTACGTGAATTAATTTTACCAGCTGGTCAGTAAAATACCAGCCAGTTGGCAACCCTAGCTCCATAGAGACACAAGAGACGAAAAAATGATGTGCACTCCACTCCAGTGAGCGATCCAATAAAGTGCTTTATTAAACAATGAACACGAGACCAAAAAGGAGGTACATGTACAGCAAAATGGACAAACAGAAAACCGCACCTTACGCGTTTCGCGTATTACAACGCGTAATCATAGGTATGATTAAGCGTTGTAATACGCGAAACGCGTAAGGTGCGGTTTTCACGCCTGGTCAGCGGGATGGAGCACCCACGTGGAGAGCATAGGTGAGCGGAGCCGATCATCATTTTTCGTCTTTTTGATCCATAGAGACACTACTATTGTCATCTTTTAGTGAAAAATCCTGTTGGACTCCAAAGCAGTTGACCGCATCCTGGAACAACATTATCAATCTAATCTACTTTTGCTTGTTAAAACCCTGATTCCATATTGTTCTGTTTTATAACTGAGGTGAGGTTTCAATAAATTCCAAGACAAGAAGCAGATGTGTATAAACATCTTATACATGATTATAAACATGACAATACTTTTTTATGCTCTATATTTTGTTGACATAGCCACTTTAAATAGTGGGTATGTCAAGTAAACAAGGATGATCCATTAAAATCTAGTAACATACTAATTTATATCAATCTTATTTTAAGTGTGCAGAGAAAAAAATATCTTGAAGTAATTTATCTATTTATTGATTACATGCATTGAGATTATGTTTCTTTTTAAGCATCACCTCGCAAAATCTCTAATAACTTACAATACAATGGGGGAGATTCAACTCCCTCCCATTAAATGAAAAAGTGGCATTGAATAACCGGGCATTGATGACCAATGCCTGCCACTTCCGGAATTAATATCATTAAGAACATTATCGCAACTACTATAAACCTCCATTTTCTCTATGCAGGTTTACCTCACCCATTTAAAAAACGGCACTGAAGCACTGTTCTGTGGAGTAATTACCGCACAAACAGTGATTCAATGACAGCCAGTAAAAATTAATGGGCATGTCTGCGGCCCTCCATAAAATCCATAGTGTCCCCCTGGGGCAGGTCGGTGTATGCCTGTGGCCCCCAACAAAATAGATAGTGGGCTACCGGGGCCATAGGCCACAGCATACATGCGGCCTTCAATAAAATACAAAGTGGCCCCCTGGGGCTTAGCTCTTAAGATCTGTCCTCAGCAGAAATCCCAGCCCCAGCCCTGGAGGGTTTGGGTTTCTAATAACTACAGGAGGCATCTTATTGGCTGATCAGTCATAAGCCACCCTGTCGCAGCCTTATTATTGGCTTGGATTTTGTTCTGGTCTGCCATCCGCAGAGGATAGACCATTAAAACTAGGGGCATTCCTTTTATTTTTGCATATGTTTTGCCGGCGCAATTTTTTTTTTTTTTACATTAGATGGATTTTTCTGATTTTTTGGGGGGGATGGCTGATGGACTGATGAGGAGCAAAAGCATTGCTGATCATAAGAAATATTTAATTAAAGTATTTTTCTTTTTCTTGTCAGCAGGGCAGCAATCTTTTTTTTTTTTATTATTGTGACATAGCTAGGGGACTTGGGGTGACTATTGCATTCCCAGTCTTCTAGCATTAAATTAACAGGGAAATAGGTAATAACAGTGTTTTTTGCAAAACGCTGTTATTTCCTTAGCCCTGCTTTACCGCATGCTATTTTTGGAGTCCCTGACTTCTTGTTATTGTTGAATCGCACGCTATTCCATATGAAAGTAGCGCTTGGGTGGTATTGGGTAATATTTTTCTTCTTATAACTTTTCTTCAGCCAGATGCTCCATTTCATTCACCTTTCTACAAACGTATTTGGTTTTGAGATTTAACATTAGTTTAATCATTGTATGTGTTATCCCTACCCAAGCTGCCATGTTGTGAAATTTAAGGGGGTAGAGCAAGACATCATGATTATGTTTAATTAAAAAAAATATATATGACTTGAACCACTTCTGAAATAGCACTCAACTGTGAAACAAGATTTGATCATGCTTTTTTTCTTCAATTAAACGAGAACAGAGCGGAATAAATTAGAAATGCCCAAGGTATTGTTACGAGCAGAACAAATCAGATCTTAGCCAAGCTTAAAGGAACAGTCAATCAAATTGCACACTGTGCAGGGAAATAATTCAAAATTTGATTTTGATTAGTTTTAATTATTGTCATGGTACTATATAGTATATGTATGCTTTATAGTCCTCAGCTTCATATACTTTATTTTCTACAGTTAAGAATAATAATAACTGTATTATTAATAACTGTACTATTATTTCCAACTCAGTTGGTGTTTGCTATTCAGATGTCAGTTCACCACAATTAACTGCTTAGTGAACAGACCTCAGTGATTCAGGAATACACAGTGCATGTTTAAACTGTCTTGATTGATACGAGATTATTGTACGGCTTTTTTTTATTATTATTGACTTTCAAATACACACATCATTGTTTTGAATTTGTATATTTACAATAACTAGCTTTTTTAAAGCCCTTTCTCCACAAGTGCATTTAGCGCACGCTCTTGGAGTGAACCTAATTTATACATGTGTAGTTTCTTGCCCATTTCACCAACTGTACATTGCTCTTGCACAAGTATTAGATGGTGCCTTCCAAAATTGATCCCCGGCAAATCAGGACACTGGAGGCGGAGTCTGGGGAAGGTGTGTGTCGGAGCTACCGTGCATGAGCAGAAGCGCCGTCACTGTCCAGCTAAGCTGGCAACTGTAGAGGAAGGATGTGTAAAGGTACACTCACAAGTGTCCAGGCAACAAAGGCTTCACGGAAGATGTACAGGGAGTGCAGAATTATTAGGCAAATTAGTATTTTGACCACATCATCCTCTTTATGCATGTTGTCTTACTCCAAGCTGTATAGGCTCGAAAGCCTACTACCAATTAAGCATATTAGGTGATGTGCATCTCTGTAATGAGAAGGGTTGTGGTCTAATGACATCAACACCCTATATCAGGTGTGCATAATTATTAGGCAACTTCCTTTCCTTTGGCAAAATGGGTCAAAAGAAGGACTTGACAGGCTCAGAAAAGTAAAAAATAGTGAGATATCTTGCAGAGGGATGCAGCACTCTTAAAATTGCAAAGCTTCTGAAGCGTGATCATCGAACAATCAAGCGTTTCATTCAAAATAGTCAACAGGGTCGCAAGAAGCGTGTGGAAAAACCAAGGCGCAAAATAACTGCCCATGAACTGAGAAAAGTCAAGCGTGCAGCTGCCACGATGCCACTTGCCACCAGTTTGGCCATATTTCAGAGCTGCAACATCACTGGAGTGCCCAAAAGCACAAGGTGTGCAATACTCAGAGACATGGCCAAGGTAAGAAAGGCTGAAAGACGACCACCACTGAACAAGACACACAAGCTGAAATGTCAAGACTGGGCCAAGAAATATCTCAAGACTGATTTTTCTAAGGTTTTATGGACTGATGAAATGAGAGTGAGTCTTGATGGGCCAGATGAATGGGCCCGTGGCTGGATTGGTAAAGGGCAGAGAGCTCCAGTCCGACTCAGACGCCAGCAAGGTGGAGGTGGAGTACTGGTTTGGGCTGGTATCATCAAAGATGAGCTTGTGGGGCCTTTTTCTGGTTGAGGATGGAGTCAAGCTCAACTCCCAGTCCTACTGCCAGTTCCTGGAAGACACCTTCTTCAAGCAGTGGTACAGGAAGAAGTCTGCATCCTTCAAGAAAAACATGATTTTAATGCAGGACAATGCTCCATCACACGCGTCCAAGTACTCCACAGCGTGCCTGGCAAGAAAAGGGTATAAAAGAAGAAAATCTAATGACATGGCCTCCTTGTTCACCTGATCTTAACCCCATTGAGAACCTGTGGTCCATCATCAAATGTGAGATTTACAAGGAGGGAAAACAGTACACCTCTCTGAACAGTGTCTGGGAGGCTGTGGTTGCTGCTGCACGCAATGTTGATGGTGAACAGATCAAAACACTGACAGAATCCATGGATGGCAGGCTTTTGAGTGTCCTTGCAAAGAAAGGTGGCTATATTGGTCACTGATTTGTTTTTGTTTTGTTTTTGAATGTCAGAAATGTATATTTGTGAATGTTGAGATGTTATATTGGTTTCACTGGTAAAAATAAATAATTGAAATGGGTATATATTTGTTTTTTGTTAAGTTGCCTAATAATTATGCACAGTAATAGTCACCTGCACACACAGATATCCCCCTAAAATAGCTAAAACTAAAAACAAACTAAAAACTACTTCCAAAAATATTCAGCCTTGATATTAATGAGTTTTTTGGGTTCATTGAGAACATGGTTGTTGTTCAATAATAAAATTAATCCTCAAAAATACAACTTGCCTAATAATTCTGCACTCCCTGTATATTCTGTATAAACCAGGTTTAATCTGGGATAGTGGGATAAAAGCAAAAAGACATACATAGAGCAGTAAAATTAACAATAAAAATGGCCTGCACGTGAAGAAACACTTACAGGATCCATATACAAAAAAGCTTCTGTATGTAAGTCCACAGGGAAATGTTGAAGAGTCCCAGTCTGGTTCTAGTGGTGCTAGTGGTGCTTAGCTCAACGCGTTTCTCCGGGTTGAAAGTGGTCCCGGCTTCCTCAGGAGCGAAAATAGATGTTGGACGGTGAAAAACACCGTCTATTTATTGTGTGGTGGAGGCATTGCCGGAAAGACGTTCACTTCCAGTACGCGGAAAACGTCTGACCGGAAGTGACGTCTGCGTTCCACAATGCGTTCCACCAACGATTCTTGCGTTCCACGTGTTAACAGAAATGGAGGAAGGTCCATTTAATAGAAAAACAGAGCTGGGAAAGTGCACCATATATGCAGGGTTGACAAATAAACAATAAGGGAATAATTTTATTAGAAAATATACATAGCAGGAACCTTCAGTTTATATATAAAAAACTGGCTAACATGCATTTAATAGTATTAATAACATGACGAATTGGAAATTATTTCATGCATTATAAAGGTGGAGAAATATAAGAATATTAATGAATTGTTTCGTGCATAATAGAAAATGTATATATATTTTGTACACACAAAACATTAAAAAATAAATAAATAAAAAATAAATGGAAAAAATGGAATGATGTATATTTATTTGATTTCCTCTCTATTTTGGTTTTTCCTTCCCTCCCATCCCATAATAATATAATAATGGAAGAAAGAGGGAGGGGGAAGGGGGGGGGAGAGGGAGAGAAACTTGTAATATAAATAACAAAGGGAAAAATAATAAAATGAAAACCGATAAATAAAAATAAATATAAAAATGAAAATAAAAATGGAAATAGAACCGTGTGTCACGTGAGGGTATGTGAGGATACATGTCCTATGTGTGACCTTAATTGAGGCGCGGATTTAGATATCGTAGAAGGACATGATATCCAAATCTATATTGAGACCTCTTGGAGCTAGAGTTTGCATCTCGTATATCCATTTTGTCTCTCATTGGGATAATTTTTGGGTGAGATTACCTCCTCTCCAATGAGGACTGATTTTGTCTATACCAATTATCGAGAGTTTGTCTAAAATGAAAACTATATATATACACTATATATATATTTTTCTCTCGTTTCATATATCCCCCTGTGTCACAATCTGCGCCCTCGCTTCTTGACCATTTTTTCCATTTACATATGGCACATTGAGGAGTGCCAAGAGTGGCAGCATTTGCACACTAGGGTATTTACTATTTTTCATTGTTTTTTGGTTGAAAACACTATTTTTTTGTGTATCACAACTGTAGATGAAAGTGCTACTGCGCATGTGCACAGGGCTGTGCATTCACAGTAGGCATTCTCGGATGCACCAGACACCGGAGAATAAGACCAGGACAGCAGAATGCCAGTCCTGATTCCCGCTGTCCATCTGAGCTCTACCTCTGTCCAAAAAAGGCTTCCCAATTCACCGAGGGGCAATGTTGGGAAGTATGATCTCATGACTTGTGCACAAAACTACACATTATGATTTATACGTAACAAATGTATGTAATAATTAGGTTAACTACAAAAGCACTTGTGGAGAAAGGGCTATACAAAAGCTATACAAAACCTTTTTCGAAATCGGTACAGTTGGGGGATATGTGAGATGTGTAGGAACCAACCCATTTTATGGATTGTGCATCGAATTCACAAATTAAGCAGAAGTCGTGCACAGTTCATGAATTGTGGAAAATGCTACACATTTCATGAACTGTATAGAGCATTGCACATTTTACATAATGTACAAAAAGATGTGCATTACATACATTTTGCGATTACACTATTTTCACTTATATGAATACTCTAGATGCATGTCATTTTGGTCATTTATTGCAATAAGGTTATTCATTACAAAGGGTTGTATTCTAGCACTTAACTCTAATGGAAACCTTAAATTATCACCAACACTCAATAAGAAAATTCTAAATTAAACTAATGTTTAAAAATGATAAAGCAATGGTAAAGTCTTAGCTACAATAATATGTAACATCAGAAAATAAATAGGTGTCCAGACTTAACAACATGGAAACATCCGTAGTGGTCCACTAAAAACCCCAAATAGAATATGGCCAAAAAATGTGGATTACATTGTTTAAGAAATGGGACATCTATGACACAGGTCTGCCATGCTCTAACAGTATTTGTATTCCAAACTAGTTCTTATTGTTATTCATGAGTGCTATGTTGTGACAGGCAACATCTTCCATGCTGGTTAACAAAATGTTTATTGTTTAAATACCATGAAACGTTTTTGTTAACGTTTTTTCCAGACCTTATGCCTGCAGGGGCAGCGGCTATGAAGCTTTGTTAAACATATACTTTCATAATTAATGGATAAATTACACAAGCCATTTACTTGCGTGTTTAATAGAACAATAAATATGTCATAATATTCTGTAATAGAACAATAAATGTGAATTAGCATTTCCATAAGGATACATATTTTGTAGCTCATTGGATGCATTCTTCGTTAAATTAAAGGCTCTACTTTATATGAGCTGATCCATTCTGAATTGGATTCGGATCAGGCTTATTAGCCGATTCAAAGTCATCTTGAAATGCAGTTACTCAATATGCCGTTATTTGGCAGTTCGGGCCGTTCAGAAACCGAAGCATCAAAGGCCAGGACATTTATGTCTTTAAATAGGTTTTCAGCTAACAAATATGCGATGATCACCACAAATACAATTTGGATTCAGAGATGATAGCCCTGCCCACCAATCATAACTACTGCATGCTCCCAGCCCTGATATTACTATGAGTGAGCTGGATGTCAAATGGCAGGCCCCAGTATTATAACGTGGGGGGCTGGGAGCATGCTTATTGGCCCCCAGCCCTGTTTTTAGCATGGATCCAGGGTCACTTGCCCTGGTCTCACATATTGATGATTGGTGCCAAGAACATAGACAGCTCCCGGCTCCGTTTGGGGAGTCCATGGGACCCGCTTCTGAAAGAGGGGGTTGTTTAATTTTTTCTTTCATTTTTCCAACTAGCAGGTTAATTTATATAAGTCAAACTCAAACATCCAGTCTCAGAGATGGAGTTTGACTTATTCTCGGAGGTCGAGTTTGACCTCTCTATGCCTCATCTTACTTCATCTCGACCTCACAATAATTGTTACTGAACACCATTTTGCGAGGTCAAGATGAGGCATCTGAGCAGGTGGTGAGTCTGATCGAGTTAGGATGTTGAGATTACTTCTAATCTTGACCTCTAGTCTAGAATTTTAGTGAATAGACCCCTCAGAAGAGGGATTTCATTATGCATCAGTCATCCGCTGAGGACTGATGCTTAGCAGATGGACTCACATTTTTTTTTTATTTTTATGGTGGATTCATATTTACTTTTTGGGTGGCCACTTTCACTGGGCTGTGCATGAGTATCACGGATGTCACGGATCGCTGCTGGACTTCTGGTAAAAGATATTATTTTCTTTGCAGGTGTAGGTGTCAAACATCATGTCACAGCATGTTCTCCAGTCCTCCATCCGGTGAGGATTTTTTTTTATATTCAGCAGTATGATCATACCATGGTCTACATTTGTGCCTTTGAGTTTAAAAAAAAATATATTTTTTTTGTGCACTTCCAATGTGTAAGTAAAACTGCTTCACTATGGATATTGGCAACAGAAATTTTTCACTGATGTTAAGAGGAATTATTTGGAATGATATAATGATAAAACACAACAATAAACCAACTCCGGATCTTTTAATTAGAAAAAAAGAACCATAGATGTCGAAGTTTTTTTTACTTCTCCAAAATACAGGGAAATAAAATCACTGGAGATGTGAAATTGAACTGTTTAATGGATCATACACATGCTTATTAGCACCTCATAGCACATTTGTGTGAACAGATAATTATTCACATCTTGCTCTTGTTACTGACCCTGTTTGTGTGAAGTGAAGAGCAGCAGATTTTACTTTTATCTCTCTGTGTGTGGTTTTTATGTACGTAGAGAATAATAAGCACATTTTACAGCAGAGTTTGATCATGGATTTGGATTTTTCTATTAGTAATAAATGTTTACATATAGAAAATATATCTATTTAGTTGGATTTTTGGATGAGATCATTGGCACTGTGGTGGTGATACCAGTGCATGTGGCAATGCTGGTGAAATTCACCAAGCTTTTTGGTAAATATTTTTCCTAAAATGCTGTGCCAGTGGCATGACTTGATGAATATATGACGGTCCATCAAGTGGATTTCCACCCACTTGATGCTATGGCATTTCTACTGTGCATACAGTTGGCGTATAGTTGATAGAAAGTTTGACTTTGAAGCTTGACTATTGTGGGTTTTAAGTCCAAACAGTCCCACCAGATATGAGCCAAAATACCCGTTTCTCTGTCACACCTCCAACAAGTAGTGGATATATCATTGTTGATTTTATGCATTCTGGTTGGAACCATATACCACCTCATATACATTTTGTGTTGTAACTCTACCAAATTTATACAACGGATAGACCTTTTCAGAAGCCTCATTGCATTCCCCCAGTATTCATGCGAGAGGGAGATCCCCCAGTCCCGCTTGTGTGCGTGTGTGTTATGTTTAAGAGAATATGAGTACTATTTGGTACACTATCTCACACCACACATTACTATGAGTTATCTATCTTTCGACAGTGAATTATTCCTCCCAAATCACTTGTCATAGTGTATTTTCCTCAAAACCATTGTCCCATATAGCCCCAAATCACATGCCACAGTGTGATCCCTGATCATCCCTGGTAGTACATTGGTCAGCCGAAGGGTAGGTGCCTGGCAGCACAGACCTCTTGTCTTGCTGCTTTCTTTCATTCCCCTACTTCTGAGTTTTCTCATGTGATCCAGAACAGTTTGATTCACTCATTGGCCAGGGTGAGAGGGGTCTATGTCTACTGCCACATGCACAAAGGTGCAGGTTAGGGGACTTCTTCCCTAACCACCATCTCTTCCATCTTGTGCCACTGAGATGGTACTAGTGTTGGGCTGGGTACAGTAAACTTTTTACACCTGTCTAGTCACCTTTACATAATTGTTATTTCTCAATTGTGGCTCTGCATTTAGAGCTGAAACTATGTTTTTTTTACATTTTTAAAGTGTATTAAAAAAAAGTATTCAATTTAGGAAAGGTGAAAATAGGTATTTGAGTGTTTATAGCATGATGTCATAACAATAGCTTAGTGTCCATTTTCTAGATATGTAACCTGAGGGTGATGCTAATACCTTTTCTCGATATTTATCGACAAAGACTTGAGAAGTAAAATATGTATAAAGGAGAAAAATCTACCTATTTGATGTTATCCTCTGGCCTTCTCATAGGATGTAATTTTTATAACACTATCTGTTAACCCTATGACAAAGTCCGGTTTTGTTATGGTGGCGCTGACTGCATGTTTTCTGCATCAGTGTATTTTTAAATCTCCTATTAATCAGGAAATCAGTTTTGTATTTTCTTCATTACCATTTGGTAGTCAGGTTGGGAGCACTGCAGCAGGCACAAAGTAAGTGCTAAAAACCGATATATACAGATGCTTGCTCTTATGTTCTCTGTTTTGCTTCATTTCTTCCACCTGAAAGAAGAGGACAATTCAAAAATGATTCAAGAATTATTTCCATAAAACCTCCCACCAAAGATACTTTTTTTGTTTAATTTTCTCTAATGCTGTTTGAAGAACTAAGAAAAGCTCACTGCCAACATACTTTGAAAGAGATGTATATGGTGTAGCTGAATAATATCAAATTCACCAAATTAATTTAGTGTCTGTCGTTGTTATTTGCTTGCAAATTAATTTTCAGCTTGCTGGAAGTGTCTGCTTCATTGCTAATAGATAAATTCAGGCAAATGTTATCACTATGAATCTAAACGTGTATATCTTCAGAGTGTAGTCATTATGAAGACCCTGTCAGGCAAATAGTCACAGGAAACACATTTAGACGTTCTGTGTCTTTGACTGATGTACTTTAACGGGTGATGGAAACACATCACAAAGTAATGAATCACTTGCAATTGATTTCCAATGTCTTAAAAATCTGCTAGCGAGTTCTGACCTCATATAATTATTTATTATCTGTAACACAACACCGAAAGCTAAAATAGCTAATTTATTATGTTTAGATTTATAAAGGGTTTACATTTATGATTTTTGAGAAGCATCAGTCTCCTTCTAAACTGGTTCATGGATTGCAGGACAAAACTTACCAGGAAAGGTTAAAGGATCTTAATAAGTATAGTGTGGAAGAAAAAAACGAGACAGAGGGGATATGATAGAAACATTTAAATACATAAAGGCAATCGACACATTAAAGGAGGAGAGTATATTTAAAAGAAGAAAAACTACCACAAGACCTAGTCTTAAATTACAGGGTCAAAGGTCTAAAAGAAATATCACAAGGTATTGTTTTACTGAGAGGAAAAATGTAGAGTTAAAATGATACCATTGATGGGCTAACTGAGAGTTTGATTGCAATCTTTCAAGACCAAGTTGCTAAGTCCCTTCCTCAGGCATTAATGAGGCTAAAACAAAATTCCTAATTACAAAACATAGTTAACAGCTTTAAATAAAAAAAAAAACAAGAAAAATGCAGGCTACTAAAGAAGGGTTTCAGCAATAAATCAGCCAGTTCTACAGGAATCCAATAGATAATATCATTTCGGCCAGAGATGCTCTACTATCTAGCTAGAGAGGCCAAAAAACCATTAGCCACATGCCAGATCCACAAAGGTGTCAAATGTTTGCAGTTTGAAATAATTCCATTGCAGCAATCCATGACTTGTAAAAGATTATTAATTAGTAAGATGCCTACCCAGAGGTGATAGCACTGTAAACATGTGATTCCATGGGAATAGCAATCCTTCTGGTTTATTTGTATGTGTAGATTTGTTTTTGATAATGCCACTGCTACCCACTGAATTTTCAGGTGAAGGGGTTTTACCTTTACCCCAACATTTCTTAAATGGTTTGTTCTTAAGATAATATGCGCACAACTGTCACTGTCTCTATTAAGGCCAATGATTACATTCTTAAAATGGCATATTGATTGGCCTCCCATATTTATTTCCCTGTCTGAGTGCGGAACAATCCCATCAGTACCAAAAGCTTCACATCCTGGATATTGTGTCCAGGTTGACAGAAGTGCTCTCCAACAGGTGTATCTGTTTTTTCTGATTTATAGCATGTCTGTGGGAATTAAACTGTTTGTGTAAAGCTTGGCCTGTTTCTCCCACATACATTGCTTTTGTGTTCCTTACCCACATGATTAGATTTATCACATTGGATGATTTGCATTTAAATCAGGCATTACTTTTGTAGTAAAAATGTGAGCATGAAATTGATATTTCATCTGTGCTATGGATGTATGCACAGGTCTCACATCTCTTTTGTTGGCGGGTAGACATACTGTTTGCTGTATGCAGGGTTCTCCTCGCCATCAATTGTTTGAGGTTGGGAGGCTGTTTGTGAAAGTAGTGGGGGTGTTTGAATATTGTCCAGAGTCTTTCATTTGTGTGAAAAATTGTTAGTAGTCCCCTCAAAATCTTGCACAGGACTTCCATTTGTGGATTGTAGGGCACCACAAACACTACTTAGAGTGTAATGGATGCATGGAATAGCCTTTCAGTGGAAGTGGTAGAGGTTAATGCAGTGAAGGAGTTTAAGCATGCATTGGATAGGATAAGGATATCTTAGGTATTAGATAAGGCCACGTACTAATAAAAGTATTCAGAGAATTGGGTAGTCTAGATGAGCCGAATGGTTCTTATCTGTCGACACATTCTATGTTTCTATACTCATCAGTGTGGTTTAATTTAAGGATATGTGTTGAGTTGCACAACAATAAAACAAAAATTTTGGATTTATAAACACTGGCTTTTTGAAAATGTAATTATATGTAAGGGAGTTGTTGCCGACCGCCTGAATTTCCGTTCAATTCAGTTCATTTCAGTGATCCGAATCGCTCTTTAAATCAAGCCTTTAAATCTAAAATGTGATGTAAGCTCTGTGTTTTCATGAGCTGTATTTGTTACAAGCTCTGTAGACAATCCATTAGCAGCATTTCAAGATATGTGGAAAAGAAAAGGCTCTGATTTTCCTATTCCCATTATTTGTCATCATCGACAATATCTGCATCTTTAAAAAGCGTTATACTTTGTGTTTCCTAATCAATGAAACATCTCTACTTTAATCAATAGACATTAATACAATATTTTACTCTGAACATGTGGTAATTATAGTTTATGCTTTCTTAATTTAATTAGAAAAATTGGCAGAGCCTAAATATAAATATTTAATGCACGATAGATGTTAATTAGATTAAATTAAGTGCATAATTACATTAAGATTTGATTAAACTGTTCCAGTTTACTGATGTTCTTTAGAGGAAATAATTAATACAAAACTTATACTATAATGCTATATAGAGATGAATGATTTGCTTATTGTAACATTATCAGTGACATAGTGCTATGTTATTTGCAAATTGATAATGGTGTGCTTACCTGATTAAATTATGCTGTCTTTACTAGTAATATGTTCTCCATTTTTACTTTAGTTATATTCTAGCCCTGCATTTGTGTGTAATCTGTTGGTAACAGGATCACATTATACATATGATATATATAACAAAAAATAGACTCTATATATAGATTTAAAGTTGGGTGAAATGTGTAGAAGGCCTCTTTGGTGCTGGTGTAGAGGTGCAGGAGTCGAGACAGTCTATGCAAGATAAAATAGTGTCTTAGAGTTGCGTTGGTAAGGTATCAGAGCATGAAGATGGTCTGGCTAAGTATGGAGTTTCTTAGGCATTATCAACCTTATATAGCAGGGCTTGGATTCTGTTCTTGTTGGTGCAACGGTGTCGGGAACATGGATGGCGTGGACCTCTCTGGTACCTTGATATTTGTAAGCCCCAAGCCACTTAAGAACATTGTGAGGTCTGCTGGATGTTTGAACACATGATTTTCTGTTTTTTGTCAATTCAGACGTTATCTGTTTAAGTGCCCTATGGGCATGTAGCGAGGTCTGTAATAGGTCTGGGTAGAGGGCTATTTCACTCCCTTGGACCTTGATTGGAGTCATGCTGCAGTAAGCTTTAAGGACAGCCGCCTGAACTGCATAAATAGTGCAGGTAACACAGCATGTCTCGGGACGGAGTGTTGGGTGTTCCTTGTGCCAACCTGACATGCCCCCAGTCTCTTTCTCTCTCTCTTTCTTCTCTCACTTTTTTCAATGTGATGTACATTATTCTCTTGATAAGAAATGTTCCTTTCTGATTACAATTTTTTATAAATATGCCTGTCTAGTCTTTGTGCAAACTGTCTTGATAAAAGACTCCAGTGGGAGATTGAAACATTGATGTTGCAATAAAAACGGACTCCTGATACCTCCTGTTCTACTTTGTTTGCATTTGAGCCAGGTTTCCACGGGCCATTCAACACTGGTGAGTCTGAAGTTCATGTAGTGCATGAATAGTAATTTTACTATATATATTACAGTGCAAGATACTTGCCTTTCACAAATAGATTAAATTGATTGCCCTGCTGGTGTTCCACTGGGTCACTTAAATATATATTCATAAATGAAGGCATTCACAGGTCTTTATGCTGAAACAATGTTCTTTAATGAGAGGTATACATACAATAAATCGACATTTCAGTCCCAGAGTGCGACTTTTATCAAGATAACTACATCAGTAAAATGTGTCTATAAATACTCTAAAGAGTGGGTGTAATTGAAAAATACTCTTGTTCGGTTACACCAATTTATTAGCATGTAACTCTTCATTCTTTTTTGATTGACATTATTCTAAGTAGAGTAAAACTATAGTATACTTATTTTATATTAATTTTTGATGTACATTGCCAAAGGCAGAAGGTGAGTGTTCAAGGTCATGTCTGTCAACCATGGGAGATATTAAAGTACTGGCAAGTGTAAGAGGATTTGTATGCAGGTTTAACAGATAGGTCTAGATTCTATGGCCCCATTATGCGTAAAAACTTCCATTAGCAGTATATTATTGGACATTTTTGATGCAATGCCTGCCACACCCGTTAAAAAACCCCTATACCCAAAATGGATCATTACGGCATCTGTTAAAAATTATTAATTACACTGGAAACACACATTAATTACCACACTACAAGTGATTTAATAAGGTGCGATACCCATTAACGTGTCCTTTAATGAGAAATTGAGCCCTTTAAATTAACACTATATAAAACAGGACTTCACTGATCAGATCTGCATTATAAAAATGTAATGCAGACAGAAATTTTATATTAAACACTTAACACATGCTAATTGAACTAATCATAACAATTTAACCCCTATCAATGCTGGATGCAATCTAACTAAACAATGCTAAATATACGGTTTCACCTAAACATTGCACATAATGTCATTGTAGCAAGTGATGTGGGGCAAAGCTGGTATGTGTTAGGTACTTTACCAGGTCAGGTCAGAGTTTGAGTGCAGGGTTAGATGAGGAGTCTGGTTGCAATGTTATTATTCATTGTGCAGGGTCCAGAACAGATACTGATATAAGAAAATAAGGATAGTAATAAGGACTGTAGCATAGACAAAAGGGGACTTTTGCAAGGAACTGCACTAAAAGAAAAGGGTTTTTATTTGGAACTGCAGTATAGACAAATACAGAGGCATTCCTTCTAAATAGAAACTATATAGAAGGGGCTTTTTAACTATTTGTAATTGTATAAAAAAACATTCAAAGTTTGAAAAAGTGAGGATTTTTTGTGCATATGTTCATCAAATGATGAAAATAATGGTAACAAAAGAAAGCCCTATCTGTTCTTTACAAACTGATATATATGATATATGACATATTGTGTTGGTGGACTGAACACAAAGAAAGAAAATCACAGTTAAGCAAACGTATGACAAAACGTATGACTCTGTTTACAAAAACACGTAAGCACCACTTTAACGTGGGGACGCAATGTAAGGATCAATATCTCATGATACTTGCACTTTACTGTCGAAGTTTAAATTGAGATGTCACAATACTTTTACTTAACTTTGGAAGTTTATAGTTAGATTCAGTGCTATGGAAAACTCCTATGGAGCCATCAGAGCACCATGTTATAGCAGGGTTTAGCAGTATGTCTGCCATTTTCTTTTCCTTAGGCCCCTACCTAAAATAGAAATATAATCACACTTTTTTGCTATTTGGGTGTTTTTCACAATAAAGTGTCTGAGATACAATATCTATCTGTATATAATTCAGATAAAAGACCTGGATCCTCTTATGTCATTTTACCTTAAATATTTATTGTGGATACTATATAATTGGGTATAATGCAAAGAAAATCATTCATTTTCTTTGTATGCTATCATAAACTACTCTCACCTATAAGAGATTAAGATACTAGCCCTGTAAAGCAGTATTTGGCATTTATATTTCCATACAAATGTTTTTTTTAGAATATCTTTTCATTCGTATTGTGCTGAATCACATTTTGAACGTTTGTATACAATTATTTGTTAATACATTCCCTTTTTCCCTAATTGAGTGATGTGTGGTTATTTTATGTTTATTATACAAAATGTCACATACAAAAACATAGCACTTTACATGTAATAAAGTTTCATAAACAAATTCTTTCATATTTACATTTTTGCCAGTTTCTTAATATAGTCTTTAAAATTGCCAAGGCTATGTCAGATATTTTTATAATAGTGAAAACTCAGACATATCTAAGAATATATTTCTGTGTTTCTCTAGCCTTACATAAGTACATAATCAATGATAATTACAGTTACACACTGCTTACTTACTTTTACAAATATTTGATATCCTGTATACTGTATTCCAGCCACATACTCGTTAGTTTGACATTAAGACTACATCCATATAAACAGCATTTGGGATGCCTACCAGGTGTGGATCTTATATTTTTGCACATGGTATAAAACCTGCTCTTCTCTTTTTTCATACAGTATTTGCTGGTTTGAATATGTGGACTATCTTTTTATTTTTTTTTTAACTTATTTTTAATGTATTGCTCAATCTAAAAACATAATAAATCTTTATCAAATATACAGATTTTTAAGCACGGAACTTATTCTGTAAAATCAGCTGAAAGGGGCTCATGTTTTGTGTTACAATCAAGTATTTGTGATTTGATGCAGCATCATCATTTAAACCTCATTCCAAATAGTAACTTTTAATTGTAAGTTGTTTAGGTTGCAAATATGCTTATTTAAAAATAAAAATCTAAAAATCTCCAATACAGATATAAATAAAATATGTTAAATTGTATTAAAAATATCACATAGTTTTTTTTTATCTGATATTCATATGCATCATGTTTCCATTTCTACTATGACAATGTTTTCAATTGCAATGACATCAAACAAAATCAAAATCTTGCATTGAGGTCTACCACACACACACATATGTCATATCATTAAAAGTCCAAAACAAATAGAAATGTCAACTAGACTGTCTATCATATTTTTGTTATATAGCACATTTGATATAATCAGCAGACACATTCCATTGGTTATAATTATTTCCCTGTTAAGTAGACCCAATGTGCTATAGAAGGGATGTTATTTTTAACAACAAGATCGTAAGATATTTAGATGTCTATTAAATAAAATATGTTAATCCTTTATTGTTTAATAGTGACAGGTTAACTTTAAATAAGTTAATAATTAACTACTCACTATAGAAATAGATAGACATCTAGAAAATCTGGGAAGAAAAATAAGTATAAGAGTTTTTAAGGATTGGACTCAGGCATAACTGTAGAAGAAATATTAAAAGTAAAAAGACGATAAGCACCAGGAAAAAGCCCTGGCCCAAATGGGCTAACCAATATATACTATAAGACCTTTTCTGAAATACTGGCCCCCGAATTAGCTAAGACTTATAATTCATTGGCTCAGGGGCTCGTACTTGTCCATGTGCTGCTATTTTGCACTTGGATATTTTACTTGTTTATTTCTCCTCAGGAAGCCGGTATTACTTGTGAAACGCGTTGAGAACATCAGCTTCACCTCGGAATGGTGGGAGTTGGAGTTGTACACGGACTCTCCCCCAGTTGCGAGCTCATAGTGCACATGTGTATGTGCCTTTGTTTTTGTAAGTGTCCTTTTGTATTTCATTTGTATTTTATTTAGATACTGCGCCTTTGGCTTTTTAATCTTTTATAGATTCATTAAAAGAAGAGTTTTTCATGAATGTGAAGATCATCATTGTTATCTGTTGACGGCCTTTTTAAGAAGATTCATTTGTGAGTGTATATATACTCCACTATATACCTCCTACCTACCATACGGTGTTATACTATGATCCATTGCTTTTTCTCTTCCCTTACCTGTTATGTTCCAGAGATATCACTTCTTAATATATTGAGAGAGTTGGAAAGATATGGAACATTCTCATTTTATAAAATCAATCAGAGCAAATCAGCAATATTAAATGTGTCACTAACTAGGGAAAGAGCGGAGGGATTGTCCCCTTCTTTTCCATTCAGAGGGAGGACAAGGGACCTGAAATATCTACGGATTTACCTTACGGATAATATGGAATATCTGTTCGATCATAATTATCTATGTAAATGGTCAAGGCCAAGGCTAAGGATATCCTGGTTTGGGAGAGTTAATCTGATTAAAATTAATATTACATCTAGAATGTTATATGTCATACAAACCCTCCCAACAGAGATTCCTAAAGCTTTCTTTGATAAATATAAAAAGATGATTAGAAGCTTTGTTTGGAAAGACAAACATCCAAGACTGGGATATCCATACCTGATAAGACCAAAGGATTGGGGGGACTGGGTTTATCAGATATTGAAATGTATTATAGATCTGTGCATATGAAAAGATTAATTAAATGGACAAATAAGGATAATTATAAAGCTTGGGAGATATTGGAACAGGAAGCTTCTAAAGAACCGATAGAGGTAGCTCCTTGGCTACAAGGGAAACAAAAAACTTTAATAGATAAGACCCATCCCATAGCTAAGAGCACAATAAAAATTATGAAAGATATTCAAGGCAAGGATAAACTCATAAGGAAAATATCTAGGCTGATCCTCTAACCTACAATAAGGATTTTTGGAGGGATATTTGATGAGGGGAATCCCATTTCCAAGACTGGGAAATTTTTTGAATCAAGAGGGTAACATGATGAAAGGAGAAGAGATAAAGGTATCTGGAGACCTAAAATATCAACTAACAGGCTTGCAGATATCCCATTATATTAAAAATCTTAAATATGAAACAGATAGAAGTGAATCAATGACAAACCTGGAGAAAATGTGCTGGTCTCAAAAAAAATACCCTGGATAAATTTCCACAGTCTATAAACTCTTTTTGGTAGAAAATGCTAAAGATAAACCTTATTTTGTTGTAAGATGGGAGAGAAATTGTAATTATATCTTTTCAGATAGAGCATAGTAAAAGATTACGGCGATCTCCCATAAATGCTCAATATCAGTAGATATCCAAGAAAACTCTCTCAAGTTATTAACAAGATGGTACAGAGATCCCCCAACACTACATAAGATAAACCCAAAAATATCAGATAGATGCTGGAGATGCCTAGCCGATGAGGGAGTCTGTCTACATATAGGGTGGACATGTCCATTAATTAAAACAATTTGGAGGAGGACAGTAGAGACTATAGATAAGGTAGGAGATATCATCATCCCAAATGATTCAATATCCTTTTTGATCCATCATAAAAAATATTCCATCAATACTTGTATGTGAAAATTCTGACAATTAGGTTGATAAACTCTGCAAAACTGATAATACTTAGATACTGGAGGCAAAGAAAAATGCCAAAATATAAAGCTTGGCTGGAACTAGCAGATAATATTTGTTCGATGGAAGATCTAATATATTCAGGACAGGGGAAGAGTGAACCGCATAATAAGAGATGGGGCCCATGGAAACTATATAAAGAAAGTGAAGATTGTAAAGACTTATCCAGGAGGAATAGTGAGAGGAGGGACGGGCTTTGCATTGTGAATGTTGATGTTTTCTAATATTCTATGTATATGTATATTTATAATTGGATTGATATGAATGAGGTTTTAATAATGTTTTAAAGAATTTTGAAAATTTTAAGAAAGATATATTTAACTCCTTCGTGACAGATGACGTGCCAGGCACATATTGGGTTGTTGTTTGGCAGTGAAACACAACACAATCTGTAAATCCATGTCTGAATTACAATGTATGTGAATAAAAACCACAAACAAATTACTACCACAAACTTTGGCTAAGGCTGGTGGTAGAATTAGTGCATGGAAAGTGTTAAAATACCACCATTTGAAATAGCCTAGGGTGTGTACTTTAAAAAAATATTTGGGTTGATGGAGTAAAATACACTAGCTGGCTTCAAATATGTCCCAAATGGGACATGGGCGCAGGTTGTCTGCATGTGAAAATTTCAAGTTGGAAAACCAACAAGCACACCTATCAAATGTGGCCCTTTAACCCCCAAACAAGCAGACAAACCTATGCATGGGTGGTATCCCTGTACTCAGGAGACATGGTAGAATCTATTTAGCAGGTTTTTTTTGTTCGCTTTTGTCGATGAGGAGAAGATGTTTCAAATAAAACTCAGGAAATATATTTTTTTTTATTTTTTTTACCATATTTTATTTAATTTTTATATAATATTATAGGATATGATCAAAATGATGGCATCCAAAGAAAGCCCTTCTTGTCCCGATAAAAACAATATATAATTTGTGTGGGTACAGCAAATGACAAAGAATAAAATTACAGCTAAACACAAACCGCACAGAAATGTTAAAATCCCCATTGTCCTGAATGGACAAAAATGTTTCAAAGGCTCTCTCCTTAAGGAGTTAAAAAAAAATAAATGAAATGCTCACAACTGTACTACAATGACCAAGCATGCCTTTCCTACCTTCAGCTTTCAACTTCAGATCCTCACCTCCAACCCATTACCGTACCAAGGTAAAAGCAGCTTGAAGAAGCTGTTTTTAAGTGAAATGTGTTGTGCGTTGTTCAAATAGAACTTGACAATCAGGATATATTGAATAGGACTTACAAACCATGAATTATTATGAAAGAAGTGAACATTCAGCATATTTAACTCAAACTGTGCAGCTGTACTCTATTTCATGTACTTCCAGATGCATGACATTTATTTGTGTGCTTTCCCTCATATTTTTCTATACTACCATATCTAATTAGAATATTGCAAATTGAATAATAATGTCATCTCTTTCTGTTTTAGTTTTTATGCTCTGTTGCATAAAAAGTAAAATCTGGAACATTGTTTTTGCAAAATGTTTACTCCATATTTAATAATAAAAAACAATTTTGTTCTTTTTTTAAACATTGATATAAATAATTAATTTACTTAAGCAGTGTGTACGGTCTACAAGTTAAAATTATAACTAGTAAAACATGAAACATTTAGGTTGAAAAAAGACGTTTAGCAAGTGGAACTAAAATAACCAACCTGTTACGTATAATTATGAAAAAGGGAAAAGCTATTTTAGCCTAACGAGCTATTTTTTGACTTGTTTAGTTGAAGTTTCAGGAATTTTCAAAATAATATATGTAATTAGAACATATAAATCAACAATATTTATGTTTCAAAGTTTAGCATTTGTAGATTTCTTCAGTTGCTATTGATTTGAGGCTTTAACAAGTTAAAAAAAATCTTTCCAAACAAATCTTAAAGAATAATTTATTTTTATTATAAAAAAAATTCTCCAAAAAAAAAGCAACAAACTGGAAATTGGAAAAATCAAATTAGCAATAGTAGTAATATATATTGTAGAGGTCGGCACTAGGATCATTCAATTCATTGTCAAATGTCCGTAGTAAATGACAATCTCTAAGCTGGATTGTCCTATGTAGGTGGCCTTCACTGATGAGGCATTGCTTAGTGCCTCAGCTCCTTTAACTAATGATACGCTTACTCTACATAGTACTTTTTTCGATATAAGTTACAAATATATTTATTCAATTCATGTCTAAATAAAATGTAACAAAATGGCAGACATACTGCTAAACCCCACTATAGCTAGGTGCTCTGATGGCTCCATAGGTGTTTTCCATAGCACCGAATCTCACTATAAACTTCCACATTAAAGCGAAAATATTGTGAAATCTCAGTTTAAACTTCTGCAGTAAAGTGCAATTTACGTGAGATATTTGGCCTAGCATCGCGACCCCACGTTATAGCGGTGCTTCCCTGTATTTGCAAACAAAATGTTGTGGTTCGTGGATTTGGATGAATTAATATGGCACAATGGATTTCACTATATGGCTGTGTTAAAAATAGACATGTGCATTCGTTTTCGGACGATTGCATTTTCGTCCGAAAATAGCATTTTCGTCCATTCGTCCGAAAAATGAATAACGAAAATGCTAAACTAACGAAAGCCGAATGAACGATTGCTTAATAAACGAAAATCATTCGTCCATTCATGCTATTGGCATTCTATAAACCGAAATAGAGTCGGTTTATAGAATACTAATAGCATTACATACATTCCATAAACTGACATAATGAACGACTTTCGGTTTATGGAATGCATGTAATGCTATTGCTATTCTATAAACCGAAATAGAGTCCCCATTCATATGTTCGGTTTATAGACTTTCAGCTTATAGAACAGCAATAGCATTACATGTATTCTATAAACCGAAAGTCTATAAACCGAACGTCGTTCAAGTGCTAATATGATCATTACCACCCACAAGTTTGTGTACAGTACAGGTACTGATAGGGTTAAAATAAATCTTACTTGATTTAGAGTTCTAGAGTAGAAGCTTGCTTGTTGAAACTGAAAATCCATTCACACATGGATGTCATTGGTAGACATTGGTATGGACCTAGGTTGAATCTTGTCATTTTTAAACCCCTATCCCGATTTGCTTATTTTCTAGACTTTAACATGCATTTTGAGTTCTCCCTGTTGCCACTGGAAACAGTCCCCCAATTTACATGAAGCTGACAACACGAAGTGTGCCATGCTTCAGTGAGCACAAACAATTTGCAGATAGCACACCGTTGTCTCTGTTTGAGGTTAATACAATTGGTTATTAAAAAAATGCCACGTAAAGCAATTAAGAAAGAGCAATATATCAGAATATGACAGGTACTCTGGTTCTCTTTGGAAGTGTTGTGCTCAAAACCAATATGTATTTTTCTTGTGAAAATGGAGGGAATCCTTTAACAGAGAGTTGGGAATGTTATCATTTCCCACATACCAACTCCACCTTTTGTGGAGTAAATTATGCTCAACACAAAAATAGAAATACATGTCAAAAATGATTTGTTGTCCAATATACGATATTATTTTATTTGTATGTTTATTGTTTGAGAGGTTTTTTTCATGGATACTTTTAGTTACTTATGACAACATTTTTTCTTTATTGTTTTAACATTTTTGCCACACATTAACTTTCTCCTTTTGTATATATTTTGTTTTGCAGTAAAATATATATATTTTACACCACCTTTCAAAATGTTTACACTTTTTAGTTGGGAACCCAACATTTTCCAGCAAAATGTTGTTACTAAAGTAATGTACATCTTGAGTCAGATGGGTCAGATCTGATCAAAGATTCTAAAAAACATGTCTGCCCGCTGATGGAGCTGTAAAAACAATGAGGACTCAATGAGGTTTGTTATTTGAATTCTTTCATTAAAGCATTTATATTTAAAATGTCTACACTTAATACAATCTTTCAATTAAACATAACTTATTTTTTTACTGACAGTTGTCCTTTAAAAGACAATTAAGCTTTATTTTTCACTTGTGTTTTTGTGCGTCTAAGGACTCCTCTTCTACTCATTTGCAACAAAAATTAAAGAAACACCCCAATAAAAGGAAACACATTAGGGCCCCCCAAAGAATCTAGTGGCATAAATAATATTACGTGGAGGGGAGGAAGCAGATAGCACAGGAACGTATTAAAACTATAACAAAATGTATTACTAAAAACACTCACACAATCAGCATGCAAGAGACAAGCTCTATTGCTAAAGGTTCAAGTCTGTGGCGGTTACCCGTGTTCTCTCTCTAAAAGGACTGTCAGCACAGTTGGTTTTCCAGGAGGAGGTCTGCCCACAGCAGAAAGGATGGCCGACTCCCAGAAGGAAGATCTCAATTCCAAACATCCAATGGTGGTCAGTGATGGGTAAAGACAGGAATCCGGGATACCAACAGTCCAAAAACTGTATCCAGACAATAAAATAAAAGACAAAATAGATGCAGGGAATGCTTATGCCTCAACACGTTTCATCTAAAGAAACTGAATTCCTCAGGAACCACCTCGAAGAACAATCCTGCTATAATACCAATTTTTTATACATTTTAAACAACAACAAATTTCTGTTAGTATGATTCTGAGATTGATTCTGAGATTGCCTCCCTTATTTTCTTTTTTCCTCTGACATCATATATGTAGTATTTCATTCTTCACTCTCTTCTCTCACGCACACAATCTCTCACTGACAGCTAATCTGTGAAACTGAAAAAAAAGGAAAGTGACTGCACAAGGTATCAGTTATATGAACGTGTTTTCAAAGATGTATTACATCGTAATGTTGCAGTGAGTTGATTTGTGAGGCTGAGTGAAATTATGGATTAATGCAATACTGGGTGCTGTTGAGGTTAAAATGTCAATGTTATGTGATTGTGTCTTTTTCTATAACCTGGCCGGTCTGTTCCAGCTGTTGGTGTCCTGTGTTTCCTCTTCTGGTTTAGAGTCAGTTGCTACATCTGCACTTCAGGCTCTCCTGCCTCCTGTTAAGTGAAGTTACCTGGCCAGGTTCTAAATTCTTCCTTCCTTACTGACCAGCACGTTTTTGTATCCATGTACTATTCATGGTATTTTGCTAACCTAATCAGCAAGTGAGTAATTTGATACTCTGCCTGTGGTTACATTTGTATTTGAGTCTGTTCATTTGTATTAAAAGTCACATACCATTGTTTGTTTGTTTTTTTAACGATTTATTGTCATTTTTTTGTTATATTGGTGTATATTTTTTCTATATGTATTTATATATTGCATTTGCTTTTATATGTTATTAAATTTATATATTTTATATTCATTTACTATCTTTGTTTTTTTTTTTATATTGGTTGACACTTACTTTGTTTAACTGCCAAGCACTGTCTACTCACCTTCCCATTTTGCTCTTCAGGCTTATTTACTTTTGTGAGATCTTAAACCTAAAAGAAAAGTCTATTTAATTGCAAGTTATATAGCTTAAACTGAGTTTAATTTTAATGACATTTTATCGAGTGAGCTCTATTGCCCCATCACTATAATATTTTATAGGCAACTGTCCCGCCATACTGCAGGCCAAGATACCTTGCTAACAGTCCAGCAAACAATTAACACATTTTAAATTCTTATATATCAATTTTTAAACCAAGAAAGTCAAATAATACAATACTAAACTGGTGTTACTCTTGTAACTTCATCTATAACATAATTATATTGAACAGTTTCAAAGAGAACATAAAAGGAATATTGATACATATACAAATACTGGTATGGAGGTAATAGACACATGGTATAGTAAAACTATAGTAATATACCTAGGAACTTATTATTACTTTTTTGTTTTCTTGCCATGTCTGCTTTTGAAGTAGGGCCTTTTCCCATTCTGCTAATGGATAAGGAGAAATGTTACCCATGCCTACTAATCACCCTAGTAAGGCCTACAGAGGACAACATTGATGTAGGAAACGTAAGTCTTTGTGGTCCACCAAATAGTATGTTTAAAAAGTATACTATGGCCATTTCACTCAGCTTCCTAAAGAGATCTCTTAATTCAGTAGACAGTAGATTTTACTAAGTGCAAATGTGAAAAATAACTACCAACTTTGTATTGTAGCCATTTCTGAAAGTTTTAGGAAAGTTGGATTTGGCCTCTGTGCTTAACTTGGTAGGTTCCTGTGCTAGGAAGTAAGATTAAATATGTTTGGGATCAGGTTAGGTACTAGTTTCAGAACAGAAAAGTCTTTGAGGAGGTACAGCAATTGGTGAAAGCGAGCGGACACCTTTTTTACTGGGCTCCAAAATCCACCAGCAACAAGTTGCAGAACAGAAAAGTCTTTGAGGAGGCAGAGCAAAATCCGCCAGGCAAGCATCTGCATCTGAGGTATACCGGAGGCAGAAGTGCTCAATACCTTCCACCAGGGCAATCAGGAATGACTCATTTGGAGATGATTGGTGCACTCCTTATACACTGTATGTCTATGATGAACGCCTTTATAACAGACCTCAGCAAAGCAGTAACTGCTAAATGTTCACTGAAGGAGGGTCAGCAGATGTGACTATATAAACGTAGACTGTTAATATCATTGAGAAAAGTCCATAGAAGCTAGTGCTCCGAACTATATAAGGGAAGAAGAGGTAAGGAGTGAGCAATGGAAAAAAGAAACCAAAAAATGCAGCAGGGGTGAGAATAGTGCACAAAAACTAAACAATAGTGAATAGTAAAAAAGGATAACTCTGTGCAAATAATTACACCCAAAATAGAAAAGCCCCCAGTAGGTACTCAATGAAAAAATGTGAACACTTACTAAATAAAAAACTTACTAAAATAAAAACAGACAGACTGTAGTTTTTTATTTAGTAAGTGTTCACATTTTTTCATTGAGCACCTATTGGGTTGGTTTCTATTTTGGGTGTCATTATTTGTGCAGGGTTATCCCTTTTTAATGCTCCGATCTATGTAGCCTAATCTCTCCCACAGACTACTTCATGTTCTTCTATGTTGGAAACATCTGACAGTTATTAACCTTTGAATTACAGCTAGGTTAACCTGTTATAACCAGTCAGCCCGGTTTATGTATATATTATAAATAGTAGTACCCCCCAGGGCATCTCCCTCATTCTCTTTAGAGTGAGAGGTTCCTAAGTCACTTTTTATGACTATATGGCCCATGTATGTGGCACCTGAGTGACTAGTTAGTGGTACTTCTCTTAGCCCACCCTTTGGTTTCTACCCTGACTCACACCTTTCTACTCCCATACTCTCTCCTCCTATCAGTTGTACTTCTCTTGTCCTATGCATTTTTTCTCCCCTTTTTCTTTCACCTACTACATAGAAAATATGAGTTTGCTATTATTTATTACATTAAGTGTGCAGACCCATCTAATCTTTTTATTATATATACACTGTTATATAAGATATCTTATGCATTATTTATTGCATATTCATGACAACATTTGTCTATGAATAGACTTAATAATTCCTTGGGTTGGGGCTCAATGTTGTCCAAATGACTCAATGAATGTTGTCTTGTTAAAGATAATATGTATTAGAATTGTGTACAAGCTTGGCAGAACTATTAGGAAAATATTAAGTATTGGATGAACATAAATTTAAAACCAAGCAATGTCTAAGTTGTAATGCTTTAAATGTTGTCATGTTAATGAATTTTGTACATGCAAATTTTGCAAAAATAATAAATTATAAAAAAGGAAGCGGAAAGAAGCAAGAGGAAAAATTTTTTTTTTTTATAAATAAATAAAAAATATTTGAATGTTTGTCAGGGCTGATTTAAACTTTTGAAAATGAGCTCTTAAAGGAACTCTATCAACCTAAACATTACTTATTATGTGACTGCAGATAATAAAACATGAAGAAAAAATATCGACAAATTTGCATATCAGGCCACAAGACGATGTCATGAGCAGGAGACACTGAAGACACATTTAAAACCTATACTTCTAATTTTTCATTCTTTTCTATTCTCTACTATTCTCTAGTCTAACAATTTTCAGTGAGAAATGTAAAATGTGTAATTTGCATATCAGGCCACAAGGAGGTGTCATAAGCAGCAGACACCATCATTTCTCTTATTTTATGCATTTGCTTGTAAGTCCACTAACACGATGTGTAGCTCATTACTCATAATTTTCTATTCTCTATATTCACAGTATAACAAATCTTTAGGTTGAGTCCATTTAAGATATGGGACAGCTAGGAAATTTTTGTGCATGCTTGGAAAGTGATAAACATAGATCCATTAGTCAATGAAAAAAACATGGAGAAGAGCATTTAACAGTAAGAGCAAAAGTACACATAGTGAAGCAGAAGATAGATAAATACTGCCCCATGCTTCTTCAATATCTCATCACATCTTTATATTGCAGGCTCTTGTGACTGAAAAAGAGATTAAATCTTGCCATCATTCAAGCCTGAGAATAAGTAGCTCCACACAACCTCTCAGCCCCCCAAAAAACGTTCATTGCTCGATTAGTTGTCAGCGCAAAATGATATATAAAATAAAGCATTAATAGAATATGTACCTTCTTTGTTTGATCAATGTCCTCCTCAGTGCACATATCAAGCATGCTTAGTGAAATGAACGAAAACTGTATTAGTGTCAACATCATCATAGCTAATCACCAAGGAAATGAGTTTATGATTTCTTCTAATTTACTTTTCGTTCCATTCCCAAGTGACAGGATTAGTTCATCACACAGGCTTAGCCCTGACAATCTTTCCTCCCTCTGAGGATTAAACACATTTGTAATGCAACAAATGTCCTAGGCGTCAACTCTTGTGAAGAGCAGGACCCGAGATTCTAGTGGAGACATTTGTGAGATTCTCTAGCACAGAGCAAGGCGTTCTGGAACGCTTGCATTGACTGAAATGTCACTAGGCATCTTCTTGGCCTAAGATTTTAACACTCCTCTTGTTAAAACATCCAACAGGCTATGCGAATCTAAATAGTTAAAGGGAAATTTTCAATCAACTGTAATGTATTTTATTTGTGAACCTGTGACTGATATTATTGTTTTCTTCTTTGTGTAGTGACAAAACATTGATTTTTGCATTTGTGGCTTTAATGCAAATTAGATTTCTCCTCATCACAGAATGGTGTTGACAGGAATGTTTGATGGCTGATACAAACAATGACCCTTGCAACTGAATTTATTTTCTGCACTGTGGTCAAACCTCTCTCGTGAGCAGGAATAAAGCTGGGCTGAATAACAAAATATTTTACATCAATTTTACACCAAAGAATAGAAACTGAAAATTAAAACACCAGACAGAAATCACTTTATTAATTCCATTATTAAGGATATCAATCCAATTACCACATTTGAAGCAGCATATCATTAATTATTATTAACGTATTTATTTGAATTGTTTTGTGTACAAATATTTCCATACACATTTTCATATGCCTGTGATGATAATATCCTTCTATCTATGTGATGTGTTTTATATAACAGTAATTTTCTATAAACCAGAGTTGCATTTGGATGTGGAAGGCCACATATCACGCATGAGCTTAGGTTCAGTAGGAGGCTGCATACATAATCAGAGCTGGCCTGTGAGCTGCCATTTTGAACTCCAAAATTTGAAGTGTTATACAAATATTTGTATCAAGAGAGTCAAAAGCAATTGTGGAGATGAGGAATTACCGTATTTGCTCGATTATAAGACGACCCTGATTATAAGACGACCCCCCAAACTTTGGATATTCCTTTAGGAAAAAAACTAAAAGCCTGAATATAAGACTACCCTATAGGAAAAAAGTTCAACTTGTATATATATTCACATGTAAATTGCTTTTTTAATAAAAAATGATGATATAAAAAAATGCATTTATTGTTTTTATTTCCTTTTATGTGCCAAATTGCCAATGCTGCCTCTCTCTTTCCCTTGCCCCCAGCTTTGTCTCTCTCCCCCCCTTAGTGTTGTCTCTCTCTCCTCCTCCCTTTGTCTCCCCCCATGCTCCCCTTGTCTCTGTCTCTTCCCCCCTCCCTCTCCTTGTTTATCTCTGCCCCCTTTGTCTCTGTCTCTTCCCCCTCCCTCCCCTCGTTTCTCTGTCCCCCCTATCTTTCTACCCCCCTCCCCCTCGCTTCTCTGCCCCCCCCCCCTCCCTCCCCCTCACCTGTTTCTTGCTCTTTGGTGGCTAGTGGGGGCTGCCCGACACCTCCGTCTATTATGAGCTGGTCCGTCATAATAGAATGAAGTGTCGGGCAGCATGGAGGATGTCTGCACTTATCGTGCAGACATCCCCCAGCTGCCTGATTCACCTAGTGGCTAGCGGGGCAGCAGAGGATGATCAATTTGAGGTCAGATTATAAGACGACCTTGATTATAAGACAAGGGGTAATTTTCAGAATTTTTTTTCTGAAAAAAACCTCAACTTATAATCGAGCAAATACGGTACATTTGAGGGCAACCTCAAATTCCTGTGAGTGGAATCATCTACCTCCAAATACCACACTAATATATAACAGAATTATGCTATGATCTATGTGCTTTTTTCTGTTTTTTTTCTTATATATACACTGTATACATACTGAGGATCATCTGCAAGGTGTACAGCAACACCATCATTTCTCAGGCAAATATTACATTTATTTTTATTTGCACTAAGGGTTCACTTAGCGCACCTACCACTCCTATTTTTTGGGTCATTTTGTCTGTCTATTTCACCACGTGTGTACACAGAGAAACACACAGGCTGGTGCTGCTTTGTATAGGATTAAGCGCCAGAATCTACCCCCTTTTTTTTTTTCTAAAATGATAACAATTAAAGTGGTGGTGACATATTAAGATATTATTAGGTAATGCTTTTCTTTTATTCTGGTCAAGGTTTCTACAACTTCTGTTCTGATATTTGATCATCAATACAGTCAATAACAGCTATTTCAGTAGTTCATTTTTGGTTATAATGGAGTCCAGTATGAAAACTGGATTAATGACTGTACCATTTCAACCTTACAAAGAGAGTAAATACAAAACCTTAGATGAGTTGATTGACTTATTAGTTACATTTTAAATCATCTTTCTGCTGAGATCTGCTTAAAATATAGGTCTAGATAAAACAGGGTAGAAACTAAGAACTAGAATATGGTATTTCTGTAAGGATCTCTTTTAATAGTTTGGGGTATGCTAACGTTTGGGGATCATCCCAATATTTAACATTCTTGGCCCTGTAGAATTAAACAAAATCCAACTATTTAGAATTTTAAGTGAACCTTGCCTGAAAAATATGTGTGAACTGCATACAACAAATGCATAGATTAGTGCGGATATTAAAATATAAATTTTTACTAAAATACATTATAGTTCACTAGTTGTCTGTTGTTATCCAATGGTTGTTCCTTCCATAGGAAATCGGCCAGATTCAAGAAACGGATCCAAATTAATGTTTCGATCAACTTATAGTCAATCGTTGTTGAGAAATACGTGTATAAATACTGAGCACATGGCTAGTCCACCATGTTAGAGTAGGATTAGACGCCACCTAGCTGAAAACCAAAATGAAAAAAACTCAAACATGGCAAGCCAAGAGTCGGGGTAGGGGTGGAAACCAGGGGGACAGCCAGGCCACTGGGAGCAGGAGAGGACAAAAATGTACCAGCAGAGTTTTTCAGTGGAGGAGAACCAGGCGTTGGTTTGCAAATTGTACCAAAACTACAGCACATGTAGAAGGTGGAAGGGTGTGTGGGCTAAAAGCACATTGCAAGACTTAACATGTAGATAATACAGTGAATTCCATATCTTTATTGACCTTACTGTAAAAAAAAATCCCTTCCGCTGTCATAGACTAAATCTCCTTTCTTCAAGTCTTAGTGGGTGACCTCTTGTCTTTTGTTCTGTTTTGTTAATGAACAGGTCTTTAGAAAGCCCTTTGTATGGGCCCGGTACATATTAATGTAATATTATAATATCCCCTCTAAGCCGCCTTTTTTTCTAGCGTGTACAGATTTCTAGCCCTTCTTCATTACTAAAATTTTCGCATTCCCCTTATTAGTTTTGCAGCCCACCCTGCACATTCTCTAGTTCCATAATGTCTTATTTTTTAAAAGGCTCCCAGAACTGAACCGCATATTCAAGGTGAGGTCTTACCATGGACCAATAAAGAGGCAGAATAATATCTTCCTCTTGTGAGTCAGTACCATTTTAATACACCCCAATATCTTATTGGCCTTGGCAGTTGCCAGCTGACACTGTGCACTACTGCTAAGTCTATTGTCTACAACTACTCCCAATTTTGTTTCATTATTAGATTTGCAGTACATATGAAAGTCTGTGTATCTGTATAACTGTAGATCTGTGTTAGCAGAGGTGTGTGTATATGTATATATACACAATGATGTAGAGTCCATTAAGTTTTATTACCACTCATTATTCCTTCAGCAATAACATTTTATTCAAAAGCATCTGGGACTGCAGAAATAGAGTGCATTAAAGCACTAGTATTGCTGTAAGGGAAAAGAGCATTTTGCAAAAAATGTATATATTAATATTAATAACCCATATTATGCGAGGGGACTGGAGATATAATAGCTCAAGTCCCAAAAATAATAACAAATATTGCCTCCCCAGGCAAAAAATAATAAAATGGGGCTGGCGCGATGCCCTTGGTCACTATAAATTGGTGCCCCTACAGAGACTGCTGGCTGGCACAATGCCTGTGGCCACTATAAATTACCATTTCAGTGCTGTAGGGAACACTGTTTGTGCATATATTGGCTGCATTACGTCACCCATTTTTTAGAGTTAAATTAACAGGCAAAAATGAAAGGTTAATTTTTACCGAATACTATTGAATCACTCTGTGTGCTAATTACTGCACATACCAGAGTTCCAAGTAGCAAGTGCACCATTATATCTTTACGGGTGTGGTAACCATATTGCAACTGATATTACCACACCAGTTAATGCTGTTAACATCAATGCCCATTTACTTACTGCTAACATCACTTTTTATGTTAACGAGGGGATTTGAATCTGGGCCAATATGTGTATAAATACAAAATGTATATATACATAGATACATGCATCAACAGATATATAGATAGATGTATATGTAAAAATAGGATAATATGTACAGATGATGATTAATAGTGTACCAATAGCAATGTTTTCCTATTATATTTCATATACTCTGACATCAAGAGGCAGTTGAAGAGGAAGCTGTGCAAGGCAGCCACCGCCATCAGACGTACTAGCAGCAACCCTCCAGAGTTGACTGACGTGCTGGATTTCAAGGAGGAGCTACTGCAGGCCATGAAGACTGAAACCATCATTGGGGTTGAGACTGCCATTGACAAGACTTTCCTGGTCATAAGTATTGAACATCCATTGATGTTTTATGCATGTCATTTGATTTGTATTAACACTGTTATCTCAGTATCTAACATGTACAACATATAGGGCTTACTTCATTGAAGAGGGAATGGCATGGAATCAAGAGTGGATATCCCAAGTTATGGCCAAATAAGCTGACGTTACACATTCTCAATATTGTTAGAATGATTGTAACTTGGCTACTATGGTCTTAACTTGGGATTTCCATTCTCCATGCCATGCAGTTCCCTCTTTCATGAATGAAGCAAATGTTGATGTGAAATATTCTGCTCCCAACTGTATGCACTCAACATTAACAATGCCTTCTTCTTCATCTCCAACAGAGCTATCTTCACCGCATCCCAGACAACTTTTCACATTTGTTGGTGTGCAAGCCCTGGATAATGCATGAATCTACCATCCACGGTATACATGTACACCACATCATTCTTGTCAGGTGTTAAGGTAAATGTAGGACACCATCTACTTACATATTCCTGTACATCTATGTCTAAAGAAATGTGGACATAGATGTGTAGTTGTATGACAGCTATGTTCTTGTGCACTAGAGTGATATGAATGTGTAATGCCTCATAGATTAAATCACAGGATTAGTGTGTAAGGAGTGAAGCATAGGGTTGCTTTATGTAACCGGCAACTAATTCTGTAAATAGCTATGATAACTGCAAAGACAAAGTTAGATTATTAAAAAGGTGTTTATTAGTGTTAGAAATGTCAATGCACAACAGTTCAGGATACAGATAACCATGCATATTAACTGTATTTGATGACTATATTCTTTTTTATTTATTTTTTATTTTGTTTGTTTTTTAGGCCATCAGACAATTTTTTTTTTCAGTGTTCCTTCTCATTTTTTGGCTATTGGTAATAGCCATTTGGTTCACTTATCATAGCATCCTTTGGCTGTCATTTGTTTTCTTTCCAATATCATTAAACATGCCCTTCCTCACATGTTTGATTTTACCAACAGTTAGAACTCCACTTCTAGTAATGGCTAACTACTGCTAGTTCACCCTTACCACAGCCACCAGGCAAGAAAAGATCTGAATTATTTTGTGCCTGGCAATACGTTATATTGCTGAGATGATGTGTTTTACATCACACCTTTGTTTCCAGTGTTACTATGCATCACTTTCTTGTGATGCAAATTGTTGTGAGAAAAAAAAAATATTCTTAGCCCTCCAACCTAGGCCTGTTTACTTTGCTTAGGGAGATCATGAAAGGAAGAAATCAGAGGAAGGGCTTTGAATCCCCTTCCTCTGCTGACTGAATTCATGGCTCTTGTGTATGGTCTGATTGCTGGTACTCGGAGTGATGTCGCCAAATGACCATGATGGTGAGACCTGACTGAGGCATATTTATATATTTCTGTAGGCTGCTCCAGGTTGGATACTGCTACTACTTATTCATCTATTTTTATAATTTAGATGCTGATTGCCTCTGTGGAATTTTCATTGATTTGAAACAACTCTATTTAAATTACATATTGGGCTTTTTTCTTCACTTTTTATATTTTTCAGGTGTTATTCATCTTGCAAAAAATATGGGATACCTGTAAGTATCGCCATTACACAAGTACTTTTGATTAAAACTATTTCTGTTTTGACTATTCCCCTATGTGTTGAGTTATTTGATATACTTATCTGTAATCTTTTACAATAGGAACTGATTGTCTTTACCAGGGCTTTCAATTGGATTGGTTTATGCATCATTACTTCTACTCTCAAGTACATTTATAATGTATTTGGTCAGTTGGCAAACCAGGTCACCCTTGATAAAGTCAATTTGTTCACCCCCAAACCTCAGGTGGTTCTCCACACCACAGCTCTCCTGTCACCTTTTGCTGATGATAATGGTAGTAGTCATGGAATCTTGGTTACTTACCACAGGTACAGATCTTAGACTCTAGACTTGGAACTGTCTCTGGAACTGAAGTTTACCAGTTTCCCTTGCACATAGACTAAATTTCATTATATAGTTCTTCCCCGGGGTACTATCCTCACTGAAATATCTTATTTCTAGTGAGTTAGTGGTTGGTCTTTAGTTTGACCACTTGGCCCATTTTTGGCAGCGCTCCCTGGTGATTAAAAGAAGCTCCTCTCTTGGACTGCTAACTTTAATCTTCATTTCCCACATTTATTATCTTTCTAGTCTACTTGATATTCCTCGCTACTTTCTCCGCCCTGATTGTTTTATTGTGTTCCCACTGATACAGTTGTTTTGTATGTCTGTACACGGGAGAGCGCTGTGTAACTATTAATCACTGCTTATGAATCATATGAGTGCATTGGCCAAGATTTCCCCTATATAACAATGGACCATGTTGGTTCTCCTAAACTGTAAATTTGACCATGGCTCTTGTATTTTGACAGATCCCTCCTGTGATTTTGGCTCCATATAGCTGAAGTTAAATGACGGTTTTATATTACCCTATTAAGACTTGTGAGTTAACCATAGCTTTTTTGATGATTTTACTATGTTTATTTATATACCACTGTTAAAATGAAAAGGCTTACAGCAGGTATATATACCAATGTATATTATCTTACTCATGCTAATAAAACATTTTTATTTTTTTTAAATGAACTACATATTTCCCATCGAATCTTCCTGAGCTATGTGCAGATAACATTTTACCTTTTTAAAATAGTTCACAAAATATATTTAAAAGCATGATCAGAGTCATGTAAATGCACTATAATTTAAATGACAATCTGATCACTCACTATAAATATATTATACTTGTAATAAATATATTATACTTGTTATTCAGCTGCTCCCTTTCTCATTTTTGAACCGTCCATTGCTAAAATAAAAAAGAAATATATTATTATCTAAAATGATACAGCTAGGCTTCTATTATTAGGGGCTACAATAATAAATCTGTCACTTTTGTAGTAGATAATACATTATTGAGGTTAGTTTCATAAATAATAGTGATAACTTTATTCAACAGAACATAAACCATAACTAGGATTTTGGTTAATGTTGCATCCAGGTAATTCTTTACTGTGCCTTATATTCAGTTAGCTTATAAAAAGTGCAATTTCTTTTATAAGATAGGAGCAATCCATGAAGGGTTGGAGCCATTACCTGGTACATTTTTACGAGGTACATTTACTGGCATTGAAATCAAACAGAGTTTAAAAATAGGTGTATATTGTTTGGTGATAAGAATTTAATTTTGTGTGTGTTGTTAAAAGGACACTGAAGACTATTGCTTAGAATCTAAAATCAGTGTGAGGTTGTAGCCTTATATAAAAAAAGAAATATTATTGTGGCTACCTTAAATAAACCCAATTATTTTGGAACATATACTTTCAGAAATTAAAATCCTGTCTTATTGGGATGCTTCAGGAAAAATATGCACATGTAATAGGCCTGCTGTCATAATATCTGTACATGGCAGTGCCCTTTGTATTTTAAAGACAAGGATCCCCATTATGCAAACTAGACAAATATCCACAGTGACACTTTTTAGGGGAATCACAGACAGTAAAGGGAAGGGTTTGGCCCAGGAATAGTGTGCCAGTCAGTGCCCAGGAATATTATGCCAGTCAGAGCCCAGGAATATTATGCCAGTCAGAGCCCAGGAATATTGTGCCAGTCAGAGCCCAGGAATAGTGTGCCAGTCAGATGCCCAGGAATAGTGTGCCATTCCAGTGCTCGTTATACCTCCCTCCTCCCCCCCCCTTCCCCATCACTTACCTCCAGCTGCTGTGTCCCCGGCCGGACGTCTTGCGCAGTGTTCCCCTCCTGCATGGAGGAGGGAAGCACAGTTACCGGATCCGGATGTGACATAAGCAGGAGACACCACAGACACATTTCAAACCTATATTTCTCTTATTGTATGCATTTTCATGCAATTCTGCTAACATAATATATTTAGAATTTTTCAACATTTTTTATTCTCTACATTCACAGTAAGCAGTGTTTAGGTGATCTCGCCTGCTTGTGTGGGGCAAGGGAGAATGAACGCCAACAACTATTGTAAATCTTTAAGCCATTATTAAATTTGTATTGCTTCTTCAACAGGAATACATGTTCAACAGCATATCAATGTAAATATATAGCAGAACTATAGTTACTATCTGATAAAGCAAGTGGTTCTGGTACCCTGAAATCAGGATGGTCACCACATTTTACTTGTGTGCTAGATGGAGGATAGAGGATGAATGAAGAGGATAAATGGAAAAACAGTGATTTCAGCAAACCTCAATCAAGGAGTTTTCAGTATAGTTGTCCCTACATTGCAACAGCTAACTAGGAACTGAGCTACAACTCCATCTTACTAGAAAACTGTATCTCTCTCTCTCTCTGGTTTAAAGAGAGTCCTAAAACAATATATAAAGGTGAAGTGAAAGCACTTTAAAATAAAATCAATTTGTTCATACGTGAAAACGCAGCTGCTTCAAGGTACTCCTCATAGGACGTATATGTAGAAATAGGTTGGCCAGGGGAAAAAAAGCAAGACTGAGCAAATGCTCATTAAGAATGCACCTAAGGGTGGAATAGGAGTACTTCCTGAAGTGTGTGAACGCCGGCCCCCGGAAGTGACGTTTTGTGTTCCACCATCGTTGGTATGTGTTCCACTGTATACATATTGCGTTCCACAGTCATTCGAAAGGAGGAAATGAGCATGATAATCACTCTTCATGTTGGATGGTTTTTTTTAAGTGGCGGAGGATATCTCATGCTCCCAGAATTTGTAAAACAATATACATACATACATTTTTTATCAATATTAATATAAAAAGAACTTAACAAAATATTTATTTCTTAAATACACACTTCTAAAAATCAGTTTATGATAGAACAAAGGTGAAAAATAAAATGAGGAATACTTTAAAAAATATATCATAAGCATATCACATTTTGTAGTGATATCAGGGTGAAAAGAGGATACAGAAGAGCTATATACAAAATATCTTAAAGTGCCATACACCGTATTAAGTCATATGACACTCATGGATTTATATAATATGGCTAAATGTCGTAAAATGACATGATAGTTGTTCTCCCTATGTACTGAATGCCACAGGGGCATTGCAATAAGTTAATTACATAAATAGAATTACAATTGATAAAATGTTTAATATCGTATTATTTCTGAGTTACATTGCTTTTAATGTGTGTTTTTTGGTTGGAATTTATACATCTTACAGTATCCGTATATATGGAACCCTTTGGGTTTCTAAAACAAAGTCTCCTTCTAAGATTTGCCAACATTTCTCCAGGACTTTTTTTTATATGGCTGTGTCTAGAGATCTAGAATTAAAAGTGGTGATTAAGGAACAATTGTATTTTTGGGTACCATCTTCCCTCTTGGGCACCTGCTTTTTAGTTAAAATATTTTTCCTATTTAACTTCCCCTAGGTCTTTCTTTAGCTGTATTTTTGGATAGCTTTATATTCAGAGTATTAGCCAGTTCCTTTTTACTCTCATCAATTGATCCTTGGGGAAATTGTGTAGCCATCTGGGATGATGACAACTATTGTAATCAATAAAACCACTTGCATCTGTAGGTTTAAAGAAGGTCTTTGTTCATATTTATTTTTCTCTAAATTGAGTGTCAAATCTAAGAAATCTATTGTGTTATTTATGTGTGAGGTAAATTTTAAGCCATATTGATTTGTACATAGGTATGAAAAAAAAAATCTATCAGGTTGGATTCAGAACCTGTCCATATGAGAAGGATCATCACTGTAGCAGTGCCAGAGGACCAAGTTCACTCCTCAGTTGTCCCCCCAAATAGATTTGTCTTTCCAATTGGGCACACAGATGTGTGCATAGCTGGGAGATAACTTTGTCGCTATGACCATCCATGTAGAGGCATTGTGCAACACTAAAAAAAAGTGCAGGGGCGGGCTACGATCACTCCCTGGAGTGATCATAGCAGCCATTTAAAAATGGCTGCGCCGCCTGCACACATGTGCTTAGAAAGCGAACGAGGCACTTAGCAACACCATAATGCTCCCCCAGAACTGATGGTGGTTGCTCTCCTGAGCGGCCCCATCGGCTCAGTAGAAGGGAACAGGCAGCGCTTCCCTTCTACTGGCAAGAGCATCAGAAGTGAATGTATTTCACTTCCGTTGCTCTAGGGGGAGCCAATCGATGCCTGCACATCAGATCTGTGTGATCTGTGTGCAGGCATGTATGGTAAGTGCTCTGATGAGCACTTATCATACAGTCAAAGGAAATATGGGTAAATATTGCCTTTGACAAGTATTGATCTGCCTCCCTCTCCTCTCTAGTTTTAGTGAGGGAGAGAGACAGATCAGATAATGTAAAAAAATTATTGTTTTAATAAAATGAAATATTTAATAAAATTTTAAAAACCAAGGGCTTTTCTAAAAGCCATTTCAAGTGTTTAACCCCTTCCCTGCCATTGATTGCTGTGTACGCAGTGATCATACACAACAGCACATTTTTTGCTGTCTGTGCATTTTTTAGGGGTTGATTTTTTTTACTGTAATTCATTACAGTATAACAAAGACTCTTTTAAGAGCTATTAACCCCTTGCTTGCTGTAGATCACTGCCTAAGCAGCGATCTGACGCAAATGCAGCAATCTTTACTTTTTTAAAAAACTTTTTTATTACACCCATCACGGGTTAATTATACCCGCTAGGGTATTACGTTTAACGTAAAAAAAAAATTTAAGCAAATGACAAAGAAGAAAATTACAGCTAAACACAAACAGCACAGAAATGTTAAAATAGCCATTGTCCAGAATGGACAAAAATGTTTCAAAGACTCTGTCCTTAAGGGGTTAAAGGCTGATATTCCTTTATTATGATTAATGACTGTGTATAAGGAAAATAAATCTATAGTGGCCCATATGTGGCTTTTTTCCCAACTGAAGTTTTGAAATATGTTTAATAGATGACCTGTGTCTCTAAGATACAATTTTGCTTTTTCAACATATTTGTGTAGGAAATTTTTGGTTAATATCTCTTTTTCAAGTCCTTCACTTAATCGAGTCCTAAGAACTGTTTTAAATTCTATTGTAGGGTCTCTTCTTAATAATTTGTAAGTGATATTGTCTCTTAGCTGACTATGAGCTTCTTTGATGTATGAAGGTCTGCTCATAATAACTACCTCCCTCCTTTGTCAGCCTGTTTTACTACTATATCATGTTTATCTTTCAGGGATTTTATACTTTGTATTTCTTTCATTGACAGATCGTTTTTAATGGAATTTTTTTTTTGATAGATATTCTCTAATTCATGTATGAACCTCTCTTTAAATACATTAATATTTTAACCTTAGAAAGAGAGTCTTAAACCAGCTATAAACAATTATGGCACAGTCCTAATTGTTCATGCTCATTTCGCCAAATGAATGACTATGAAATGCAATATATATACAGTGGGACACATAACAATGATGGCGGAATACAAACGTCCCTTCCGGGGCCAACGTTCACACATGACCGGAAGTAGGAAGTGAAATCTCATTTGGACTGCATATGGGATGAATTACATGGAGTATATATTGTACACAGCTTCAGAAAACATAATTTGGCGAAATGCGTAGAAAGGCTATTCATCTTCTGTAGCCTGCTTTGGACTGTTCTCCACACCTTGTATTTTATGCTGTTTATCCCACGTACTAGGCAATTTGACTGTGCCATCAGTAGTTAAGGGGAGATATGATGCTCTGATGATACTGTAGTCAGGTCAGGAATAAGGGGGTAATCAAGTGGTACATATCACATACCATTAAACGCAGAGTCAAATAGTGTTTCCTGGTTACAAATGTTAATTCTAGCACTAAAACTATTTATGGATTTTGGCCCCAAGAAGCTTTATATCCCTGGTGAGTTTCACACATGGATGCACATGTCTTGTTAATGCTTGTTAAATCAAGTCACCGCAGTGCAATGACAGTATTTATCACAGGAGGCAAGATGGATGACAAAATGATGTCATATTTAAACTGTGGTTCATAAAAGGAAACATGCTATCTATCCCCTAGAGCAATGAACTAAACCTCATAAACTTTAATTTCATGAAGCAGGATGGGGCCAAGGCCAAACAGCCATCACACAGTGAATTTTTTCTCCCACTGTCAATTGATTCATGTGGAATGTCAAGCAATTCCCATTAGGAGCGAAAGGCCAAGAGGTATTACTTGTCGTTTCTGCATAATTGATCCTCGTTTACTTGACACGGTTGCCTGGCATACAGATGCTGATTGAAGGTCTGTTTCATGTTAAAATATGTATTTACAAGCTCAATTATATAAATGCACTTTCATTGTATTGGGAAGATTGCTCCCAATAAATAGGCCTGAAATAGATTTCATGAGATTGTCCCAGAGTCAGTCCCTGCACATTTATGTAGAACATTAAAGTAAAATGAACACCATAAATTGTCCATGGTTGGTTGGTTGCAGGCTCAATAGAAATGTGAAGTTGCATTAGTTTATATAAAGGGTGGAGGTAATATATAAAAGAGCTATAGTAAAGGCTGTAGATACACATAGGAATTTGACTGATTTTTTTATTCTGTTTTTAGCTTTAACTGTATAAGTGTATGATCTAGTACAGGATAAGAGAGGAATTATTTTAAATGAGTGGTTAACAGGAAACCTAACGCCTGAAAACGATTAGTTCCTGTCAAGGCTTACGTCCACAGCTGCCGTATGAAGTCACCCCCCAAGGGATAATATGGAGCCCCTTACTCCATGTAGACCTGATACATTTCTCTTTGGTCTATAGACAATAATAATACTACATAGAGTCAAAAATACATAATGATGAAGTTAGATAGAGAAAGCACTGTCTATAATTTAACCCCTTAACGACCAGAGCTTTTCCTGTACTAATGACCAGAGCCAATTTAACCATTTTGATATGTAGTTGTTTAACCCCTTAGTGACCGAGTGCTATGTTGCATTTGATGTGCCTTGAAGACCAGAATTCCATTATTTTTGTCATACGTTTACTGAACTGTGAATTTCTTTCTTTGTGTTCAGTCCACCCACACAAATTATATATAATTTTTTAAAGGACAGATAGGGCTTTCATTTGATACTATTCTTTTCATCATATGATATCATTTACTATTAAAAAAATATAAAATATGATAAAATTTGCCATAAAAAACACTTTTTCTAACTTTGACCTAATTTTTTTTTTACACAAGTACAAATGGTTAAAAGACCCCGTCTATATATTTATAATATTTGTCCTGAGTTTAGTAATACCAATGTTTCCTTGTTTGTCTATGTTTTATTTCAAGTAATAGGGCAATAAACAATCTTAGTGTTTTTTTCTGTTTTCTAATAATTTTCTTCTACAGTGACTTTTTAACCCCAACCCTAAATTTACCCCAACTCTAAATTTACCCTAACCCTAAATCTACCCCCACCCCTTAATCTAACCCTTGTAATCATCCGAACCCCCCCTGTAACCCTAATTATGACCCTATTTATGACCCTAACCCTAGATCTAGGTACAGTAGATCTAGGGTTAGCTTTTTCCATTTATTTATTTATTTTATTTATTTATTTATTTAATTCATTTTCTATTTTTAACTTTAATATACTTAACTGCCTGTAGGGGCAGTAAAGTAGCGGTTTCAGAGTGACGGAAGTGTCCGTCACTCTCCTCTGGGCACTCTGTATTGGAGGAGCATGCTCCTCCGATACAGCACACACCCGCGATCACCGGGTGATGGCGGTGCCCAGGGGGGCACAGAAGGTGTTGCATGATGCCTCTATTGAGGCATCATTGCAACACTTTAACACACATAGGCAGTGATCAGCTTTCACTGCCTATGTGTGTAACGCGCATCCGATCACATTCGCGGTGATCGTATGCGCGCGGGGGAGGGGGGGCTGAAAGCCTTCTCAGAGGCTGCTTCGGATCCGAAGCAGCCTCTGAGAGTAGCTGCAGGCATGTAGTGTTGCGCTAAGGAGCGCAACACTACATGTAAACGGACGTGTATAAACGTCCTCATGGTCCTTAAGGACCATGCTTTTCAGGACGTATATATACGTCCATATGCGTTAAGGGTTAATGCCGAGAATTGCAGAAAATTGGGCAATATACAGGAATAACTCCACAACTTATATACTGTAAAAACCCCTTCCCAACAATTGACATGCCTGGCACATCATGTGGTAAATGCCACATAGGCAGCAATTAACAATCTCACCAGCTCAGATACTGAATGGCTCCTTCCATTCAAGGGCTGCACATTCTGTCTTATGTGCTTGTATAGATCCAGGATGGTCATGTGGGAAAGCCTAAACATGTAGAGAGGTTGTTGGTCAGAGTACCTTTCCATGATTTTCCTGGCAAGCATGTGCCTAGGCACTCTGACCCTAGTAGAATCAGCCTGGTTGTTGTCCCTCTGGGCATTTATCTCTGAAACCCTTGGGGCTACCCTTTGCCTATTGATCAAGTATAGGAGGACACCATCCATCTCTCAATCTCACTTTCACAAAACCAACATGTGCCATGTTTAGGTAATGTAGTCCGCCATATCCATTTAATATGTGCTATTAGTGCATGTTTGCATCTATTTCCCTGTCCATGTAGCTATTTCAATTGTATTTATTTCCCTTGTTATTCCAGAGGTGATCTTCTTCGAGGGGATGGGATGCTTCATCGCAGCTGCATGAAAGCAGCCACTACACACATACAAGGTCATTGTGGGATCTATTAGGGGTTAATGTTAGTTTTATGGTTCGGGGAGGGTAGTAGTAGGGTTCGGGGGGTTAATGTTAGTATTACGGTTGGGATGGGGTTAGGTATTAGTATTAGGGTTCGGGCAGGGTAGTTTTAGGGTTCGGGGGGTTAATGTTAGTATTAGGGTTCAGCGGGTTAATTTTAGTATTCGTGTTTGGGTGGTTAGTATGGGGGTTCGGGGTCACCTTTGAGGGGGTTAATTTATTAGGAGGGGTGTATGTTTGTAAGAGCTAACAGTTCATCGCTGAAGTGTCAGCGCTTACATTGCCGCGATGAAGTGGCCGCGTTGATCTTCACCGCTGACAGTTCAGCGTTCTAAGTGCCGCGCTGAACTGTCAGCATTGAAGCAGTGGCACTAAACTGTCCTAGACACCTTCTGTGATTGTGACTAACAGAGCCAATTGATATATATTTATATCTTAGTCCCTGGGTACACTCCTCCTTTTATTGTGTTTTTTTCATTGTTGTGTATTCTGTACATGTATTAATCTGCATTACTTTTTTATGTCTATAGTTGCATATATTTGAAAATAAAATGTTTTCTCCAATATGCTAATTGTCGATATTAGGGGAAATATGTAGTCATGTCCATGTGAAAAAAAGTAGGTTACATTTTTTGTTTGTATTTAGAGGTCTTTAAAGTTTAATTCTCATTCTCAGAATAAGAGAATTCAAATGTTCATAATGCAGCTATTATCCTCAAATTCGAATTGTATTCATGGCTGATCGGTGCATATTGTGTAGCCGAAATTGTATGGTTTTCGTTATGAAAATGTTCTGATCCAAAGGCATCCGATACTTTGGTTACCAAACAGTACAAATGGCCAATTCGGAGTGAAAATCCTGTTTATTGTGTAGTTGTATTTCAGGGATTCGCGCTATACTGTGTAATCCCTATAGAATGTGTTGGCAGATAAGAACCAATTGGCCCATCTAGTCTGCCCAATTTTCTGCAATTCTCGGCATAATAAATATGTTTCACAGGAGCTGATGACTCCTTGTTCTATTCTCCATTAACGTGTTCATAATTGTGTATAGCTGTAATTCTTTCAATAGATTACCTTTTAATCTTTTACTGCACAACTGAAACCATGAAAATATTATACATTATCATCAACCTTACTTTGAACTCCAGATACACCCACAAGTCTATAACTATCTTCTACCATCCAATGCTCCCCCTACACAACATATTCATTATATTACCAATATATCCTTCTTAAGTGGCAAGTGCATTGCTGCACAACACAATTAAAGGGACCCTGGCATTTATAGCAAGTGCATTTTAATTTACTTCTAACATTAATAGATTTGCTGGCTTTGAAGCTAGAAAATGAATAGTTTTTGCATTATATTAAAATTAGGTTGATGTACCTCATTGCGGATATATTGAGAGTGTATAATGGGATGCAAGAATATGGATAGTGCATCTATGATCTCAACCAGCATGTTGTGCAATACATCCAGCCATGCTTGTATATCATTCTGGGTTAGTGCATGTCACAGTTCTATCCCATTTCCCTGACTCCTGTATATTGTTTTCTAGTTTTGCGTCTGTTTCAACTTCAGCCTCTAGTGGCCACCATTCTCGTGTTTCCATTCTCCACCTGTTATGTCAGCTGCCTCATTAACCTTAGCCAAACCCTATTTAAACCTAAAGCTAATTGCAAAGAGTGCCTCTGCATTGCTTTGGTTACAACCTGTATGTGCCTGTACTAGCAGTCCTGATTATTTTGACATTGATTCATGTTGCTGATTTTTGCCTGTCCTCAACCAAGACTGTTTGCCACCCGTGTGTGTTTGTCCTACTTCGTGTTCGGTCTCAGTAAGTGTGTCAAAGTCCTGGGTGGTCATTGGCCTGAGGCTCAACCATAGGGTTAAAAAGCACTGTTCTGTTTCCTATCCTGTGGCAGAAGTTATCAGCCCTGTCTCAGTCCAGTCCAGTGCCCTGCTCAGAGTTCTGCAAGTCCTGTCTCAGCCTCCAGTCTCAGCTACCAGTCCTGTCTGAGGTTCCATCCGGTCCACAGTATGTATCGTGGAGTGCAGACAGACCCCACATAATTCCCTGCAACGAGTACCTCCCTCGTCCGCTATCCCAGGTTGTGACAGTGCACAGGGGCACCATCCACTTCATTGCAGTCCATGCTGCATAATTACCAAATCAGGAAAGAGGCACATCAATTTAGTATTAAAAAGGTACCCTGTCATGCTAAACAGTGCCGTTATGGTAACCATGGATGCAAAATACAAAATCTATACATTCTGTTAGCAAAAGTGCAATCAAAAGGCTAATATACACTATGTGTACAAAAGTATTGGGACAAGTGACCATTACAACAACCTATGACTATATAACATTGGTGCTAAATACATAAACATTGCTATGTAATTGGTTTCCCTATTGCAGCTATAACAGATTTCACTCTTCTGGAAAGACTTTCTGTAAGATATTGAAGTGTTTCTGTGGGGAAATGTTGCCCATTCATCCAGTATAGCACTTGTGATGTCAGGCACTAATGTTGGTGGCCTAGCTCGCAATCTCCATTCCAGTTCATCCCAATGGTGTTCAGTGGTGTTGAGGTTAGGGCTCTGTGTGATACAGTCAAGTTCTTCCACACCAAACTCATCCAATATGGAGCATGCTTTGTGCACTGGGGCACAGTCACAGTGGAATAGAAAAAGCCCTCCCCAAACGGTTGCCATAAAGATAGGTCATAGCATTGTCCAAAATGTATTGGTATGCTGAAGCCTTTAGATTTACCTTCACTGGATTTAAGGGGACTAGCCCAACCCTTGAAAAATTACCCAATAACAATATTTCTACTCCACCAAACTTTACAGTTGTCAATATTCAGTCAGGTAGGTAACAGTGCTCTGGCATCCACACAACCCAAAGTTGTTAACAGAGAAGGTAATTCCTCACGCCACAGTACATGTTTCAACTGCTCCAGAGTCCACTGGTGGCGGGGTTTACACCACTTGATCCAATGATTGGCATTGTACTTGGTGATGTGAGGCTTGTAGACAGATTCTTGCCTATAGAAACCCATTCCATGAAGCTCCTGCCGCACAGTTTTTGTGTAAATATTAATGCCAATGGAAGACTGGAACTTTTCGGCTATGGAATCTGCAAAGCGTTGGCAACCTTTATGCACCATGTGCCTCAGTGATTGGTGATCCCGCTCTTCCATTTTGTGACACAGTTGCTGCTGTTCATAAACATTTCCACTTTACAATTATACCACTTACATTTGACCATGAAATATCAAGCAGGAATTTATTGCAAAGGGGGCATCCTATCACCCTACCACACTTGAATTGAGCTCTTCAGAACAACCCATTTATTTCACAAATATAAATTTTTATACACCTGTGGCAATGGGTCTGATTGAAACACCTGAATTCAATAATTAAGAGGTGTGTCCATATATTTTTTCCATATAGTGTATGCCTGCTTATGACATTACCAAAGGCAAATTAACTCATTTTAATTATATGTTGTCTCCTGCTTATGACATGACCCGAAGCAAATTAACTCATTTTCAATGGGAAATTTATAATTTGCATATCAAGCTCAAATGTGATGTCATAAGCAGAAGAAACCACAGATTTAAAACATATTTATCATTTCAATCAATCTATTATTTCAATCAATCTATAATTTTTTTATTCTCTACTCAATGTTTAGTTTGACAGAATCCCTTTTTAACAGTCTCCCAGGGAGCTGCTCTCAAATAGGGAGTTGTAGTTGAGATGAGATGTGATGGACACTTCTCCTTACTGATTTAGCTATACTGTGAAGGGTCAAACCTGATGAGTCCCTGCACAATGAATAGATTAACTCTCCCCTGCACCACTTGTACTGAAAGCTTGGATGTTTTGTTCATCTATCCAACAAAACATCATGCACTGAGCCACTGTTTCTCCATCCAATATATGTACCAATAACATATGCAACAATTAAAAAATCTCAGTTCTTCTTAATGGGAAAAACACCTGGATATGCAATTGAGCAAACGCTGATAAATCTCCTACAGATGTTTCTATTTCATGCTGTTCTCGGCACAGGGTTTATAATTCCCTAAGAGGTTTTGATACACAATAAGCACAGGATCCAAAAGCAGTATTTTGTGCCAGTTCACACAGCACCTTCACCACAAAGGATTAGTCATCCTAAAAATTGTATACGTGTTAGTCATGATCTTTCTAAAAGGTGTGATTCTTAACTGTAAACACTATTTTTTTCCACTAATATCTGCTTTTTCTGCCAAGATACAGACGAGAGGGACTGGTTCCTGTACCATTCCATTAACTTGGGTTTTATTTTTGTCTGTGTCTCAGGAAAATCATTTTATGACTGGATGGAAATGTAAAAAGGTTCAAATATAAACAAGGACAGAAAAATAAAAACATGATTGGTGCATCACTTCACAAGATGTGTCATTCTTTAAAGGCCACTGCAAGCAACAAAATATTTTTGCCTTGTACTTTAAAGGACAACTTAGTTACATAGTAGTTAAGGTTGAAAAAAGGCTTGTGTCCATCAAATTCAACCATTTTCCTAATACTTGTTTACTGCTGCTGAACTAAAAGAAGGCAAAAAAAAAAAAACTTTATCCTATCAATTTCGAATTCTGCTTCCAAAAAGGAAAAAACATTTCTCCTTGGATCAACATGCACTAAATAAATATTACTGCCTATACTGACATACAAATCTATGTTCTGACTCATTAAAAAAGTATACAGACCACTTTTAAAGGCATCTATCATATTAGCTAGCATCACCTCTTCAGGCAGTGAATTTATTTGCCATTTATCTTCCCAGTTACTCAATTTGTCCAAATTCTCTTGCAGTGAATACACATCTAGTTCAGACTGTATTATCCTACTTAATTGTGTGTCATCAGCAAACACTGAGACATGGCTCCCTATGCCCACTTGGAGATCATTAATAAACAAATTATAAGGAAGAGGACCCAGGATAGATCCCTGGGAACTCCACTTATCACATCTGTTCAGTTGGAAAACTTCCCATTTACCACCACTCTATCAACCAATTGCCAATCCACGCACAAATGTTTGGCACTACGCTTATTTCAGTACACTACTCTTGTGTGTGGAACCTTATAAAATGCCTTAGCAAAGTCTAAATATATCACATCCTTAGGAGCACCCATACCTATATTTTACTCACTTCCTCATAGAAGTGTCCACTTGAAAAAGCCTCGATCCGGAGGAGAAACGCGTTTGTCTGCCTATGGCAGCACAAAACCAAGATACACTACTGACAGTAAGCCAACAGTGTGCCTGGTTTTCATACATATGGCACTGAGTGAGATCTTCAAGCTTGCTTATCATGTATGTATGTGTGAGTATGAGTGCTTACAAAATTGAAAAACTGGATTTACTTCTGTCTCTCTAACTCCTGTGCTGCATTAATGGCTGTAAATGCACAAACGTAGAAACCAGTGTGCATGCTGTCTGCTGTACACTACAAGCTTTAAACTGCTCAAACACAGTTTTTCCCAAACCTTCTTACTGTTGGTAGGATTCCCATCTCAGCCATTTTTTACTGGCCATATATAACTTTAGCAGGCTGCCTTGCAGGATGTACAAGTCGTATGTGACATGAAGTAACTCACTTAACTAATCAGCATGGTCCTGTGGCATCTATTACTTGATTAGGTAATTGCTTTGCTTCTGGTCACATATGACTTCTACATACTGCAAACAGCCTGCAAACGTTATATCTGGTCCTCTAGGGATATATATGTTTTTTTTTAAAGGGACAGTCAAGTCCACAAACTCACTTTGATGCAAGATGAAGATTACTGCTTGTATAGTGCACAGGCTTTTTTCCAGTGTGATTTGATACAGGCATTTTATGTAATTCACATTTTTTATATTTGACTCAAGCCCTCCCCAGTGATTACTCTGCATGTTTACTGTGCGGCAGCACTGATTATATAGACACATTTAAAATGTAGTTTAATCTAGTCACTTCCTGTGCTCTTGGATTTGATTTCACTTGTAAACTGTAGGATCTCTTAAATTTGCAACACATTGTCTGATGACATCACTGGAGAGACAGGAAATGCCATTCATTTGAATGAAATTATTCTCATCGGTTACTGCAGAAAAAAAAAAAAAAAATAAGGAAATTACTTTTACTCAGCTAGCATGGACAGTCCTGGTGTCTTGCAAACTGCTGTAATTTCATTAATTCATCTAGCTGTAAGTATTTAAAAATGTATACAATGCAAAATGTAAAACATGCATTTGAAAGTACTTTGAAAGCACATTAATATGCATTAGTATTTGGATGCTGCATTTTGGGCACTAGACAATCCCTTTAATATGTATGAACAATGGGAATAAGTCATTTTCAAATTAGACACTCAGAACAATGCGTAAGCATAAACTGCAGGCATATTAAAGAGAGTTGTCTATTAATTATTTCATCAACCCCTTCATAGCCATGTTTCATAAAGATATTGTAACTCCTGCTTTTCAGTATAGTAGGCATGGGGGACATGTCTGTCACTGTGAAAAAAACACATTGGGTTTTATTCATGAAAGGGGAAAATAATTCAGCTGCATGGGACAATGTTTCCAACTTGGCTACTTTGGCCTTAAGTTTCATATTCCCTTGTCAGTTCCCTCCAATTCACAAATAAAGCCCATAGAAATAACACTTCAGGCTTTATTCATGCAATAGAATATTGGAGGGAATTGAGAAGGGAATTTCAAACGTAAGGCCAACGTAGCCATGTTGGGAACAAATTCCCATTTACGTAAATTTTGAAATTCCTTTCTCAATGCCCTGCAATTCACTTTCATGAAAAAAAAAACCTTCTTTTTGTTGTGTATAAATTTAAATTGCAGTTGTATGTGAACTATGTTGCTTTAGTTAAAAGAGTATTTCAGAAGTGCTTTCAACTGTATCATTATTTAGTCACTTTGCATGTAAACAGATACATATGGAATTTCAAAAGTCATTCTCCAGAGAGTTAATCTAAATTTAGAGGTAGACTTTTCAACCTTATTCTCAAATAACTGGATCTAGCACTGGTCTTTGGGGTGTGCAACCTGTGCGAGTGTATAGGGTGCAACACCCAGTGAGGGCCCAGCAATTATGCTTAGAGTGACCCGTCACAGGGGGAGGCAAAAATGCCACCAGCTCATCTATCCACTCATCCGCTTCGCAGAGCAGTTGTGGGAAGACATGTTACTTGATGAAGTCACGAAGGAACTAAAACAGGAGGTTTTTTTTTATCCCTCTCTCTCCCAGTTGTTATTGTCTGCCTTTGCTATCAAACCCCATAAACCCTCACTCATAAAGCCATCTTTCCCTCATTTATAATGTCCTTTGCCCCCCCCCCCCCCCTTCACCTCCCTCATCCACAATGCCCTCATTCAAAATTATTTGTGTCCCCATCCCTTACCCACAATGCCCTTTACCTAATCATGGGAGGCACCTAAACAGCTCTGACTGTATGGATATTCTGTAAATATTAAAACTTAACATTTAATGTTTTAAATAGGACTGAAAATATATACAAATAAATCAATGTGATACACACATGGCAGTGAAGCAAACACCAGAAACCAGAAACAAAAGGAATCTAAAAACAGTCAGTAAGTATTTTTGATGTGTGTTGCTATGACCTCACTTGTATGAGCATTTGCTAATGAATTAGAATGTAGCAACACACAGGACCAGCAGTCAAAGTACCAATAGGTGGCAACTGACAAACATGGCATATTGTAGCCTCCAGATCAGCTTGAAGATAATGGACTTGATTCAATGGTACAAATCATCACTAATTACTGTTTTTTAAATCAACTCTTTCTCTTGCAGGCTGTGGGTTTCAAAGGCATGAGATATATTAACTCAGGTCATTGAATAGGCCCCAATGTGTTTTGACTCTGGATCACCGCTGCTCTATTGCCTTGTCTGCCTATCACTGAACAACCACATAGAGCGCTGTGTTTATGTAGCTGGAAAGATTACTGGGAGAACTTTATCAGGTATTGTGAGCTGCTGTATCATCACTCTGGCATTCAAAGGGTAAAAAGTTCAGCAACCATAACACAACTTTTTTTTTTGGTTCTTTAATATTTACAACGGACAATCCATCTTCTCCTCTTGTATTATAAACTATTCAACGTTTCCAAAGCCAGTGACTTCATGTGTTTGAAATGTTCACCTTGCGGCATTAAAGATCTACCTCCACAGCACTTTAGTCATTTTTTAGCCCTTGTTATTTATGACAAGTGCTTATAAAAGTTAAAGACGTGGAACAAAGCCTTGAGGTTATGCAGGAGGCCATGGCTTGTGCTTCCAATGTTAAGTTTGTATGCTGGATCTCTTTAACAACCATTGCAGTGCTTTTTATTACATTTTAGTTTGCATTTAAAACACATTGTGTGTGGGGGTTTTTTTTCTATCTCATTTAATTAAGGCAGGGACTAAATGTAGTTTTGTTTTTTTACAGATACATTGATTCAATCTGACTGAATCATATGCAAGTTGCTTTTAATCTTTTATTAGATTGTTTGGTATTCTCAGCATCCTCTACAAATTTAACTATGTGATGTTTTATTAAATAATATACGTCTGTGGCAGGGAGAGCCAACACTTAGCACTGCAGACAGTGTGCAGTTCAATTCCCTATATACTCCAAATTCTTGCACTGTACAATTTAACAATACACTACAGTACTCTATGCAATACAAACGGGAACAGTGTCTATAAGCCAAACATGGCTTAGGATTTCCCTAATGGAACTCATCAATCCTATTACTATATCATTTATTATTTTAGTCAAACTGTATAGCTCTTAGGAATATGTTGGAGCTTCAGAAATTGTATTATAAAATAATAATAGTTGAGAGGACAGAATACTGCATCCTAATAACTCCCAGAAAAATTAATGTGCAGTTAACGGATAATAAGTGAATGTGGGGATTAGTGCAACATGCCTGTTTAGGTTTATGGTAGTCGGTAAGATCTATACGCAAAGGAAGTATGTATGCTTTTAGAAAATCAAAAAAATCTTGCGCCTACTAGCTAAGCAGTGTATAAAAATGCCGCCATAAATAGGGCTGGAGACAGGGAGACTTCTGATTGGCTGGCAGAGTCAACTAGTCAGATGCCTCCTATGCATATTTGAAAGCACAGATCTCCCGGGTTGAGTTTTCATTCTGCTTTGCTTCCCACTTTAGAGCTAACTCTGCCAGCGTTGATTTTTTAGTATTAGGTCAATTATTATTTTGTCCCTTTCCCTGCGCCAGAAGATGAGCATCCAGGGTGTCACAGATCACCACTGGAAGCTGGATACAGGTAATAAGGTAATATATTATTCACAGGGAATCCTTTCACTGCTCACCCTCATAGGTTTTTTTATTTGTTTGCTTTTTTACAGCTATGCAGGCATATTTAAAATGAACCCTCTCCCCCCAAGATCGATGTAGGGGAGGATAGTCAGGATACATTTTATTTCATATATTATTGTTATCTGGGCAGCCTGGAACTGCCCCAAGAGAAGGGGCATATTTTATTTATTTACATTTTTTATTATTTATTTTGTGGTCCAGGGGCCTTGGGAAAGCTTTTGGGTATTATTTATTTGGGGCTATTAATTAACAGGGGCAATACACTATGGGGGGATATTAATGTTTTACACACCACACAATTTTCCTTTAGTGGATAGGGTGAAAGTCGAGCCTCCAAGTTGACTTCCTTGCACTATTCTCAACCTTTAGTGCACAAACCCCACTGTTTATACCTGGTACATGAATAATAAAGCTTGAAAACGTTTCATTTACTTTTATATGAATTTCAAGGCAAAAAGCACCATAGCCAACATAATTCCTCAAGCAGTTAATAATTAAAAACATATTTGGAAGATGGATATGCAAATTGTAATAAATACATACATTTTTACAATGATTGAACCCTATCCCTTTTGTGACGCATGGTGCATGCATCCCAGAAGACGCAAGCATCAAAATGACATTTTATGTTCCTGGCCACCGATCAGAAGATGATCAGTAAGTAGCCAGGGACACATCCTGTGTCTTTGCCAAAAAGACATCAGGCCTTCCGACATCACGTGTGACATCACGGAGGCGTGCCTGAACCTGGGCATGGCGCAATTTCGTAAAAAGGTAGCCGGTGCTCGCTTTGAGCATTGGCTACATTTTCCCTGTTAGTTTGAGGCCTCTCAAAGTGCCCTCATCTGAGAGGTAAGATCCTGCTGCAATCCCCTGCAGGGGAATCTGAGATAACAGCTCAACCCAGAGATCCAGGTGGAGCTGTTGAAACGCAAGACGTTCAATGCCATCCTTGCAGCTTTTGGAACCAAAAAAAATAGGACAGCATAGAACGTCTTAGAATGGGTCTTTAATAAAGACCACCTATGTTAAGAAGTCAGGGCCAATTATTTTCTTTTTTTGGGGGGGTGGGGACGACGACTTGGGGATACCCAACCTTTTTTTCTTTAAGTCAATCGTGCTTATCCCTTTGGGGCATTTTCTCTGCTCATTCAACAGCCTCAGCTCTGGGATTAAGTAAATCGGTAATTGCTCTCCCTATGTTCCTGTTGGGTTTAACCTTGTTTCGGGCTCCCTACAAACAATTCCGAATATGTAAATGAAAAAATGTCTTGGGTCTATCATTTTTCCATGTGTCTTCAGTATTACCTTGGTTTGGGGACACCTGGGATTGGATTAGAGGAATTTGGGAAAGAAAAATGGACTTCACCACAGCCAAGTACTTTAATGACACCCCGACCTGAGGCATTCCGTGCTCGCTTCCCCAATCGGTGCTACCGATTAAGTGCAAGGTCTTGGTGCAAAATGCGTTAGGCGGCTTGAATCCATAGGGTGCAGGTCTCCCACTCTTTGCTTGACACAGCATGAAATAAACTGGTTATTTCTCAGCCATCACTGTTGTCTGCCAATAATGATGGAGTGTAGCGGATCCAAAGCCCATTCTATTTCAGTTTCTTCATAAGGTAATTTGGGTACCAGCGCTGTTGAGACTTCAAACACTCTACACAATACAAAGACCTCTTTAACAAAGGTGGGATAATGTACAGTGAACCCATTTATACAAAGCACTCAAATTGTATTATTTTGCTTTAACAGAGCCATATCAATTACATTTTCCTCTTTCCAATCTCGAGGTTAAATACAAGCCATCTTTCACCTGTCACAAAAGGTTGCCACCTTAGTCGTTTTTTACCAGCCACACTTACCTTTTGCATGCTGTCTTATTATGTAGAAGTCATAGGTGACAAGAAGGATATCAGTTAACGAATCAACTTGGTTCTGTGGAATCCACTACTTCATTAGGTAATTGATTTCCTTCAAGTCCCGTATGACTTCTGCTTACTACAAAGCAGCCTGCAAAAGCTATATGTGGCCGGTAAAATATGACCGAGGTGGCAACCGTACCGTCACAATATATAAATATATTTATATCCATGTATATATAAAATTCTAGTTTAGTACAGTGCTTCCCTTTTGGACTTGTTTGTATATTTAAACATGGTTTTGACCAGTCTTCTGGTTTAGCACCTCTCCACAACACAATTGCTCCATAAGTGTTGTCCAGACCTATAAATTGCAGGAGTGTCTTTCTATTATACAATAGGAAGGCCTTCAGTCCCTGCTACAATTAAATAGATTTGGCCCTATATTAGCAAAAGAGTGTAGTGTTAGGATCCACCTTTTTGGCAGTATTTTGCTGTAGTGATGGGCTAAGCATAATACGGCCAATTTTGTTATCTTAGAATATGTGTAGATTTGAGAGTTTATGACCTGTTTGACGTAAGTGCACTGGACTATGTGTACATGTATATATGTATATAGAATTTTATCAGTCCAAATGTAATGTGATAATGTAGTCTAATAAATTATATATTACTCACATTGTAGAACTGTATATACTACGGGAAGGTAATCAAACGGTATACAGAAATCATTCAGACATACAGTATATCGCTAAGGAGGTTTCATTTCAGGTAAGTATTATAATAAGAGACGTCTAAACAACTTACAACTCAACTCAAACATACTCGCAACTTATTATTGCAATAATCTAAGAATTGATAAAGGGAAAATAACATTCCCTGTGTCTCTAAGCCTCGCAGCTAAGCTGCATTATAACTTTGCTGGCAGTTATATTTCGAGAGTTGACAGTTACCGGGGACTTTCTTGCCCAGAACTGTGCTAATGCAGCCACACTGTCCTTTGCAGTTTGACCTCATTCTAAACCTAACCAACAAGCACTGTAGGTACGGACAATGGCCTTAGTATAGTGATGGCTAACCTTGGCACTGCATATGTCTGGGAACTACATATCTCATGATCAGTGGCGGACTGGCCAGGGTGTCAGCTTGCCCAATGGCAAGTGGGCCTGATTGGCCCTTGATGTAGTGGGCCCCGACCCTTTAACAAAAAAAAAACTTGTGCAAGAAACACTGTGGTGGAGATTGCTGGGGATGAACAGCATCCAGGTAAGTACTGGAGAAAGGGGTAGGAGTGTTGTTTTTTTTTTTTTTTTATTGGACAAATTATCAGTGCCATAGAAATATAGAATGTGTCGGCAGATAAGAACCATTCAGTCCATCTAGTCTGCCCATTTTTCTAAATACTTGTATTAGTCCCCCGTTCTCTATCTTATATCTAGGATAGCCTTGTGCCTATCCCACACAAATTAATGAGCACATTATCAGTGGCTATTAATGAGCACGTTATCAGTGGCATATTAATGGACAAATTATCAGTGGTTATTAATGACCAAATAATCAGTGGCATATTAATGATCAAATTATCAGTGGCATATTAATGGACAAATTATCAGTGGCATATTAATGGACAAATTATCAGTGGCATATTAATGGACAAATTATCCGTGTCTATTAATGAGCAAATTGTTAGTGGCTTTTAATAAGCAAATGATCAGAAGTTATTAATCAGCTAATTAACAGTGGCTTATTAATGAGCAACTTATTAGTAGCTTATTAATGAGCAAATTATCAGTGGCATATTAATAAGATGGTCTCTTGCGTACCTTCTTGACATTTCACTCCACTCCTGTGATACTACACTACTAATGTAACCCTCTCCCCCCGGGCAATTCCGTCGCCCAACTTGGACATGGCAGTACTGTTTTGGGACACAAGATGTGGCCCCATCATTTTTTGGGCTTCACTGGTAGGTAGCCTCCTCTCCTTTACTTACTCCTTCTCTTACTTACTCCCTCTTAAATCTATTTATTCTTTCAGTATATATTCGTGCCTTAATCCTCTCTTTCATGACAGCGAACATTATTAGGTCAACTGAAAAACAGAGATTTACAAAAGGTTAACTGCATTCAATTTCTCAGTGGCAACCCCATATTCGTCATATATTTGTAGATTTGTTCTTATTATTTTTTTTTAGGATTTGATATACACGACCCCGGGTCTGTTTTTATTTATCCAATACATGGCAATGCAGAGCAGTGGAAATCTAGAAATAGTCTATTCTTACTCTCCCTACAGAAAGTTTATGTTTAACCAATAATATACACTGTAACCATTCCTTAACTACCTTTTTCTATATTTGAGTTATGGGGTTTGGACCACATTTAGTCTGTAGTAGATATTTATGCCAAATATACAGACATGATGTATGTCATCATAGAGGTTAAGATACAGTTCATCATTTGGTATGTGCAATATACTATTTATATGCCTATTTTTTTATATCTCAAGTACCAGTTTATTAAATTACAATATTATTGTTAAAATAACCAAAGGATTTGACCATATATTATGTAAAAATGTGAAATATAATATTTAAATACTTCGGTATTACTACTGTATACTGCCAGTAGTATGTACAATTTTAATGGTACCTTTTTTCCACACCACTGCCCATGATGCTCAAATCGAATTTAGCAAGGCAAGTGCCTGCAAGCAGGCTACACGTGGAGCTGAACAGGCAGCACTGAGAAACCTCCATGCTGCCTGTTCCGCTCCCCGTGCAGAGTGACGTGGAAGTGTCTACATGTCACGTGACCAGGCACTCTGACGTCAGACACACGGTGGGTCACGTGACCTCTCTGTACAGAGCGCGGGGGAGCTGAACAGGCAGCATGGAGGACACCATGCTGCCTACCACTAGCCACCAGGGACAAGTGTAAGTCCTGGGGGATAGGGGCATGTATTGGGCAAATTGGCTGCGTCTTATTAATGGCAGCATAATACTGGCATATTATTGGGCAAATTGGCTGTGACATATTAATGGCTTAATAACACCGCCAGATTATTGGCCAAATTGGCTGGGGCATATTAATGGCAAAATAACACTGGCATATTATAGTTAAATTGGCTGTGGCATATGAAATGGAAAAATAATACTGGCATATCATTGGGCAAATTGGCTGTGGCTTATTAATGGCAAAATTATACTGGCATATTATTGGGCAAATTGGCTGGGGCATATTAATGGCAAAATAATACTGGCATATTAATGGCAAAAGTAATACTGACATATGGCAAAATAATACTGACATACTAATGGGCAAATTGGTTGTGGTATATTAATGGCACAATAATACTGGCATATTAATGGCAAAATGGCTGTGGCATATAATGGCAAAACAACACTGGCATATTAATGGGCAAGCTGTGGCATATTTAATGGACAAAACTGACTGTAGCATATGTTAATGACAAAGTGACTATGGCATTTTAATTGGTACCTGACAGTGGCTTATTTTAATTGGCAAAGTGATGGTGTGGCATGTTCTGTGGAGCAAAATAACATGTACTATGGGGGAAAGTGACACTGTGGCTTGTTCAGCAGGAGCAGTTCTTTGGGATATAGTGACATTATGTCCTGTGACACTGTGGCATACCAAATTGTGTTGGTGCAATATGAGTGCAAGCTAAGTGCTGTGGGTGCAATATAGGTGCAAAAAAAGGGAATAAAAACAAGAAATGCAAATTTCCAATAACCTTCTTAATACACATACAAATAGTTGACTGTGATATTAAAATAGCTGCATATAATAAAAAGTGTACATTTACATACAGTTTTTACAATGTGACTTTAGAAAGGGGGGTCCACTGCTAAAGACTTTGCCCAGGGCCCACTAGGGTCTTGAAGCGGCCCTGTGATGTGGGCATGTGATGGGGTAAATGAGGCATGTCATGGGGACATGCTATGGGGGCATGTAATGTGGATGATGGGGCATGTCCTGGGTGTGCAACGTGGGTTATGGGCCTGTCATTGGTGTGCAACGTGGGTGGGGAGTGGACAAATTTTGTCTGCCTAGGGCAGCACAAAACCAATATACACCACTGATCTTATTGGCTTATTGACCAGCAGTGATTATGTAGTTCCCAAACATTTGCAATGCCAAGGTTAGCTTTCCCTGTCTTAGACTGTCTCTCCACAAACACTAGCTGCTACTTGTGCTGCTGGGTCTCCAGTGCTTCAGTCACTGTAAAAAGTACAGTCATGAAGCCATTAGCTCTGCCATCCATATAGTCACAGTTCACCCCACATTAGTAATTAGTACTGGGTTCACAGAGAGTGTCTCTCCATCTAAAGAGCACAGCAGATGTCACACGTACATAAACATTAGTTAGAAGGGAAAAAAATCTGCCTGTTTTGTTAGGGATGTATTTAATATGATTCACTGATTGTTCAGGATGTTCTTATTTTTCCCTTTACGCCTTATTCTGTTTGCTCAGGATTAATTATCTCTCTCTATTAGTATGCAGGCAACATTTTGCTCAAAGCTGCAATGAATGCCATTTAAAGCTGTTATGTTAGTAAACCACTTGGGGGCACTGTTTCCATTTTAAAGAAGAGCTTGTTTTTAACTAGTTATAGGTACTCTTTCTCTTCATATTTTCTTCTAAGCTTCAATGCAACTAGCGTGTAAGTAAACAAAGGGTTTAAACAAACTACAATACCATTCTGCCAACACATTGACACACATGTTAGTGTTTCTCAGAATCTATTTAGTTAGATAAATATATTACACATAATAATATTTAATAAATTATTAGACATGTGCAAAACTAAAATGTTTGTTTCGTTTTCGTCCATTCGGACGAAAATGTTATTTATTTCGTCTAAAACGAATTTCGTTCATTAGTGCATTCGTTTCAGACGAAATTCGTTCATTATTTTCGTTTCGTTAATTTTTATTCGTTCGTTTTATAGAATACAATGTAATACTATTGGCTTTCTATAAACCGAACGAGAGCCCCATTCATAAGAAATTCTTATGAATGGTGCTCTCGTTCGGTTCATAGAAAGGCAATAGTATTACTTGTATTCTATAAGCCGAAAGTCTATAAACCGAACGACATTCGGTTTATAGACTTTCGGCTTATGGAATACATGTAATCTTATTGCTATTCTATAAACCGAACGACTTTCGGTTTATAGAATAGCCATAGGTTTACATGTATTACATAAGCCGAAAGTCTATAAACCGAAAGTCGTTCGGTTTATAGGCTGTCGGCATTTAACTAATAAGAGACAGAGTCTCCATTCATAAAATTATGAATGGAGACTTTGTCTCCGTGTAGTAAAATGCCGACAGCCTATAAACCGAACGTTCGGTTTATAGGCTGTGGGCATTTTACTACACGGAGACAAAGTCTCCATTCATAATTTTATGAATGGAGACTCTGTCTCCGTGTAGTAAAATGCCGACAGCCTATAAACCGAACGTTCGGTTTATAGGCTGTCGGCTTATGGAATACATGTATTCCTATTGCTATTCTATAAACCGAACGACTTTCGGTTTATAGAATAGCCATAGGATTACATGTATTACATAAGCCGAAAGTCTATAAACCGAAAGTCGTTCGGTTTATAGGCTGTCGGCATTTAACTATACAGAGACAGAGTCTCCATTCATAAAATTATGAATGGAGACTTTGTCTCCGTGTAGTAAAATGCCGAAAGCCTATAAACCGAACGATCGGTTTATAGACTTTCGGCTTATATAATACATGTAATCCTATGGCTATTCTATAAACCGAACGTTCGGTTTATAGAATAGCAATAGGAATACATGTATTCCATAAGCCGACAGCCTATAAACCGAACGTTCGGTTTATAGGCTGTGGGCATTTTACTACACGGAGACAAAGTCTCCATTCATAATTTTATGAATGGAGACTCTGTCTCCGTATAGTTAAATGCCGGCTTTTAACTATACGGAGACAAAGTCTCCATTTATAATTTTATGAATGGAGACTCTGTCTCCGTATAGTTAAATGCCCACAGCCTATAAACCGAATGTTCGGTTTATAGGCTGTTGGCTTTTAACTATATGGATACAAAGTCTCCATTCATAATTTTATGAATGGAGACTCTGTCTCCGTATAGTTAAATGCCGGTGTTCTGACAAATTTCTGGAGCAAATTCTCCTGGAGAATTTGCTCACTGCTCATGCGCATAAAGTTACAGCTGATAACTCAGCTGTAACTTTGTGACCACTGCGCATGCGCCAGCTGCGCAACCCACCTCCCGCCCCCCTCACACCCCCCACACACCCCTTCTTACCAGATCATCGACCACAGCGATACACAGCGCATGCGCACGCCTATCCAGCCGTTTGGGAATGCGCGCGTCCGTTGTTGTGTTCTTAAGGTGGTAAGTCACACGGGGCGTCGGGACATAAGGGGGCAAGCATCCTGGTGAGGGCTGCCTCATCTTGATGGGATTTGTGATCCTCCTGCTGTATTATTGATGCCAAAACGGCTGGATAGGCGTGCGCATGCGCTGTGTATCGCTGTGGTCGATGATCTGGTAAGAAGGGGTGTGCGGGGGGTGTGAGGGGGGCGGGAGGTGGGTTGCGCAGCTGGCTCATGCGCGGTGGTCACAAAGTTACAGCTGAGTTATCAGCTGTAACTTTATGCGCATGCGCAGTGAGCAAATTCTCCTGCGATTGCGCAGGAGAATTTGCTCCAGAAATTTGTCAGAACACCGGCTTTTAACTATACGGAGACAAAGTCTCCATTTATAATTTTATGAATGGAGACTCTGTCTCCGTATAGTTAAATGCCCACAGCCTATAAACCGAACGTTCGGTTTATAGGCTGTCGGCTTTTAACTATACGTTTGTCTCCATTCATAAATTTATGAATGGAGACTCTGTCTCCGTATAGTTAAATGCTATTGTATTCTATAAACCGACTCTATTTCGGCTTATAGAATGCAATAGTACTACGAATGGACGAATGAACGAATGATTTTCATTTATTAACCATTCGTTCATTCGGCTTTAGTTAGCTTAGCATTTTCGTTCTTCGTTTTTTGGGCGAATGGACGAAAATGCAATTTTCGGACGAAAATGCATTCGTCCGAAAACGAATGCACATGTCTAGTATATATTCACATGTAAATTGCTTTTTTAATAAAAAATTATGATATAAAAAAAATCTTGTTTTTATTTCCTTTTATGTGACAATGCTGCCTCTCTCTTTCCCTTGCCCCCAGATTTGTCGCTCTCCCCCCCTTAGTGTTGTCTCTCTCTCACCCTCCCTTTGGCTCCCCCCTCGCTCCCCTTGTGTCTGTCTCTTCCCCCCTTCCCTCCCCCTGTGTCTCTCTAACTAGGGACTCTAGTTAGGTTTATAGAATGCCAATAGTATTCTATAAGCCGAAAGTCTTTAAAATGAACGACGTTCGGTTTATAGAATACATGTAATGCTATTGCTGTTCTATAAGCCGAAAGTCTTTCGGCTTATAGAACAGCAATAGCATTACATGTATTCTATAAACCGAACGTCGTTTGCTATTAGCTATTGCTATTCTATAAACCAAAATAGAGTCCCCATTCATACGAATAGGCCTGGTACCAAAAAAAAAAACCTTTTTTTGGTACCAGGCCTTCATGTCCATTTTTATTGCCTCTATATGCCATTTATGTAATACTTCCCAATGTTTGCTATGCATCACAGAGCTGCACTACACAACACAACATTAACCTTTGTTGACTGCAACTCCCATAATGTTAATCCAAGTAACATTGCTAGTTGCTAACTGTGGATCAGGCTGTGCAAGTGGGGCAATGGGGTTACAGTACAAGCACTAACTTGTGTTGACTGCATCTACATTAATATTCAACCAACCGTATTACTAGCTTAACTTTTGTATTTGTAGTTACAGACTGGGATTGTTACACTGCACACTAACTTTTGTGTTGTTGACCACAGTTTATGTGATATACAGCCTGCAGATTACTGGCTGAGTACCATAGGAATTGTAGACTGATGTAGTAGTGGCTAATCTTAACCACCTCAGCTATTGTAAACTTCCCATGATGATCCGTTTTATGCTGGTCTGTTAGTTACCACTACCATGGTCAGATAATTTCCCAAATAATGGGTAACTTTTGTAACATTTAAAAAGTCGGCACTGCTCTGCTGATTCCATAGCTGAAGAGTTCCAAACTTCCATTGGCATTAATATCAGCACAAGAAAATGCAGTGGCAGCTTCATGGAATGGATTTTAATGGTTTAGCATCTGCATTTAAGCCTCACATCACTATGTAAAATTGCCAAGTGTCGGAGTGAGTGATGTAAAGCATCCTGCCACTTGACTCTGGAGCAGTGGCAACATGTTATGTGAATCCTTCCCTGTTTGGCAGTCTGATGGGTGAGTCTGGGTTTCGCAGATGCCAGGAGAACGTTACCTACCTGACTGTATTGTGCCAACTGTAAAATTAGGAGCAGGAGGTGTAATGTTATGGGACTGTTTTTCAGGGGTTGGGCTGGGCCTTGTACTTCCAGCGAGGGTAAATCTTAATGCTTCAGCATACCAGGACATTTTGGACAATGCTATACTTACAGCTTTGTGGGATCCATTTGGTGAAGGCACTTGTCTATTCCAGCATGATTGTATTCTAAAGCTTGAGTGGCTTACCTTGGATTGGCTGAGAAAAAGGCTCCCTGTGTCTCTCTGCAGCTTGGAAATGCTCCTCCAGCCTTCTCAGACCTCCTCAATGCTGGAGATTTAGTCTACTAAAATATACTAGAGATTTAGTTGACTAAAACTAAAACAATTCATACAATAATACGACTATACTAAAATAGTATTTTAATCAAAAGACTTTAAAACTAAATAAAAATTTGCTGTCAAAATTAACACAATGCATGCTGCCTGGCATATCTTTAATCAATGTGGTTCTGTGGGATCTATGTTAATGCATAAGGCCCCCTGTGGCACTTTCGCATTACATTAAAGTGAACCTCCACTTGATAAATTTATGGGTGTTCTGTTTTTCCTGGCATATATGGTTCAAGAGAGAGAAATTTTATATTTCTTCAAAGAATACAAATCTAAATTATGTGTTTGGTATCTCAATTAATGTGCTTTCTATTCAGTTTTGTATTTAGGTTATAGTTACATAGTAGTTTAGGTTGAAAAAAGACTTGCATCCATCAAGTTCCACCTTTTTCCTATCCCATGTTTATTGTGCAGGGTGAGAACAGATATAGAAACAAAGACATAAGGACTGAAGGAGAGACAAAAGGGAACTTTAGCAAGGGACTGCAGAATAAGAAAAGGGTTTGAGTAGGTACTGCAGTATGATCAAAGAGCTATAGCAAGGACTGTAAACAAAGGGGGATCACCCGAGAGAGGGTGACTAAGAGGGATCACAGAAGAGAGGGTGACTAAGGGGGATCACCCGAGAGAGGATGACTAAGGGGGATCACCCGAGAGAGGGTGACTAAGGGGGAACACCCGAGAGAGGGTGACTAAGGGGGAACACCCAAGAGAGGGTGACTAAGGGGGAACACCTGAGAGAGGGTGAGGACTGAGAAGGTAAACTAAGTAGGAGGAACACCCTGAAGAGGGTGAAGACTGAGCAGGTGTGACTTTAAGGGAGCAACTTAGATGAAGAAATCTTGCTGTAGCAAGAGGGTCTCAGGAGATGGTGAAAAACATCCCCCAGGCTGGTTGAACTGCCCAGGTTCAGTTTCCTCCTAGAGGAGGCAGGAGCTATATAAGCACACAATTTATGACATTGAACCCTGTCAAAGACAAAAAAAAACAGAATTGAACCACATATTCAAGGTGACGTCTTACCATGGACCTATAAAGAGGCAGAATAATATCTTCCTCCCATGGGTCAATACCTCTTTTAATACACCCCAATACCTTATTGGCCTTTGCAGCTGCCAGCTGACACTGTGCACTACTGCTAAGTCTATTGTCTACAACTACTCCCAAATATTTTTCATTAGTATTTTTCCTCAGATGAGGACCTTTCCTAGAGGTGCGGCCCGCAGGTGAGCGCATGCGGTCACCGCATCTCCTAGTCTCATTGAGTACTGCGTGACGGGTGCAAGCTCCGCCCCGTCGCGCTATGTGTTTGCCGGATGTCATGTGACATCCGGCAGAAGAACTGAATGACGGTGTTCTGCCTCTGCAGATACCGTCCGGAAACGTCCTCCTCCCTGGAGGGAGGGGGACCAATAGTATAACGTGGAGGTTTTTTTGGTAAAAAAAGAAAAGTGTGTTTGTTTCAATGTGTGTGTGTCAGTATGTAAGTGTGTGTGTTTCAAAGTGTGTGTGTCAATGTGTAAGTGTGTTTCAATGTGTTTGTGTGTGTGTGTCAGTGTGTAAGTATGTGTGTGTATTTCAATATAAGTGTGTGTGTGAATATGTGTTTCATTGTGTGTAAGTGTGTGATTCAATGTGTGTGTGGGTAAGTGTGTGTGTTTCAATGTGTGTGTGTTTGAATGTATGTAAGCGTGTGTGTTTCAATGTGTGTGTGTGTGAATGTGTGTTTCACTGTGTGTGTGTGTGTGAGTCAATGTGTGTGTACATAAGTGTGACTGTGTGTCTAAGTATGCAAGGGTGTCTGAATAAGTGTGACTTTGTGTATTTCTGAGTGTGTGTATGTGTGTAATGGTGACTAAGTGTGTCTGTGTAAGTGTGACTGTGTGTCTTTATGCATGACCCTGTGTGTAAGTGTGGCTGTGTATGTATGTTGGCAGGGCCACTTTAACCAATGCACAAAGTGGGCACTTCCCAGGACACACAGGTTAAAGAGGCCACCGCTGCCTGCATGACTGTCTCACACGGAGACTGTCTCACACAGAAGGCATCAGTCCGCATCTAGCTGGCGGCTATTTCACGCCTCCTGCACTGAGTGCGGAGGAGACACAAAAAAGCAGCAGCAAGGTGAGTACTGGGGAATGGGGGAGAGGGGGTGATACTTTTATTGGGAAAACTGGTGGTGGCATATTAATGGACAAACTGACACTGGCATATTAGTGGGCAAACTGACACTGGCATATTAATGGGCAAACTAACTGTGCTATATTAATGGACAAACTAACTGTGGTATGTTAATGGGCAAACTATCTGTGGCATATTAATGGGCAAACTAACAGTGGCATATTAATGGGCAAATTGGCTATGGCATATTAATGGGCAAACTAACAGTGGCATATTAATGGGCAAACTAACAGTGGCATATTAATGGGCAAACTGGCTGTGGCTTATTAATGTGGAAACTAACCGTGGTATATTAATGGGCAAACTGGCTGTGGCATATTCATAGACAAATACAAGGGGATCATGAGGAGGGAGAGATATGGGGCAGAGAGACACATGTGAGTTATGAAGAAAAAGAGACAAACAGACATAGGTGTATAGGAGGAGAGACAGACATGCAGAAAAAAAGACCACCATGGTCGAGCATGAGTAACAGAAAGATAGACATGGAAAAATATATGGGGTATTAAGGAAGAGATATGTGAGTGGTGAGAGAGATATACATGAGGGTATGAATAGAGAGAGAGTTATACATGAGGGTATGAGTGGAGAGAGAGTTATACATGAGGGTATGAGTGGAGAGAGAGTTGTACATGAGGGTAGGAGTGGAGAGAGAGTTATACATGAGGGTATGAGTAGAGAGAGATATTCATGAGGGTATGAGTAGAGAGAGCGAGATATACATGTGGGCATGAGTGGAGAGCGAGATATACATGAGGGTATGAGTGGAGGGGGAGATATACATGAGTGTATAAGTAGAGAGAGCAAGATATACATGTGGGTATGAGTGGAGAGTGAGATATACATGCGGGTATGAGTGGAGATCGAGATATACATGAGGGTATGAGTGGAGAGAGAGAACGAAATGGAGATATGGGAAGAGAGAGACACGTGAGTGACAGGGTGAGCATGGTGGAATATTATTTATCACTCCTTGTGTACTTCTTTTCCAATGATGCTCAGCCAGACTAAATGGAGACTTTGGCTGGTTGGGCATCATGGGAACGGTAGTTAAAATTCACTCTGCTAGCCAGCAAAAAGTCTCCCATGTTGCTGGCTGCGCATCATAGACATAAATAAAACCTCTACACAGTATTATGGCCAAATAAATATTTTTATTGAAAATAAAAGTTTGTGTTGGTCCTTCACCTAAAAATAAGAGTGACTGTGTATGTGAGTGTGTTTCTCTAAATGACTGAGTATATATGAGTGTGTGTCGGGGAGTGACTGTGTATGTGAGTGTGTTTCTCGAAGTGACTGCGTATATGTGAGTGTGTGTCTGGGAGTGTCATTTATAAAAAAATGCTTAACAGATTGTAGAATTTCACATTGACACAATGTAATATTTAGAAGATAAGTTTACAACCTAATAAATCTAAATAAAGATATATAAAAGAGTATAAAAATGTGTCTGGAAGTGACTGGGTATATGTGAGTGTGTGCCTTGAAGTGATTGTGTATATGTGAGTGTGTGTATCTCTGAGTCACTGTGTGTATGTGTGTAACTGTACGTGGTCACTCTACCTCTTGCCTCCACCACCCCTAAATATATTGCTGGAGAGTTGACACAAACTACAAAAATAAACAAACCCAGTCAGACACCGATTGAGCCACCTAGACCCAGGTATATGAATGTTATTATATTTAAACGTAATATTTTTACTTTCCTTTAATGCCAAGATGGTGGGTGAACCCAGATTTACAGTCCTGGACTGACTTAATGGATACCTCAATATTAATGTGATGAGAGGTTGCCATGTGGTGCCTTCTCCATCCATTTAATTAATAGGACATAATACTATTGAGCAAAGTTTCTCAGGGATTAACTAGTTAATTTGTTATGTAGCATGTACTAAATAATACTGTTGCATATCTGAGAGAGCATGTGTTTAATCATGGTTATTCATATTGAATGTGATAATCAAATGTGAAAATAAATATAATATGAGATGATAGTATTGTTTTTATTTTCACACTTGATTAGCACATTCAGTATGAATAATAATGATTAACAATTTTCTCCCACTGAGTCTCTACTTCTCTCTTTTTTAAAATAATTTATAATAACCGTTTGGTATTTTAATTTATATTTCATGAACACATTTGTAAAGGGGAGGAGTTAATAAGATAGCCACGCCCCAACATGGGGCGCCCAAAAAAATCCTGCACCCAGGCGCTCTTGACCCTAGGATCGGCCCTGAGCATGAATACTATCTTTACAGCTTCCCAGTTGATACAGGGCATTGCCTCTCCCCCTGAGCACAGCCTACACTACTATAAGGGCACTTGGCCTGGGGGTCCGGGTGAGCACCACTAGCTACTGGAAATCTTTCCAGTATCCCAGCAAGCAAACTCACCATGTTTATTAAACTCACACAATGTATGCTTTAAAATGTAAAAAGTTGAAGAGTTCATTTCTCCTCAACTCACCTGCAACTCACATTTTAGTGAATAGACCCCATTGAGTGTCTTCTCTTTCCTTTTTGCGAGTTCAAAGAAGTACATAATGACACATTTTCTTTGTCCATTTTATGTTTTTTTTTTTGTGTGTAACCTAAAAGCGAAAATAAAAAATAAAATAAATGCTTCATCATTAGAGCTGATTTAATAACTATGACTTTCTTTCTAAGGTCTTTTTCCCTGTACTGCTATCCATTAACAGTCTGATTATTTATTATGTATGCACATTTGTGTTGGATAACTCATAGAGCTTAATTCTTATTCTGTAGCAGTTGTGTGACATTATTTTTTTATGTATAACATCTTCCATTAGTTATCCCAGTGGCCTCTCTCCATCCTTTTATTCCAGTGAAAAACACACTGTGATTTAGAGAAGTATGTGTGATAATGAGCAATGGTTTTCATTACAGACATTCTGCAGTAAGAGAAGCAAACCCTTTTCAAGAAAAGTCTTAAATAAAAAGCATTCAATCCCACAAGGCTGCTCTCTTTGTCACTGGATTTCAGTTTTAACATATTTTTTCCATCAAACAAATGTATCTAAAATGTTGTATTTGGTAAGGAATCCCACAGCCTCGCACCAGATGTTCATGTTACACGGTGAAGTCATGTTTTTGATTTGTAAAATCCATCTCATTTTAAAACATTGCTGATTAGGCGCATGTAACTCTTTTTCTGCTACAAGGAGCCAAGGACAAAAGGATCTATATAAATTTGGCGCAACATTTTATTTTATATATATACAGTATATATATACCTAATATTTTATTAAGGTGTTGGTAACTCTTGTCTTTTATCGTTTTCCCCTCTAATTTAAGACTATGTCTATGACATATGTCTATGAGACTACCTTTACTGTTTTGATTCCCTTTATGTATTTAAATGATTCTATCCTATTCAGCCCCCGCCCACCCACGTTTTGTCTTTCATCCAAGCTATACATGTTCAGATCCTTTAACCTCAATGCCCAATATGTATCTTCCAAAAATTAAAGCATATTCAAGTGCTTTCAACATACTTTAAAATGTATGCTTTTGTTTTTACAATTTAAAACTGCGGCTGGGTGGCAACCTTACCTGTAATAAAAAAAAAAAACGTAAAATAAATGTAACATTATTTTGCAACCTTTTAAAAATATGGTCCATACGGAACAACTGAAGTTTTTTGGACCTTGCTAAATAGTGTCCCCTTCTCCTAAGTAAAAACGTATATCTTTGGGAATACCCACTGGTTCACTCTTGGCTCTGCAAATCATAGCGGGGGAGAGCCTCGTTTGTACGTGGAATTAGCAAAGGGGACCTAGTTAAGGGTTTCTATCCGCACTAGCACAGAGAGAGGGGAGGACTGACAACTGTTGGCCCAGGGGCAAAAACAATGTAATTGCCCTCAGTGCATCTTCAACAGCCAACCGGATATCATGACAGATAGCCACACATAGACATGCAAGAAAGATTTGCTGACAGACAAGGTACAGAGATTGATAGGCAGACATAACAATTGGATAGAAAAAATCAAAAAGTGTTACTGATGTGGCATTTAAAACTGAAAGGTAGTGCAGCTCCAGCACATTGAATGAGATTATAGAGCAGTTTGGTGGGCACATGTTCTCCTGCCCCCCTTGCCAGCCCTTCCCTGCAGACAGTCGCCAACAGGACCAGCCTGCCTGCTTCCCAGGGAATCATGGCAGCTGCCTGTAAAAGGATTAACTGGCATGTGCTATATAAAGTGTATCTTCCCTAAATTTTTCACTTGTGATTCTATATTGGAACAAAAAGTTTAGTTGTCCTTTAACTCGGCTGGTATACCAGGATCATGTTGGAAATTCAGGAATCCAATTGTACATTTCATTTTTGTCTTTTCCTGTTAAAATTTACACTGGAATGAAGATAATATTTAATTCCAACTCTAGATACACTTTGTACAATGTAATGATTTTTCCCTATGATCATGTATATTAGTGATATGCAATATGCACTGTGTATATACACTAATACAGGTGTGTAACTAGAAACCACTGGGCCCCGATCTAAAAATGCCCTTTGGTACAAGAATTTCAATACAAGTAAAGTAAAGCGTTAATCTTTAAAATAGGTTCTGCGCCAGCATGAGCATAAACGAATGTTTTTTTTTTTTTGTAAAGTATATCAGAATTAATGATATTGTACGTTGTGTTTTTAAAATAGTCTACTGTACACAGCATGGAGCCAACACAGTGCACTGTAATCAATCTGCTAATAGTAAAAATAGTCAACAATTTACACTAGATAAGCACATGTTGTCAGCGCAATCTCTCAATTTGCATTAGCCTAAATTAATGTTGCACTTGATAAATCACTATCCAGGTGAGCTGTGCTCAATTGTCAAGATTACATTACAACCTTGAACACATTTTGATAAGGATTTTTTTTTTTGCATATTCCTATGTGGCAGTTTCTGAAACCTCAGCAGTTATTGCTTATTTAGCTAGACAAAAGTGACTAGGGAGACAGAACAGCTTCAGAGATTTTCAATTTGCCCAATAATATGCCAGTATTATTTTGCCATTTAATATGCCCCAACCAATTTTCCCAATAACATTCCAGTGTATTTTTGCCATTAAATATGCTCCAGCCAATTTGCCCAATAATATGCCAGTGCTTGATGCAGAACACTTCCCAATAACCAGCTCCGCACCAGTGTGCTGGGGGCACATTGGGCAAGCAGGGGCCCCCTTAACCAATGGATGCAGACTGCCGGCTGCTGCACACATGACTGTCTTCATGTGAGACACTCATATGAGCAGCGGGGGGAGGGCACATTGGGCCGGCATGGGCCACCTTAACCAGTGGGCCCTGAGCAAGTGCCCAGTTTGCTCACTGCATGGATTTTCATTGATCTGTGAAAGCAGCAGGTCAGAGCATGGCAAGCAGTTGCAAAAATGTCATTGATTGTCAATTTATGTAACACATAACTTTAACTTTAACATAACTTTTCCATTAGTTATTATAATTTAACAAAATTTTCTTTGGCAAGGAAACGAGTAGACTTTCCCAATTTGTAAAAAAACTAAAACATCCAACTGTTCTTTAGTGGCTATCATATATTGCATTCATTTCCCTTTAAGTCAGGCAGAACATTTGTAAGGAATGTGTCACTTAGTACAAAGCAGTTCTACAAAGCCTAAGACTGCAATAAATAAAATTGGGTTTCCTTTTGATCACACCAATTACTTGTCCAGAGGATCACTGGTTTAGGTGCACTATATAATGCAATTTAGTGCAGTTAAATGCTAGGCTCATTCTAGTCGAGACTGTGCTGTATTTTGCCTTCATTAATTATCAGTGTGTGAATCCAACTTTTACCAATGCTCAGGCTACAAAAGTTTGTTTTGTCATCACCTTTTAGGATGCATTCAAAGTACCTGAAAAATCCCAATATCTAGTTCAGAATCTCATGTGAATAAGTTTAATATTGCAAATTAACAATTAGTCAGAACTCCAGACTGAGAGAGTTTAACATGAGTCTACTATTGTGACCAACACGTTCATTATAAGAAAAAAAAAAGAAAAAAAGAGGCCTATCCCTTTATGTCAAAATATAAAAATGTACACATTTTACATTAATGGTTCTGCTAGCAGCTTCTAGTACTGATCCCCTGTGAGTGCCTGAATCATCCATACTCTATATGTGCTGGCTCTGATTTACAGCTCCAAAGGTGCTTATGTTAGTATCTGCCTAATAGGTAGTTAACTGTGTAAGTCAAATATGTCATAAAGAAGTACTGGTGTGCTGGATCAGTTCGTCTCCAGGGAAAGGATTCTGTTAAGTACAGTATGGAGGAGTCCAGCAACCATTCGTAGAGGCTTTAGAAATACCATAGTTCGAGACTTGAATTAATTCAATCTTCAAACAGTGGGAATGGCAGTAAAAGATGTTAAAAGACAATTGCAGAGTCAGGCTGTCAGGCCCCAACACGTGTTCAGACTCAACCAGGTTGTATAGAGTTGTTTTCATATCCTTATTTCCTGTTTCTCATGCTCGCTTTTGTTTTTGCTTTACATCCCTGTACCTAATACCTTCCTTTGCTCGTCCACAGAGTCGCACCCGTTCCTTGCTCAGCCACTGATTGGTACTAGCAAAGAGTGGCTCCCCTTCCCTTGCTTGGCCACTGAGTGGTACTCCCACAGAGTGGGACCCTTCCCTTGCTCAGGCAAAGAGTGGTACTCCCACAGAGTGGCGCCGCTTCCCTTCCTCGGTCACTGAGTGGTCCTCCCACAGAGTCGCACCCTTCCCTTGCTCAGCCACTGATTGGTACTAGCACAGAGTGGCTCCCCTTCCCTTGCTCGGCCAAAGAGTGGTACTCCCACAGAGTGGTGCCGCTTCCCTTGCTCGGCCACTGAGTGGTACTCCTGCAGAGTGGCACCCTTCCCTTGCTCAGCCAAAGAGTGGTACTCCCACAGAGTGGCGTCCCTTCCCTTGCTCAACCAAAGTGTGGCACCCTTCCCTTGCTTGACCGCAGAGTTGGCCGGCCCAGCTGGCCCAAGCCCCAGAGCAACACCTGCCCAGTTTGGTACCACAGAGCAAAATGGGGAAACTGCCCTGAGTGGACACACTGCAGGGTCCCCTGATCCTACTATTTGAGCCCTACAGTTTCCGAATAATTTTTTTTAATGTTCTTACTTGCCAGGGTGGACATTATACTGGTTTAAATTATTACTCATTGTATTCTTTCCCTCACTCACCACTAAACCCTTTCATTATGATATTGCCCAAGCTCCCTTAGCTTATTCCAACTACCACTGATTTCATTCACCCCTTTGGCCAGTAACATTAACATAACCTATTGGCCAGCTTCCCTTACATCCCTCCTTTCATCATTGGTCTCTCCTCTATTCACTCTGACTTCCTTTACCTTGGTATTGGCTGCTTTTTATTTATTCCCTCCACTTTATTAATGTTTCGTCTGCCTGTGCAGGAGCTGATAACTGGTAAGAATATCTTTATTGTGTAACCCTTTTCATACCAAACCAACCAGATTGCTGGATTCTAAAATAAAAATGTTAATACTCCAGCTGTTGAGACTACTTTTTCTATGACTCTCAGCCAGTGTGTTAAATATCATGGGATAGAGAGTACTCAACAACTAGAGTGCCAAATGTTAGGTATTATATGATTATGGATTGGAACTGCAGCTTCTGTGAAATGCACATCTCATGATTCTCATTCATCCATATGGTTGGCTGAACATCATGAGAAATGTAATAACAGCTCCTGTTGTGCCAAAGGTTAGCCACCACTGCTGCATAACTACCAAGTGTCCTTTTTTGGAAACAGGCCATAATGTCCCATTTTATTGCCTCTAAATGCCCTTTTTATAATTCTTCCCAATGTTTGCTGTGCATCACTTAGCTGCACTACACAACACAACTTTACATTTTGTTGACTGTAACTCCCATGATGTTAAGCAAGTAACATTGCTAGTTGCTAACTGTGGATGGGGCTGTGCAAGGAGCAATGGGGTGACAGTAAGTCTACAGTACAAACACTAACTTGTGTTGATTGCATCTACAATAATATTAAACCAGCCGTTTCACTAGCTTAACTTTATTGGATTTGTAGTTATAGACGGGGATTGTTACACTGCCCACTAACTTTTTTGTTGTTTACTGCAGCTCCCATAATATACAGCCAGCCCACTACTTGATGAATACCATAGGAGTTGTAGACTGGTGTAATAGTGGCTAATCTTTACCACCCCAGCTATTGTAAACTTCCCATGATGCTCAGGTATATGCTGGTCTGTTAGTTACTACTACCATAGTCATATAATTTCCCTAATAATGGTTAACTTTTTAAACATTTGCCTCCCACCAGGAAACACTTCTCCTGAGCCAACATAGGTATACAATGGGCAGGAGGTAGGAGATATTGGGGGTATTTGGGAGGATATTTTGCTCTAATAGCACTAAATGCATTGAGTTATAAGAAGTTGAATTTTGCTTCCTCCCGATATCAATTTGACTGTTATTGATTACATGGATTAAAATCCCCCCTGGATAAAATCCTGTGGATGGCCATGTTTGGTCCATATCACGAGGCAGAGCAACCGTTAAGAGGCTGCATAGCTCCCTGCCACAAGCATTGCTATATTTTGACACATACTTTCTGTGCAATGCTGTGATTTAGCCGGCATGCTATTTTCAAGTTTGTCCACATACCAATGCATACTGCTGCCAATAACATTTATAAGGTGCTAAGAGTGGTATAATCTGTTCTCCTTCCCATTAGCAACTACAGGAATAGCTGAAACAAAGGGACTAACTTTGTAACGTTGGAGTAAAGACGTAACAGGGGGGATATGATAGAAACATTTAAATACATAAAGGGAATCAACACAGTAAAGGAAGAGAGTATATTTAAAAGAAGAAAAACTACCACAACTAGAGGACATAGTCTTAAATTAGAGGGGCAACGATTTAAAAGTAATATCAGGAAGTATTACTTTACTGAGAGGGTAGTGGATGTATGGAATAGCCTGCCAGCAGAAGTGGTAGAGGTAAACACAGTCAAGGATTTTAAGCATGCGTGGGATAGACACAAGGCTATCCTAGCTATAAGACCGGGAACGGGGGACTAATAAAAGTACTCAAAAAAAAAATTGGGCAGACTAGATGGACCGAATGGTTCTTATCTGCCGACACATTCTATGTTTCTATGTTTCTATGTTTCTATGTAACTTCCTTAACTAACCTATCTACAAAGAGTGGCAAAACATTTTGATGATCTAAATAAATACAGCTTTAAATTCATATAATTTCGGAGGATTTATTAAAATAGTAAACAAATCAGGCTAAGAAACAGAGTTGTCATCAAGGTATATGGTGTTCTGTTGAATGTAATCGAAATAGCTGTTTGTTGTCATAAATAACAGTACAGCTTGAAAATTAGCATATTCTAGTATCAGTGAAAGAGCTGCTAATTCCCCTGGCTCTATTTACAAATGAAACCTTGTAGATGTGTTTGGGTTTTAAATAAAGGGAATTTGTAACTGAAGTACAAGCCTGCCTGTTCAAGAATAAGGCAGATAATTTAACATTTGCAAAACCTCTTGTTTTTATCTCATTTATGCGCTGACTCTAGAGCAAATAAGAGGTAGTCCAATCTGTGACTTTCTTAATGGGGCTACAGCTTCACTATACATCCAGCAGGGGTATACTGGACCAGTGGCCAAGTAAGTACTGTAAATAATGGTAATGCACAACACCTCAGATTGTGATCCAGAAGCTCGTCTGACACTGTAACTCAATAAGACACCAAGAATACTGTATGTCTTGCTTGATAAGTCTGACTACATTTCTGTGTGTAGGTTTATTGCTCCATGTCTATTTGTCTGTCTCTCTATGTTTGTCTTTCGTTATATATCCGTCTAATCACACTACCCATCTAACAATACATCTATTTGATCTGTCTATCAAACTGTCTATCTGTGTGTCTGCCTCACTTTCTTTTCTCTCTACATGCTTCCATCTATCTCTTTCTCTGCCTATATCTGTTGATGTATCAGAATGCCTATATTGATTTGTCTATATATCATTCTATAATTAGGTTTATTGTTATGTCTGTGATAAACAACATCTACCTAGTATATTAGGACTGTCTATTGCTTTTTATCTCCGTAAGTCTCTATCTTTTTGCTTTATATCTATTTGTCTATTTATCTATGCCTATCTCTCACTACCTATGTCTTTGTCTATGTTTAATCTCACAAGTTCTGTGACTGTCATGTGACATACACTTACATAACTTCCACTGGGGTATGATGACTCTGGGGCCCAGTCTGGGCATCTCATGTGTCTTTTCTCCCCGGCAGATAAACACACTCAGTGTGGATAAGTTATTACGCACTGCTGCATGCATTAATACACTACCCATATATTTGCACATACACATACATGAATCGAACACACATTGCACACATGCATCCACAGCATGGATTAGTGACGTCTAACATTTTGCACTTCAGGTGCACCAACAACATAGCAGTTAAATTAAACCATTTTGATTTACAGCTTTGCTTTTAACATTTATTTTGTGCTATTGTGCTTTATGTATCATGTTTTGAAAGTACAGATACAAGCATGGTGATTATGTTGTTCACATGGGCTGGATGGGTGTATTTAAGAACCTTGAGTTCTATTAATATTTTGCTATGAAGAAGGGCCATGAATGGCCGCGAAAAGCTTAAGGTGTACTGTCTCTTCCATTGGCTCCCAGCTTGCCGAACTTCATGTCAGGATTTGTGTTAATGGTGAAGGCAGCCTCGTCCTTACCCAGGTTGTATAATTTCTCTGAGCTGTACTAAACACTGTGTAAATCAACTAATAACTGGCTAACAGGACTACTATTTTTGATAAAACATGGGGAATTAATTATAAAAGTTGTGCATGTGAAAGTGTCCGGAAGTTTTAAAAAAAAATTAAGCATTTCTTTACAAATCAACACTTCCATGTACTACTTTTCAGTCCCTGAATCTCTATACTCTTTATACAATCTGCGTATATAAGTGTGGGACTGGAGCATAGTGCTAACTCCCTACATCTGCCACGTTATTTCTGTTTCATTGTTTTTATATATAACCCCATCATATTTTCCGGCTTTAATTTTACTTCCATAGGTCCTTACACTGTTTAATTGCAGACTATGCCATCTTCTACATTTGTCACATAGTTCTGCGTTTGATCTTGTTGGAATTATTAGTTCTTCGGCAGGGATAGTTATCTTTTTTACCAGTTGCGCAACAACTCCCATCACAATTAGCCAGATATGAGTTTTAGTTTGCACAACAATGGAAATGTTATTGCTGTATATATCCTGAATGCAGTGACAAGAACCATATAAAGTGAAGGCTTCCAACTTATTCTGTTGCACTGACTTGCCTGCCCTGCGGCATGCTGCAAGTTCGTCTTACTTTGAGAGGGTGACAAGTGAAAAACAACAACATTATTATGTTTAAAAACATGCTACTCTGTTTTTCTCTGGTGTTATCCACTTTCACTTTTTGACAGTTTATACAAAATGACACCGGGAATATACTGAATGGCAAACTCAATAGTACAGTAACATTGTGAAGAGGTCTATCAAACTAAGTGGACACTATCAGATTTAGTGGGGTTCTATAACATAGCACTTATGTTATATAATATATATATATATATATATATATATATATATATATATAGGTTTTATACTTGTAATGTGAGAAGCATATTCATATAAGGGTCTACTCAATAAAGAGAGAATTACAGGGAACTGAGATGGGAATTAAAAAATTTAGGCCAATGTAATCAAATGGGAGAATTTTCCAACTCAGGTACTTTGGCCTTAACTGCAGAGAACTCAGACAATAATTTCAAACTTATCTCTTTACTGAGTAGACCATATAGTCTACTCTTAGTTTCCATTCAGGGGTAGGTAGCGACATTGTGGTGGATAATACGTCAGGAAGGTGGAAACAAGAGGGGACATCTCTCATTAAGTTCTTCTGATACAAATTGTTTTAATCTGGTTTTTTTTTTTTGTGAGATCTCACTCAACCAGCCCAGCAAAGTTAACAGTGTGGTGGGGACGGTGTGTATCTCTGACATAAACTACCACACTTACCTGCAAAATCAGACGAAATTATGATGCTCTGACATCTTCAAAAGGCACAAACTAACTAGTCGCCTACACTGGACCACCATGGATCCCTTATACCAAGCCAAGAAAAGCAGGCAATAGTAAACAGAGTGTATATTTTATGACAGTTACAACATTGTGCTGTACAAAGCCACTCTAAAAATGGATAAATAACACAAACATTGTTGTAAATTGTGGGCATTAATATTCCTTTAAACAAAGTTATGCCTTCGAGAAGCAAATGAATAGTTCAGTAAACTACAGGCGAGTTTAAAAAAAATCAAGACAATCCTCATTTATATGCTTGTAGCATTACAGAGAAACGATGAATCACAACCACAAATCATACCTGCACAAACATAAATTCAGCCCTCAAAAAATGTCCGTACCTGCTGCTGAAGCAAAATAAGACAAGGTACGCTTTTATAAAGTAACTAGATCATTATGTCTTACAGTGATAAACTAGTTTGTCAGCTAGTTCATGTCAGTGTTTAACTCTTTAGCTACCAACGTGTCTAGCAATATATTGTAGAGTTCCTTTGTGCTGGCACTGAAAGAATTAAAGGCTTGGGTGTTGGTGGGTTTATATAGGCTCTTAAATAGTTACAATAAAACTGCTTTTAAAATAGAATCTTAAGCATCATTTATCTAAAGTGACACGCTCTTCTGCTTAAAAAGTGGTAACTGGGGTGTTTAATGTCACTTTCCGAAGGCAGAAGCTGTGGATAATTTAGAACGTCATAGTGATCTAAAATATACTGTGAGTGCCGACAATATAATAATGAAATGGAGATTGTTATGAATCTTGATGGTGCTACTATGAAAAGATAGAATGCCATCTATCAAGAAAACTGTCATTTTCACACAGCCCTTTCAGATTCTTTGTGTATGTGCAGAATTGCCATCTTCAGCAGTTTCTACAATTCTCTCTTTGGAATTTCCAGGTTTGTTGGTAGAAATACAAAAGGGTTAAGGCTATTGAAATATTAAATGCATTCATTTAAGCAGAATTTGATTCAGACCCTTGTGGAACCATGCTAAAATTAAATTTTGTGTCTTCTAGTAAGTATAGCAGGTAATGTTTGGATTGGAATTTTAGAGAGTTCAGTTGTGAAAACCTCCCACCAAATGTCCCTGGACAAATAAATTAATATTGAGGTTATGCATATATTGGTTCCAGTTTAAAATTTTTGCAGAACTTTCCTTTACTTTTGCAAGGTTTAGACTAGATTTATTCCATCCATCATGACATTAGTAGCTCAAGCAAAAAAAAGAGCATTCACATCATTTCCTGGGGGGCAATAATTGGTCTACCATAGAGATGCACAAGGATGCTTATTGAACATGTGCAGTGACAGTGTTAAATTCTCGAACCAGCCTCACATCTCAGTTTGCATCAAATATCACATTTCTTCCAGTTTGCATGCCTCTGTTTGACATTAATCTTACATTTGAATTGGGTCATTGTTTAAATGATTCTTACCACTCATTCTCATTCAAACCAAGCCTTATTGCATTGTCCCTATCAGATTCGCACCTTTGCTTGGAGGAATGCTTGTTGGATGGTTTGTTCACCTAATTTAAAAGCTCCATTTTCCTTGTGTTCTTCATCCTAGTGTGGTCCTTACTGCAATTCTGTTGATTTGATTGTGTTGTTTGGCATTTGACTAGGCTTGACTGACTAACCCATTTCTGATTCTGACCCAGCTCAACTGACTTCCCTGTCCTGTTTTGGGCCTGGCTATCCTGAGTATTCTTTTGTGCTATCAATTTGCATTATGGTGCATTGGGGATTTTTGTGGTCTTTGGCATAATCTTGGGGTGCAGCTTATTAAAATTAATTATTTTCCTTGGTGCCATTTGGTTCTTCCCCTCCAATCACTACTGTTATAAAAAGACAAAAAAATAACACATGGCAGTTACTAGCTACTGCATGAAGTTGTTACTGCAGATGCTTGTCAACCGACAAAACAGAGGGAAGGCAAGAGATTGCTAATAAATAATAAATAATGCCTGTGTTCATTTGTATGCAAATCAAACTATACAATCTACAGGTTAACACAAGTTAGTTTGTTGTTTTGAAGGTCCCTTTACGCATTCTTGAAAATGTATGTGAACCTTTATATTAATATTTATATATATTTATAAGTACATAGTTCTCTCTTCAGTACATGATGCCCTGCATGGGAAATAACCTTTCCTGTAACTGTTGGTCAGACTCTCACATTGGTTTTGACCAATTTTGGCCCAATCCTCCTTCCTCCACAGCTTGAACTTGGTGACATTTGAGGGTTTCCTTGCATGGACAGCTTGTCATGACATATCTTGATTTTTAGGTCCATACTTTGTAATTTGTTAGGAAATTGAATTTTTAAATTAATGTTTTATAAAGATATCTTTCAGGTGATAAAGTTGAGAACCAATAGAATACAACTCACTATACTATACTGTCATTTTCAATTTCTAAAGATTGACCAAACTTTTTCCACTGTTTGACTGTGGACATTACCAAAATAGATGTTTGCTATAAAGTACATGTACAGTGGAAGTTTGCAGCTGCAGTAAAAGAGTAAAAATTCAGTGACAATTCCTCAAGGTCCATGAGAAAAAACATCAATAAACTAAGTAGCATACCAGCGGTCAAAATGTTGACATTTTAACTGCAACAGAATTGTACATCAAATGGCAGATCCCATGAAATACAAGCAAACACAATAATGCCTCATCTCAACTTTATAAACAGACTGCAAAAAATAGACCCTTACTTGGCAGAAACTGATTTCTTCAATTAAAACTGCAACTACAGGCTCCTACTGATAAAACGAACGTACAAGCTGAACATATGCGCTGTTGGACACAATTATAAGAGCCAATCATGTAGACTAAGTGGATATCTAATACAAAATATCACGCTCTTCCAATACGGTCAGTCAATAACATGTTCCAAGATTCAGGAAAGAATAGTGCCATATGTGCTTTAAGAACTATTAAGATGGAAAGTTGGAACACGTCTTATAGGTGATGTTAATCATGTATAAACACTACTGCCATGCATTATTGATGAAGGGCAATATAAAACACATAAATGCAGTGACACCTTGACACTCACATTATTCATTATCAGAATAGATAAAACAAAAAAATGATGCTGTGGTGGTATTGGAGTCAAGTAATGTTTTCTCATGCAATGCATTTATGCATGTATGTATGGGATGAACATCAAAGTTAATCACAGAGATATACAATGTAAGCTTGAAACAAGAATTATTACTAGGATGCAATTAAAAACATGCTGCAGCCTATAAACATGCCAGGCAATACACACAATGTGCAAAAATCAACAAAATTGTATTTTTTGACATCGTGACAGTGGATAAGAAAATGCGTAATAGTCTAAAACGAAAGATTTGAGCTGGGCTCAAAGTGTGATTTTATACATGGAGATGAAAATTGTTTTTCTTTCTATCTATAAACAATATAGGTTTCAAGATGTAGAGTTAAAAAAACACCAGACAGGAACATGATGTACAAAAATGAAAACACTATTTGTAATAAAACATCAATAAAGTAAAATGTGTAAAAAGTTACAAGGTGTGACAAATACATTAAATTGCATGTTTTTCAAAGAGGGTAACAGGGCAGCTTATTACTCAACAGTGCTACTGTCCTGTTGGTGTATTTTTGGGTGCACACACCTAATGTGATAAACTTTACAGGTTTCAGTTACAAATTTTAGTTAATCTAATTTATTAAAGACCAATCTAAACAAACATGTGATTTTTAGGACAGTGAAATGTGTATTTTTGATGTTATGCAGAAACCAGTCTGTGGTTTGTAAATGTTTTTCAATAATACCAGGAATACAGATTTCCTTAGAGTCAGTGGGTGCCTGGAGTCTTATTTCCATAGACTAAATAGAGTTTGACTTTTTATATTTCATTTCAAGTGTCTATGAAATTATAAATCCCAAGATTCCCAGCCAGCTGGCTAAATTGGAGAATAAAAAAAAAAAATTACAGTTGTAATTTAAAAGCATATTCTCACTCTAGTTCCACTTTAACTGTGTTAATAAGAAAATGTTTAGACATATCATTCATGCATTTATAAAGTAATTTACCAGGGAGAATAAATACATTTAGATGTTTATTGTTTTTTCAAGTAAGTACTGGTTTGCTTACTGCCACATCATCTAACATCTCCATGCAACTAATATCTCCATGTTTTATTTTCATTTATTTTCATTTTGCCAACTAAGCTTTCACTCTAATGCAGTTCAGTTAACCAAAGTATATATTTACAAACTGTGTCAATCATAAAGTCTCTGATACAGTGTATATCTATACAGCACCGCATACTAATACTGTGTAAAACAACTGGCACAGAATAAGGAGCATGTTTTAACCATTGTTGTTCCAGATGTGGTTCATGAGACATCACAGCACTGAAACGGTTACCTTAGATCTGTGAGCTGTTTGAATGAACACATCCACAAGTATTTCATGGGACCACACCCCTCTGGAGGCGGATCTACAGCAGAGCTTAATGCTGATTGGCTTTGGCAGCAGTTTGTCTACAAGCCCCATCCTATCCTTTTTTTTTTACTATGAAATGGGGAAGAGTTGGTGGATTTGGGAAGGAGAGATGAGGACCAGACAGGGGAGGGATATGCTGTGGGGGCCACCAGCGTCTGAGCACAGAAAAAAATCTCTAATCTTTTACCCCCTCTTCAAGCTGAGCCCTACTTTCCCCATCCACATGGGGATTAAGAACATTCTGCACAAGAATTAAGAAAGTTTTGATCTCTGGAGTATCAAGAAAAAGACCTGAGCTTCTCAGTTCTGCATCCAACAGAGAGTGGATGGCTTATTGGGGGTTTAGATCTTTCCACCCCCCATCATTCTGCAGGCTCCATATTTGCATAATGCTCCAGAACAATGGGACCTGCAATCTTCTCTGTGATCACGATCTGGAGTAACCATACTCACTGATGACAAGCAGGCAGAGCTTTGCATCCAGGGCACAGGCAGAGCTGTGAGCTGCAAGCTACTTTAATTCTCTACATAGATCTGTTGTTTTCTGTGGTAAAATAAAGTGAGACAGTGATACTGACAGTGTGTAGACACAAAATACCTGTCAACTTGGTCTGAGCTGCTTATCAAAGCTGACTTAACCCCTGGAGTGCATGTGAGCAATTTCTTTATGCTACTACCATTCGGACTTGTAGGGCATCCTCACCTTCCATGTGACAGCCACAGAGATGGGTGTGTTGGGATTTTGTAAATGGACCAGTTTACAGCATCTCGGTTCAGTAATGAGCTTGATTTTTGGAATGCTATTTTGTAAAGGTAAGTACATTAGCAAGCCAATATTTTCTTAACCCTTAACACTTGGGGGACAAAGTGAACGATCAAATTAATTCATTTTAATGGTCCTTTAAGAGTTAAAATTGTGTTTTCCTTTAAGGCATGAAGTTCTAAGCCACACTGTATCACTTAAATCACATGTTCTTTGTATTAATCCAAAGTGATGCTTCATTGTCTCCTTTATTGTGTTAGTAACGGATTATTTGTAACTGATCCCATGCCTCGCAAAACAGTTTGTATTTGTGTCAATTAGTATAAAGAAGAGTACAAATGAGCGCTATACAAGTTACTTGACACCTTAACTAGCGCAGTTTATATAGTCAACTGATATAGGATTGCGTTTTTTCTTCCACCAGTCGTCTTCACAGTAGTTTCCTTAGAACTATTTATTGTAATATATGAAGTCATTTATTTAAAACGTATCATGCTCTCATCCGAATATTATTTTGTATTACACAATGCTCTTTAAGCCTTTTAACTGATGTTACAAGTGGTACATACAAGATTGCAACTTGCTTACCGATCATTGCAATCTTTGTTATTGCCTCAGCATCACAAGCTGCTAAACGGAGTTCTGTCCCATAAATTGTATTTACAGTTGGGATGACGAACCTGTAATGATTTATACATTGTGTTAGTAGAATTGCAGCAGATGCATTCATTGAGACACATGTGTTCTAAATTTGTCTGTGCAGTCTCCCTTTTTTGACAGCATCTAGTTTTTTTGACATCTCCCATTTTTTGACTTCATGCAAATTAATGTGTCCCCATGGTAGGAGTTCATTAGCATATGATGCCACAATGTGATGGCATAAGTAGGAAACAACATTAATTTCTGTAACACAATATGTATATCATTTTTATGTTTATTTACATTCTGAATCCAGACACTGTTTTGGTTTCAGGGTCCCTTTTCATAAACAGTGTTTGTTCCTGGTCTGTGGTGAGGTGGGATAGAAATGAGTGTCACTTTTCCTATGTGTTAGGCCACAGGGTGTAATTAAGCAGGCTGGTCAGATCATATTTTTGGTTCCCAGATAAACAGATGACTATTAGTGACACCATTTGTTCTGCCCTGAACCTCCTGTGTTGTGTTTTTTGTCTTTAGCATGGACACATTTCTTCAGCTTTGCTCTTGTTGGCAAGCGTTGGTGGGTTCCATTGACCTCAGGGGATTAGAGATAAGAGGCTGCTTATTGTGAAATCTGCTTAAGTCCCCTGCCAGCCTTTTTTCCCATGGCACTTGAAGATACCATTCCTCTAAGTTTGTACACTGGGGGCATTTGCAGGCATAATTGCTACAAGTCCAAATCTAGAGGATGTAGTTGGTGTTTTGTACATAAAAGTGAGTCAAACTGTCTAAGATTTAATGTGAAACATATTTATGTAAAAATACTTATAAATGTATCTGCCAAATAAAAACACCAATTCTGCTTCATTCTCTGTCTCTCTGTTTATCTCCATATGCATGCATTCTTTTTGTTACAAGACTATGCAGTCAACTCATCACTAGCATCTAATAACCATTTTAGTTAGAAAATATATTTAATTTTTTTTTTATTTTATACACTTGATAATCTTGCTGTAGTTAAGGTTTCTTACATTTGATTTTACAAACTGGTTCATAGACAATTAGAACTGTATTTCCCTAATTTACTGCACTACAGCGTATGTTGGTGCTTACTACATAAACACTGTTTATAATGAATACAAATGTACATTTCATGAACATTTTCATAATCAATCTGTTGTTTTATGTTTAAACCAAAAATAATGGATAGAAAAATATCTGCTAGTGGTCCTGGGATATGAACAGGAGGTATGTAGATTTACTGCCCATTACTCAAGCTTCAGAATAGTCTGTCAGACCAAACAAAAGCTGAATAGTTGTGAAAGTTACCGTGCTAACTGATTAGTGTGGGCAAAAAAAGGGAATATTCAATGTTGATGGATTTACACAAATTTGCCCCAGATAGATAGTCTCATGTGATGGACAGCACATACTATATTTGCATGTATTATATCGTCTGAACATTGCAGCACATAACTCTCTGGAAATCAAATGGTTAATTCAACCCACAACCATTGTATCCAATTTTCTGACTTAATGTATTGTGTTATGAGGAATTTTACATTTTTTGCTTTAGGTTTTCCGCATATTTATAATACAAGATATAATATAGAGTCAGCCCTGACATAAATGTTGCTTTTTTAAAATAATAAGTTAGAGAACAGAACAGGAACTAAATAGGTTATGTTTGGGTGCATCACGTTAGTATCTGTGTCTCTTAACCAGAGAATGAAAGGAGGCAGACAACTGTCCCAAGCTCTTCTTTTCTGGGTACCCTAATATTTAAAAGGAATTATTTTGTTTTGTTTTTCAATTTTTTTAATTTTTTTTAATTAAAGTATCATAATGACATACTATCTCTTAAAGAGTGTGTTTCACATTTCTATGCAACAACAGACTTTTTCCAAATTTATTTATTTTGCATGATAGGGCCGTGAGGATAGAAAGTTTTACACTTTACATTACAATTCTAAATGTAATATATATCAGTATATCAAAAGGTGTGACACGCTCCTGTGTTACTCTGATTTTAAACTGGGTGTCTATTAACAAACACCTCTCAATAACCCCTGATAATCATACAGATTTAGATATTCTGAGAGTGCATGTGTATCTTGCCCATTTCAATATGGGTACACATTTATATTTAACATTCCATTGAGACTAAAACTTTAATTGTCAAATTTCATACATACTATCATTCATTCTGTATCACTCAGGGTATCAAACAGATGTAATTAAGATTAATCATCAGGGCTTTGTGTAACATTTAGGTCACAATATCTATACCATTTGGACCATATTTTCCAATAGTTCGAGAGATTGTTGATCCTTACAAAGTGTAATTTTTCCGTATCTGCTTGGTTTGTAACTTGATCCCTAATCGCTGATAGTGATGGTATTGAGGTTTTCCTCCAGTGTCTAGATAAACACACTTTTTACTGATATTGTGTTATCTTGTTGATTTTTAAATTTTGAGTCTAGGTTAAGTAAAAACAGTTGTACCTCCAAGATAATATTCAGTCTAAATACTGCAAAAAATATATCGGTAACCGTATCTTTGAGATCAAAGAGAGCTGAACAGTTCCACCAAATATGATATATATCCCCTTTAAGATAGTTACAAAGCCAGTATAAGTTAGTGGAAATCCCCGAGAAATGACATAAACATGAAGGAACTAAGTACTATCGATGAAGTATTTTGAAAGTTTTCTCTTGGATGTTCAGACAGTGACTAGCCCTTTTCGTTTTGTTCCATGCTGAGCACCAGACATCTGGGTCGTACGGTTTGGCAATATCGTGTTCCCATTTCAGTATGGAAATTGGTTTTGTACTATTTCTAAGATCTTGAATAATTTTCATACATCTCGAGATGATTTTAGTTTTATATTGACTAATTACAAACTCGTCCAATCCTGTGTTGGGCATCATTACATTAAAATCCAACAAACTCTTAATTCTTATATATGAAAATACTTCTCTGGAGGAGATAGCATATTTAGGTTGTAAGCTGGAGAAATGTAATACAATTTTGCCTTTCATTAAGTCACCCAGAGTATCTATATAATTACTCGTCCACCCTCGCAAGTCTAAATCATGGATATAAAATTGTAGTATTTTAACTGGAGTTAGGAAACTAAGAAATGAGTTTCCAAATAAATTCCTTATTTTATACACACCTTCAATTATAACATGAATTATAGGACTAGAGATTTTAAGGGTCTTAAATATCCAAGGGGGAATCCAATAAATATCACTAGGATCTATATTATTGAGTTGAAATTTTTCATACTTAAAACAGCCTAGGTCCTTATTCAATTTCAATCTATTGTTAAAAAAGTGTGAAAGCATAGTAGAGTCATGTAGATCCTGAAGGTTTGTGATACCTAGACCTAATGTTTTAGAGTCCAACTGAAGTGTAGATCTTCTTGTTCTAGGTTTTTTTTATTTCCATATATAGTTATATAGGATTTTGTCCAACTTAGCTATTGTTCTTTAGAGGTATTGAGGTATTGTTATGAATAATTATCATATTTTTGGAATAATACATTTCCAAAATAATAATTTCACCACATTTGACCGACCTAGTCAAGTTATCTCTAAAGTTTTCCAATTTGGAGTAATAATCTGTAACTTGGTGGTCAATAAACTGTAGTTCAAATCCAGTACATGGTCCAAGTTCATAAAGATTTTAATGCCAAGATATTCAATGGCCCTATTATTCCAGTTAAACCTATATACTTGTAAGGACACAATTTGTTCGGAGAAGAGATTTGAGTGTGCTAGCTGAGTCTTACTCAAATTTAGTTTGTAGTTAGAGTACAAACCATATTCAGCTATGTGATTTAGAACAGTAGGGATTGATCATATGGGAGAGGTCAACGTAAACAGAACATTGTCGGCATAAAGGAGAATCTTATGAGACTGATCACCTACAGTTACACCTACGATATCAGCAGATCCACGAATCATTGCTGCCAGTGGCTCTATTGTAAGGGCATATAATAGAGGAGACAGAGGGCATCCTTGACTTGTAACAATTTTTATTTAAAAAAATCAGAGCTTATAGATGGTCCAGAGAACTTTTCTTTGGGTGACGTGTATAATGACAGAGTACAGTTCCATGAATACCTATAGCCTCCAAGACAGATGACAGAAATCTCCCGTTCACTCTATCAAATGCCTTTTCGGCGTCTAAGGCTAGTGTTACTGACGGTGTTCTGTTGCTCTGCAGTTCTGAAACAATATTCAAAATTCTATGAATGTTTTCCTCCCCAGATCGCCCTATAACAAACCCACTTTAATCTGGATTTATCAGATCCAGTAGAACTACTTTGAGCCTACTAGCAAGTATCTTTGAATATAGTTTAACATCCAAGTTTATGAAGGAAATCGGTCTGTAATTGGTAAAATAACAAGAATCCATGTTTGGTTTAGGTATTGGACATAACATGGCGTGTAATAATTCAGACGGAAACTATTTTTTTGAACCAGTATCTTGAAACACTTTCTGGTGTAATGAGGAGATGACAGGGTCCAGTATTTGGTAAAAGATAGAAGACCATTGGTCCCGGTGATTTCCAGTTTTTAACTCTATAACTGTATGTCTAACCTCTTCTAATGAAAGTTATAGGTTCAAATTTTGTCATTTCGTTCCATCCAGTATTGGTAAATTAAGTCCTCCCAGAATATTTTTCATCTGTATATGCAATTTTTTACTGTCTTTTAAATTATATAGTGTTTTTTTTATAGTAATCCATAAAGGAGTTACCATTCTGTATAGGGGATACATTTGTTGCATTTTTGTAAATTATTTTATTAATTCTCCAATCCTCATTTCTTAATTTAAATTGTTTTGTAAGATTTTTGCCAACACAATTTGAACTGTGATACCATTTTTGTTTTAAATAATTTATTTTGTGATTATATCTCTTGAATGTCTCTGTTCAGGTCCATCTTTGGGTTTAATTTATTAAGTGTTTTGTTTCTGGGCTAAGAGAATATGTAGTTTGCTTATCGTTTGTAAGCAAACATTCTTTGGCCTGGTTAATAAGATCTAATTTTTCTTGGTTGGATTGGTTGAAGAGTTTCATTTAATCTCCAATTAGTTCTAATAAGATAAGAAGGATTTTTTGAAGTTAACACTTAAACTGGTGCAGTTTTATTTCCAATATTAGATGTTAAACAGTTTGTGATACCTTTCGTGTTGGCTAAACAAAAGTCTATTCTGTAATAGGTGACTATTAGAAAAAAAGGAGAAATCCCTCCCTGTGGGATTGTGTCATCCTAACATTATATAAATTAGTTTTGTGTAACAGTCGCGAGAAGGAGGTAGCGGATCAATCTTTTTATCTTTCTGAAGGTTTTTATCTAGCAGAGGATCTGCCACAAAGATAAGGTCACTTCCTATTACTAACTTACCTTTAGTTAATTTATCTGTTATCAACAAGGGTTTCCAGAAATTTTACTGGGGACTCATTGGTAGAGTAAACGTTTACCAATGTATATACGAGATAATTTAATTTGCATATCAGTATTAGAAATCTTCATTCTCATCAGCTATGTGATGAATATATTCAAATTTAATCGTATGTGAAATCAAAATTGCCACCCCCCTTTTTTTCTTTTGCTTAAGTCCTGCTTTATAAACCAGTGTTTCCCAACCCAGTCCTCAAGGCACATCTACCAGTCCAGGATTTAGGGATTACCCAGTTGTGTCTAAGGTGTTTTTTTTCTTCTTTGTAAAAACACCTTAGACACACCCAGGTAATCCCTAAATCCTGGACTGGTAGGTGTGCCTTGAGGACTGGGTTGGGAAACACTGTTATAAACGATAGGATATTTCCAGTAACTAGGTTCACAACTGTCCCAATGTGTCTCGTGCGTAAAACATACATCAATCCTATCTTGAACAAGCATATCATACAAGAAGGACCTTTTGTGTGGAGTATTAAGTCTTTTGTATTTATTGTTACCAACTTTAGTTTCATTATGAAACCTGAAAACAACCAATGGCCCCTTTGTTTCCATCAAACTCCTCAGTGACACCACAGACATATCATTCATTCATTTTTTTGAAATCCAAAGCGGGATTACACTGAACCCACATTGGGTGACAAATGTCAGTGCTAAGTGAGGGAGTTAGAGGGCACCAATAAATATATTAAATATATGTAATACGTTATCACCACGGATCATATCACATATATAATAGTGCTATCAATACTAAAGATGCAGAACGTATCACCATAGTGTACCATATATACATTAAAACATTCATTATTAGAGATACAAAACGTTACACTGTTACCTGACATACTATCATTATTACATAACATACATATAATAGTGCTATTAATAATGAAAATGTGGAACGTTTTACCACTATATACCATGTGTACACTGAAACAATCAGCATTAGAGATACAAGAGGCCAAATACCGTATTTATCGGCGTATAACACGCACCTAATTTTAAGAAGGAAATTTCAGGAAAAAAAACTTAAGAACTTAAATTAAGAACTTTGAAGCCCAATATGCCATTTTAATATGCCAGGATATTGCCCCCAATATGCCATTTAATATGCAGGATATTGCCCCCAATATGCCATTTAATATGCAGGATATTGCCCCATATATGCCATTTTAATATGCCAGATATTGCCCCCAATATGCCATTTAATATGCAGGATATTGCCCCCAATATGCAATTTAATATGCAGGATATTGCCCCTAATATGCCATTTTAATATGCCAGATATTGCCCCCAATATGCCATTTAATATGCAGGATATTGCCCCCAATATGCCATTTAATATGCAGGATATTGCCCCTAATATGCCATTTTAATATGCCAGATATTGCCCCCAATATGCCATTTAATATGCAGGATATTGCCCTCAATATGCCATTTAATATGCCAGATATTGCCCCAATATGCCATTTAATATGCCATGATATTGCCCCCAATATGCCAGGATATTGCCCCTTAGTATGCTCGTTATGCCACCCTCCTCCCCCCCTTCCCCAGACCCCAGTACTTGGCTGTGAGGGAAGCGTTGTGAGCTTCCTTTCAGCCGCGCGGTCAATAAAGTTTGTTTTAAAAAAAACACACTTAATTGACTGCACGGCTGGAGGGAAGCTCACAACGCTTCCCTCACAGCCTCGCAGCTTCAGAGCACCGGGGGACAGAGCAGGAACGAGGTAAGTTTTAGATTTTTTTTTTTTTCGGCGTATAACACGCACACACCATTTTCCCCCTATTTTCAGGGAGAAAAAGTGCGTGTTCTACGCCGATAAATACGGTATATAACAGTGCCAGTAGCATTAGATTTAAAAAAAAAAAAGAATAAATCAGTTGTCCAAAACGGAACCAGCTAAAGACCCCTAAGACCCAAATATTGACTTAGATGTTCTCATCAAATATCAAAAATTAGTAAATCTGTTACAAACTAAAAGGAATACGGAAAGAGGGAAAAGAAAAAAAAAGTTTTAGAATTTCTGCAGTGTATAACGTTGTATAGCAGAAGACAGAAACAGTTATTGTGTCTTCATAAGATAGTGACCCCTGGGTCGGACAGGTTTAAATCTTGTATTTCTGCAATGTAAAGCAGTATATGGCAGAAGACAGAGACTGCCTTTAGCAACTTTTTCCTCTGCAACCAATCAAAAATATAGATACCATGGGTAATCTGTGTCAAAAAGCATTACATATAGTATCTTTGCAGTGTATAACCATATATAGCAAAACACAGAAACCATAATTATGTCTTCATAAGGTAGTGTTTGTAATGTTTAGGCCATTAACTTAATCTGTGGCAAATTCCACAAAAATATGAACATCTCGGATGTTTCAGATCTGACAGCTGTAGATTTATGTAGCGGAAGACTTTATCTAGCAAAGGACAGTAACAACAATGATATATTCTTAAGGTGTTACTTTTTAGGCCATTAACTTCATCTGCAACTGGTTCCATAAAAATATGGCTATGTCGGGTATTTCAGATCAAACAGCTTTGCACATAATATTTCAATAGTATGTAGTAGTATATATATCTTTCGTAAAGTAGTATTTTGCAATTTTTAGGCCTTTAAGTTCATCTGCAATAGGTTCCGCAGAGATCCATTATTTCCCTGGCGATCAGTCTAAGATTCAGCATACAGATATAATTACATTTCTAACCAACTAACAATTTGTAATATGGTATCTGTGCCTTTAAAGTTTATCTTTCCTCAAGGGCTTAAGACAGTGGTGGCAAATGAACTGCTTAGTATGGGTCGATCTTACCAGTTTGTTCACAGGTGAATTGAAGCAAGGATCTTCGTGAACGAAAAGTGATCTCTGCCGAGATAACGCCGGCCACTTCTCCAGCTCCAACAGATGAGAAAGTTTAACACTATGTGGCTATAGCGGCTGGTTATCGCCACCGCCTTCAATCTTCCTTCCAAATGATCGTACCATAGTCGCGGGGTAAGGCACTCCTCAAATCTCCGGAAACGATGCTTCTTGTCTTAACCTCCTTCCGGGATATCACGCTGCCATAGAGCAAGTTGGCTTAAGTTGAATTAATAGCTGTGTAGGCAAAGGAACGAAGAGTGGTGAAAATGGTTCTCCCAGATTAGCAGGTCAAGTAGCGCCAATAACGGTTTAAAACAGTAGTACTTCACCGCCGGTCTCTCACTCCCTCCATGTTCGCGTGCGAGCACCACCCACTTGCGTCCTACGTCATCATGACCCTGCACCAAACAGTTCTGCATTGTTAAGCCATCTCTCTCTCTGCAGGAATTAAGATGATCTTTAGTTTAGCAATTCAGAAGCCATCAATTGTGCCAAAACCCACGACACCAACAGCAGCTGCTGGGAGATTGTGGCTCAGTGAGATAAAAAGGTAAAATGTTGATTTCCTGCAGTGAGCAGGAAGTGTTGTCTGTATCAGGCGGTGTGATTTTATACTTCATGGGATGTTCTGAAAGGCTGTAAAAACTTCTTATAATGCCATGTGCTTGAGTTCCAAGAGAGTTTTAATTGAGTGATCCTCACCCCCTCTCATCCAACTCTCAATCTCATCCTTTGGTTTTGTCTCTTGAACTACGGGATTAAAGAAATTTCTTCTTGAGTTTGTCACAAGTACAGATTCTGAGCAGAATTCCTGGAAATAGTTGTTTACATTTATTTGTTTTAATTAAAGTTATTGTTGTGGCAGAAGGCTTTTAAAGCCTGGGATCAAACATACAATCTAAGGGTCTACTCAATAAAGAGAGAATTGCAGGGGATTAAGACAGGCATTTCAAACTTAAGTCCAAAGTAGCTGAGTTGGAAACATTCTCCCATTCAGCTGCATTGACGAATATTTCCAACTCCACTACTTAAAAATAAAATTTAAAATTCCCATCTGAATTCCATGCAATTCTCTCTTTATTGAGTAGATGTTAAAATGTTGATTTTTATGTATTTTTATCTCAACATTTAAATCATGGAAAAGGAACATCATCTGCCTGTTGGTGTTTTGAGGAAATTAACCTACCCACTAAGATGACACCTTAATTTATTCAGGGAGGGTTAAGAAAAATGTATAGTCCAGAACTCTAATGAGTAAAATGTTGCCAGTTTGCAGTAATCGTTTTATGCATTCAGCCCTGAAATATGCATATTACATAAGCAAATAAAATGGTTATATGGTCATCCTGCTGCACCCTAATCCGTCTCTAATTCATGTATCGCCCCTTTGAACCACAGTATGATGCACCCAGTTTAAAATGCCAATTAATAAGCCAAAGCATGAAGAACACCATTTCTAATCATATTAGCTAGATTTAGCTACACTGGCTCCAGGCCTTGGTCCAGTCTCCATACTGGAGCCAATGTGCTGGGATTATTTTCTCTTTACTGTCGCGTGTTACGGTGCACATTTACATCCATTTTTTCAGTTTTTAACAGTGAATATCTGTCATTTTCGCTTATGTCAATTAGTTGTCTTTAGTTTGATGACTATTATACCCAAGTTGAAATTCGGTTCATAAGATGATACATTGCTTTTCTTCATTTGTGTTTGTATTTGAAAATATTTTTTTCTTACTAGTGGCAGATTGTACATACATCTGGAAGCAGAATTGTTATATGCTTTTATCACTTTCTTTTTCATCTGTCATGTGCTGCCCTTCCAACAGCTAATATTCAAGTATGTATAGAAATTCAAGAGCGCTCTCTCACTTCTATCTTGAAGGAAGTCCTTAATTGGACAAGTGAAGCCTCCAGGTTTGGTACTTCATCTGTCCCTTGGTTTAAATCTGTCTGCTGCTGTCAAATGAACAAGACCTCTCTGCCGAATTAGATATTCTGCCTGGGTTGATCAGCCCACTTATTCTACCAGTAAGGCAGCAATTGACTCTACTTAATGTTCAAATCCTTTTCTAAAAAAGACCTTAATTACTATGTCAATTATTTACTTGGAGAAATAGTTCTAGCTTTTGATTGTACAGAAACATTGTTGAAAATATAATTTCTTTTTTTTAAATCACAGCTGGTATGCATAGTGTTAATTTGCATGTACTTGTGTTTTTGTTCTTTCATTTTTTCAGAACAACTCTTATATTTAGCCTTTTTGTTCTTTCTTTTCTGACTTTTACTCTGAAACTAAAAATAAAATCCATGCAGTTATATTTCAATTTATAATCCTATAGTGCAATCACTTTCAGACTCTTGTTTTAATAACTGGAAACTTTTAATAAATTACAATACATTTTATGTACCCACAGGACATGCCCAGCACCCAGATTGCAACCACAGGACTTACCACTAGAGCACTCAGATTGCACCCACTGGACTTACCCAGTGCCCATATAGCACCCACAAGACTTGTCCAGCACCCAGTTTGCATGCACAGAACTTGAAATAAGTGTCTGGAGTGCTACAATAACTCAAATAAATAGTGGTAAGAAACACTATGACAATAATGTGCTCAAGTGATACAAAATTATACTCTTAAACAAGGATTTCTTCTTACAGTCTTCTTTGAATTAAATGATAGCGTAGATCAACAAGATAAATACAAAGAGAAGAATAGTGCTCTCTTTAAAATGTACAGTGCTAACTGAACTTGAAATCAGGAAATACACTTATTCTTAAAAGAGCATTATTATGCTCATCTATAGCGCATTGTTTCAGTGACGCAAAAATGACTCAGGAGACCAGCACAACTCAGATAAAAAAGTAGAAAAACAAATATTTAATATCCCATAAAAATACAAAAATTAAAAGTGCAATTGACGGAGGCTTAAAGTTTAAGGTGGTGCATGTGGAGAGAGGACCCTTGAAGTCGTTCAAAAGGAACTTTTCTTCCACAGAGTGGCAAATGCTGAAGACTAGATGCAATATTCGCCGAAACAGGAGCGATCACTACGCGTTTCGCTCTTTACATTAGGGCTTCATCACGGTGCATCAATGTGATAAATTCAAAGATGAAAGGTGAAAAGAAGAGCTGTGAAAAAGAATAGTTGTGAAGGTCTTTACAATTTTGAAATGAATCCTGGGATACAGACAGACAGTCTAAAGACTGACAAAGTATTCTCATGATGTTTTACTGGAGTGATGGGTAAGGTATGCATTATGAAAGAGAGTCTGTCAACTTTACTTATACTGTGAATGAAGAGAATAAAAAAAATGAAGAAAACATATACATATATATATACGGTATGCCTTTTGTAATACAAATATACCTTTAATTATTGTCCAGCGAGGATGGATGGAGAATGGCATTTCAACACAATAGGGCTGGGAATTCAAATGTGGAAAAAGCATATGATTATTTTGTTATTTATATATATTTTTTGGGATACGGTGGCCGTTGGGAAGAGGGGGTTAATTTTATTTCATTTTTATAGGATCTAGGGGCCCAGGGGATATTTTATTTATTTAGGTTTTATAGGGTCTAGGGACCTTTGGGTCATCCCCTAAACCCAGCAGGTTTATAGGTAGGGTTACAAATGGACCAGAAGCACTTGAGCAGCCCCTGGCCTAAAAATATACTGGAGGCTGAGAGCCATTTGGCTCCAATATAGATATTATGGGCCAGGATCCTTTGAGCAGCTCCCGGGCACATGATGATAGGAGAGTGGCCAGGGCCAGTTTATGTATGTAAATTAGGAGCTGGGAGCCTTTGGGCATTTCCCAGCCCTGATTACGATAGGGGGCAGGGTTACTTGTTTTTATTGTTAATCATAATTTAGATACAGGAAATACTGCTCAAACTACTCAAAAAATTATACTGGCTATGAGTTGGTTATTTCATCACTAAAGTCAATGGGTCATCAGTATAATGCACACGTGCAACAAATTTTCATCTATACTGTGCATGTTCACCATGATGTGTGGACATCAAATATAACCATCATCACTCAAGTGGACCAGTGAAGTTCTGAGCATAACAGGCATAACACTCTATAGAACCTGCATAAATGTGCTTAAAGGCACAGTCTAATCCCCAAACTCTCTTTAGTGCAAGTTGAAGACTACTGCTTGTATAGTACACAGGCTTTTTCCAATGTGATTTGACTCAAAACAGAAAAAGGTTATTTTTTTTTATCCAATGCCCCATGTCAAAGCATTTAATGTTAGAGAACTACATCCATTTTTCATAGCTCTTGAAAGACGCTCAATTATAGTTACATGTGTCATCCTTCACCAATGGTATGCAACTATTCCTTACAAAAAACACGAGTGACTAATCCCGAAAACACTGGATTAAATTTTGTTACATTCCGGTGGTAATTAACAAGTGTCTTTTGTCTATCTGTGTGACCACCCACCTATTTATCAATGAAGAAAGGCTATAATATCAACATGTTACTTTGTGAGAACAGTTTAATTAGTAAACTGCTGATAGGTTTGCAAATTTGATTTGTACTTTGTGTTTCTGGGCACTAGACTTCTCCACTTTGTCTCTTTGTGCTATTGTTCTGAATGTTCTGCAAGCAATATGTAGGTATTTATCAGCTTATGTACTTAATACAAGGTTGCGAGATGTGCCTAAAAGGAGAGACAAATTCCTCTAGTTTGCAATTCAAATATTTCAGGTTCACAAATCTACTTACATGTCAATCAGATCCTATCAAACATGGTTATCTTTAAATGTGCTGACTTTATTATGGGGTGACTACATCACTATTTTATTCAGGGACACTAATAAACATGGATCCTTCAGGGATGCATTGGATAGAATTTAGTGTGCAAAACCCTGGATTATGCAAATGTATTCATTGTATGTCCTATTTTTTGCTGTACTTGTCTAGACAGCATTTCTTGTAGGCTTTCTTCCGGGGATTGATCCTGCCATATCTTATATACGTGTTGTCCCCAGTCATCCCTGAGAGCTAACAGAGGGCATCTATGGAAAAGCTTGGGGTATACCAACAAACATTTCTCGTGCATGTGCATTATGTGTGCATTATGTTGAGTGGGAGAATTGCTAAGTGAGCACTACTATCCTTATAATCTGTAAAACTGATCTTAGGATGGACCATACTTTTTTGTACATAGTCAAATTTCCCACCAAAAAGTACTTAGTTTAAGATGCACTTATTTTATGCAGCATCCTCAATTAAAGGCATAAAATATTTTTAGGTCACACTGGACCTTTAAAGTAACTCCATCACTTAAACATATTAATGCTGTTAATGTATGACAGAGGTGTCCCAAAATGCGGTACATGGGCCTAATGTAGCCTATTATCCTAGGGTCACCAAACACACAACAGATGTGCAAGCAATGGAAAAAAATACTAAATTAAAGGTATCTTTCCTTTTAATACTGATACAAAAACAGTAAACTATTTTCAGGAAACTATGTTAATGAGATGATATCATACATTTGCATAACTGTGGACACTAATAGGAAAGTGTGGCATGATATGCTAATGTGGTGCACAACCCTCCTGCAGGGGATTGTGCACCACATAGGATTGTCCACAAACTGGTGAAATGGCTTCAAGCTCTTCCACCCAGCAGGGGAAGTGATGTCACTTGCATTGAATTGCCCACTGACTGCTGAAATGGATTGAAGCACTACTCCTGGCAGCCAGATAAACAGTTCTGGGTTTGTGTGTAAAAAAAAACCATATTTCAAATCCGTTTTTTGACATGCTAAAAATATTTGAGGTTATCTACTGCTTGATTTACCAAAGCTTTTCCTTTGGCACTGCATGGTTTATGACATACACTGCAATTTTCTGTGTTTTATGTAATTCCAATGGTGAATACCCTGCTTTGTCAGTTCTACTGTTCTGGGGTTGTGTTATTTGGACTAAGCAGAGCTTTCCTGAATAGGGAACCCCCAGCTCCTCATAGTGTCATGAACTGGAACAGATCCAACCACTATTTATGCATTAGCACATTATTATTATGTTTCATTGTTATTTTTAATGGGAAGCTGAATATGCTGGTGGTGTGCAAAGTGGCATTTGTACCTTGTGCTGCCACCCTAGAGAATCAAAATTTGCGACAGGCTATTAATTTACTCATACTTTGTAGCAGCCAAGACCTACACCTTATGTCCACTATAGTGCATTCCATGGGTTATATTTACTGTCTTGCCTCCATTATCCACCCCCAAACAAAACAAATAATGCTAGAAGCACAATGAGGTCTCTGCAGGGTGCACTTGAACATGGTTTACTCAACCTAGAAGCATTGCTTACCAAAACAAAGGAGTAGAAAACTAACACCCCAACTCCACCCTGCAAGTATTCTTTACTACCTATGTATATTTACATGTATTACAACCAATAGTTGCTTTTAAAATGTTCCAATGACGACAGAGTGCCTTTAACTATCTGTATTTTCATTACTCTTAAAAATATGTAGTTATAGCTAATATAAATTATTTTGGACTGATAAATAACCTATCATGCTTCTACAGTGAGCCCCCATTTAATGCGGCCCAAAACAAAATGCATTTCTGAACATGTGGCCTACTTGGAAAAAAAGTGGATTCCACTGATGTAGAGGGTAACAAATTCTCTATACATTTTGATAGCAGAATTGCCCGCAAATACAGAAATTAAGATAAATATTTTCTGTTAGTGACATTGCCTTATTACTGTAACACCCTTATCTGACCCTCGTCGCGCTGTTCCCCACGTTTGTTGCGATCTAACTCACATAACTCCATTCAGCTCCCATCTATGTCCCGCTCCCATCTATGTATCTTTCCGGAGTCCGGTAACCAAGTAAGTGGCCGTGCGGCACCCAATGCGCATGCACGATCAACGAAAATGACAGATCACAGAATATCAATGCTTAGTGATTGGTCCCTCCCACCTGGCTGGTGATTGTTGCCAGTTTTATATTTAAACCCTTCACTTACAGTCTAGCATTTCTTGTAATAGGCCCTTCGGTACCTGTTGTTAGTTCCCTAGCAATTCTTAAATTATTGACTCCTGTATTCCAGACCTGTCTTGCCTGACCATTCTAGATCCTGAATCCTGTGTACCAGACCCTCGGCTTTCCACTTGTTTATTCTGTTCTCTGTAATCCTGACCTTGGCTTCCATCCTGATTCCTGTTATTGGTGCCTTAGTTCCAGTGGCTGTGTGTTCCAGAACCAGTACAGTTATTTGTTCCATCACCCTCAACCCCAGTACCAGTGATTGTGGCTATTCGGTGCCTCAGAACCAGTAGCTGTGTGGTTTTCAAGTCATCAATACCAGTAGCTGAATATTATCCAGTGTTCTAGAACCAGTACAGCTGCATGCTCCACGTTCCTATTCCTGATCCCACTGCCATTACAGTTACTTGATATGCAAAGTACACATTTCCCATTGAAATCTAACCACAAGGAGGGGCATGTACTAAAAAAACACAAATATATTTAACATGCAAAACTTTTTTATGCGCTTTGCTCCTTTTGCAATGTACTAAACATTTAACACTCAAATAGTAAATATGAGCAAATTGTGAATAAAAACAGGCAAATTTGCGAATATTCCTTCTACCTCTTTCGATAGAACTTGCTAAAAGCTGGTGTAAATTACACACGCAAACAAGAATTATTTTTCACAAAATATTCACAAAACTCTTTAGCATGCGCAGATATAATAGCAATTTATTAGCGCAACCGGAAAAATGCATGCTAAATAAAAATAAACGGAAGAGGCGCAAATCGTGGTGTGGGGTATAGCGCAAAATGTTACAAATACTTGCAAATTGCTCATGTTTTACCTACTTTTTTCCCCACTACACTTATTTAGTACATGACCCCCAAGATGCGGTCATCAACATGAGACACCACAGACACATTTCTTAACAAATGTTTTCATAATCTACACTTTTGCTTGTAATTCTGATAACAGAATGTACAGATATTTTTTTAATCTCGGCATCTACAGTACAAGTAAAAATTTGGGTGATAGAGTCCCTTTAAAATATGCTTGATTAAAGGGCCTATCAAATTACCTGTGCAGACATATGCCTATCTGGTAAACCGTTGCTGAATTAGCTACTATTGTAAATGAGAATTAATTACCACCTAGTTTCTTTTGGATAGCTGCGAGACATTGTACAACTGGGATCTAAGTGATATCATTTAGTGCCACATTTTACAAGCAATTTATTATTCGCATGAGATGTAAGTGCTTCATGTGAAAAAAGTGAGATACTTTGTGATCAAATATGTTCCTTTCCTTTTTGAAGAGACATGTCTTGATAAAAATACATTTTTGTATTTGTTTTTTATTTTGTTGTGTTTTGTATGTTTCTCTGGTAGCTGATTTCCTGAGGTGAACTGATTAGTTCCTAGCATTACACTTGGCAGGGGAGTGGAAAGGAACTGCCTTAAAGCAGAGCATGGCAAGTCAAAATAACAAGAAGTCTTGTTTAGTCAGAAATCACTCGACAGTTGGTTAGATGGTTCATTGGGCTAATGCACTAACTATAGAATCTGTTCAATTCTCTGGATACCAGGTTTGATTCAATGCAAGGTCAGATCTATATTTTTACAGTTGATAATTGCCATCCATTAAATTGGGTAATTATTACATCCATAGGATATACTTGACAATGAGAAAAAAAACCTTTATTGTATCCTTTTTTGGAAAACACTTTGCTATTTGATATTAAAGGGACAGTCTAGTCCCTAAACTCACTTTGGTGCAAGATGAAGATGCTTGTACAGTGCACAGGGTTTTTTTCCAGTGTGATTTAATGCAGGCATCTATATAAATCACATTTTTAATATTTGACTCAAGCCCTCCCCAGTGATTACTCTGCATGTTTACTGCAGCAGTACTGATTATATATACACTGAGGATATAAACTTTTGTTTCATTTAGTCACTTCCTGTGCCTTTGAATTGATTAAATTGTGTGGCCTCTGAGTCACCTCACCCTTGTACACAGTAGGATCTCTTAACAGTGCAACACATTGTCTGATGACTAGAGTTGAGCGGACACCTGGATGTTCTGGTTCGGCAGGTTCGGCCCAACTTTGAAAAAATGTCCGGGTCCGTGCTCGAACTTGACCCCGAACCCCATTGAAGTCAATGGGGATACGAACTTTTGGCCACTAAAATGCCTCTAAAAAAGTAATGGAAAGGGCTAGAGGGCTGCGAAATGAAGTAAAATGTGGGTAAGAGTGTCCCCATTCATACAAATAGGTCAACTGACCTATTCGTATGAATGGGGACTCTATTCGGTTTATAGAAAGCCAATAGCCATGTAATGCTATTGGCTTTCTATAAACCGAAATATAGTTTATAGAGAGGACCCTAATAAGAATGAGGGGGGTGACCTAGTGCCCCCCCCCCCCAGTCCCCACCCATGGCCGGCGGGTGGGGACCCTAAAAAGGATGAGGGGGGCGACCTAGTGTCCCCCCCCCCGGTCCCCACCCATGAACTGCGGGTGGGGACCATAAATAAAGTGACTAGGGGTGCCCAGCCCCTAGTCACTTACCCCCCCAAATAAAATAAAAAAAATCCTACCTACCCCCCCTCACCCTAATAATAGTGAGGGGGGGTGGGCCATAAGCTAACCTGTAAAAAAAAAAAAACTTTATACTTACCATTTGAGGTCTTCTTTCTTCATTCTTCTTTTTTCTTTCTTCAGCCCCAAAAAAGGCCAAATAAAAAACCATAATACGCGCCGCAAAAATAAAAATGAGCGCAAAAAAAAAAAAAATCCACAGGTGGAAAAAAAAAAATCCATCAGTCAATTTACACAGTGTGGGAAAGTTATTTTGAATTTTCAGCACTCTGTTTAAAATGGCAAGCACTCTGATGGATTTTTTTTTTTCCACCCGTGGATTTTTTTTTTTTTTGCACTCAATAGCTGTCCAGTAAGTAGTAATTTTAAATTTAAAGCGATATTAATCCCCGAACCTTGAACTCCAAGCCGGACATACAGTGGAATGTCCGTGTTCGGGTCCGGGGTCCAAAAATCGTAGTGTTCGGTACGAACCCGAACACTACTGATGACATCACTATAGAGACAGGATATTCCATTCATTTGAATGAAATTATTCTCATTGGTTCCTGCAGCAAAAAAAAAGAAAAAGGAAATCACTTTTACTCAGCATTAATGCATTATTATTAGGAAGATGCATTTTGGGTACTAGACAGTCCCTTTAATTAAAAAAGCAAATGTTTCAGTTTTTTTAGGTGTTTTCCCCCACAGAGCTCCTGTAAATTTGAAACCATTTTAAAATACAAATATTGACAAAAGAAAGTTATGTTTAACCCCTTAAGGACAGAGCCTTTGAAACATTTTTGTCCTTTCTGGACAATGCCTATTTTAACATTTCTGTGCTGTTTGTGTTTAGCAGTAATTTTCTTCTTTGTCATTTGCTGTACCCACACATATTATATATTGTTTTTATCGGGACAAGAAGGGCTTTCTATGGATGCCATCTTTTTGATCATATCTTATCATATTATTAAAAAAAATAATAAAATATGGTAAAAAAAAAAAAAATACACAAATTTCTTTGTTTTTATTTGAAACAACTTCTCCTCATCGACAATAGCGAACGAAAAAACATGCTAAATAGATTCTACTATTTCTCCTGAGTACAGGGATACCACCCATGCATAGGTTTGTTGGGTTGTTTGGGGGCTAAAATGGCAAATTTGTGAGGTGCAGTTTTTTGTTTTCCAACTTGAAATTTTTACATGCAGACAGCCTGCACCCATGTCCCATTTGGGACATATTTGAAGCCAGCTAGTGTATTTTACCCCATCAACCCATATATTTTATAAAAGAAGACACCTTAGACTATCTCAAATGGTGGTATTTTTACACTTTCCATGCACTAATTCTACCACCAGCCTTTGTCAAACTTTGTGGTAGTAATTTTTTTGTGGTTTTTTTCCACAAACCTTGTACTTCAGACATGAATTCACAGATTTTGGTATGTGTCACTGCCAAATAACACCCTAATAAGTGTTCAGCAACATCTCTTGAGTACAGGGATACCACCCATGCATAGGTTTGTTGGGTTGTTTGGGGGGTAAAAGGCCAAATTTGGTAGGTGCAGTTTTTGGTTTTCCAAATTAAAATTTTGACATGCAGACCGCCTGCACTCATGTCCCATTTGGGACATATTTGAAACCAGCCAGTGTATTTTACCCCATCAACCCATATATTTTTTAAAAGAAGACACCTTAGACTATCTCAAATGGTGGTATTTTTACACTTTCCATGCACTAATTCTACCACCAGCCTTTGTCAAACTTTGTGGTAGTAATTTTTTTGTGTTTTTTTTCCACAAACCTTGTACTTCAGACATGAATTCACAGATTTTGGTATGTGTCACTGCCAAATAACACCCCAATAAGTGTTCAGCAACATCTCTTGAGTACAGGGATACCACCCATGCATAGGTTTGTTGGGTTGTTTGGGGAGTAAAAGGCCAAATTTGGTAGGTGCAGTTTTTGGTTTTCCAAATTAAAATTTTGACATGCAGACCGCCTGCACTCATGTCCCATTTGGGACATATTTGAAACCAGCCAGTGTATTTTACCCCATCAACCCATATGTTTTTTAAAAGTAGACACCCTACGCTATTTCAAATGGTGGTATTTTAACACTTTCCATGCACTAATTCTACCACCAGCCTTTGTCAAAGTTTGTGGTAGTAATTTTTGTGTGGTTTTTTTTCACAAATATTGTATTTTAGACATAAATTCACAGATTTTGGTATGTGTCACTGCCAAACAATAACCCAATATGTGTTCAACAACATATCCTGAGTACAGGGATACCACCCATGCATAGGTTTGTTGGGTTGTTTGGGGGCTAAAGGGCCACATTGTGAAGGTGCGCATTTTCAACTTGGAATATTGACGTGTAGTCAGCCTGAGCCCATCTTTCATTTGGGACTTTTTTTTAAGTAGGACAGTGTATTTTACCCCAAAAAGTATATATTTTGTAAAAGTAGACACCCTAGGCTATTTTAAATGGTGTTATTTTAACACTTTCCATGCACCAATTCTGCCACCAGCCTTTGTCAAAGTTTGTGGTAGTCATTTTATTGTGTATTTTTTCCCACATACATTGCACTTTAGACACAAATTCACATATTTCGGTATGTGTCACTGACAAACAATACCACAATATATGTTCAGCAACATCTCCCGAGCACAGGGATACCACCCATGCATAGCTTTGTCAGCTTTGTTAGGGGTTGAAAGGCTACATTTGAGAGGTGCGCTTTTTGATTTTCAAACTTGGAATTTGAACATGTAGAGCAAGGAAGGGGTTAATAGCTCTTATAAGAGCCTTTGTAGTACTGTACAAAAAAATTAACCCCTAAAAATGCACAGACAAGAAAAAAAATTCTGCTGTGCAGTGATCAGTGGCAGGGAAGGAGTTAATACACTACACTATACAAAAGGTATGGCTTTTATAAAAGCCCTTGGGACTCACAATTTATTAACATTTTATTTAATTTATTACAATTTAAAAATTATGTTATACAGATCTGTCTCTTTCCCTCACTAAAACTCAAGTGAGGAGAGGGAGGCAGATCCATATGGGTCAGAACAATATTTACGAACCAGACGAATGGTGATGCTCATCTGAGAAATCACCAAACCACCTTTGCCACTGATCGGCTGTTACTGATCGCTATACACGCGTTCAGACAGCTTCAAAAGGAATACACATAATCCCCTAGTGGGTATAATTAACCCCTAGTGAGTCTGACAAAAAAAATGCTGATAGCAAAAAAAAATCCTTCGGCGACTAGATTGCTCCATATGCGCTGCTTAGGCAGTGACCATATGCACTGCTTAGGCAGTGACCATATGTGCTGCTTAGGAAGTGATATACGGCAAGGAAGGGGTTAATAGCTCTTAAAAGAGCCTTTGATATACTGTAATAAATCAAAGTAAAAAAAAATAACCCCTAAAAAAATGCACAGACAGCAAAAAATGTGCTGCTGTGTAAGATCACTGCGTACACAGCGATCAATTGCAGGGAAGGGGTTAAATACTGGAAACAGCTTTTATAAAAGCCTTTGGGTCTCAATTCTATTAAATATATTATAATTAAAAACTTACATTATACAGCTCTGTCTCCCTCACTAAAACTCAAGTGAGAGGGAGGCAGATCTACACGGGTCAGATCAAATATTTACACATATTGATCTAACCAGACGAATGGTGATGCTCATCTGAGCAAACGCCAACCCGCCATTGTCACTTATCAGCTGTTACTGATCGCTATACATGCGCTCAGACAGCTAAAAAATTTTTTTTACGTTAAACGTAGTCCCCTAGCGGGTATAATTAACACGTGACGGGTGTAATAAAAAAGTTTTAAAAAAATTAAAAATGCTTCTGCAGCAAGATTGCTGCATTTGCGTCAGATCGCTGATTAGGCAGTGATCTACGGCAAGAAAGGGGTTAATCTCTCTTAAGAGAGCCTTTTTTTATACTGTAATGAATTACAGTAAAAAAAAAATAACCCCTAAAAAATGCACAGACAGCAAAAAATCTGCTGCTGTGTATGATCACTGCGTACACAGCGATCAATGGCAGGGAAGGGGTTAAATGGCTTTTATAAAAGCCCTTGGTGTTTAAAATTTTATTAAATATTTTTTTTATTATTTTATTTTATTTTTTTACTTGATCTGATCTGTCTCTCTCCCTTACTAAAAGTAGTAAGGTGAGGGAGGCAGATCAATACTTGTCAAAGGCAATATTTAGTAATATTGCCTTTGACAGTATGATAAGTGCTCATCAGAGCACTTACCATACATGCCTGCACACAGATCACATAGATCTGTTGTGCCGGCATTGATTGGCTCCCCCTAGAGCATCGGAAGTGAAATACTTTCACTTCCGATGCTCTTGCCATTAGAAGGGAAGCGCTGCCTGTACAGGCAGCGTTCCCTTCTACTGAGCCGATGGGGTCGCTCAGGAGAGCGACCACCATCGGCTCTGGGGAGCAGCACGGTGTTGTAAAGTGCCTCGCTGGCGAGGCACTTTAACAACACCGGAGATGCTTAGAAAGCGAACGATCGTTCGCATTCTAAGCACATGTGTGCAGCGGGCGCAGCCATTTTTAAATGGCTGCTACGATCACTCCGTGGAGTGATCGTAGCGCGCCCCTGCACATTTGGGGGGTGTTGCACAATGCCTCTACCTAGAGGCATTGTAGCAACACCGTTAGAGTAAAGAAAGCGACCGCTGGTCGCTTTCTTTACTCCATTTAGTGCATGACGTGCTGTCGGCAAGTCCTCGATTTGCCGTGACGTGCCTGGCACGTCACCTGTCGTTAAGGGGTTAAATGAAAGATTACACCTTGTAGAGACATTTTAAACAGAAATGTTTTTATGAAAGGGTCCTTCCGGCTTCATCATAAAAGTCCCGGCGGAAGTGCCGGGCAGCAGTGGAGGATGTCTACGCGGAGAGGGGGGGGGGGGGGGGGAAGACAAAGGGAGGGAGGGAGGGAGAGAAACAAGGGAGAGAAAGACAAGGGGAGGGAGGGGGGAGAGAAAGAAAAGGGGGAGAGAGAGAGAAAAGTTTGGGGGGAGGAAGAGACAAAGTGGGAGGGGGAGAGAGACAACGCAGGGGGGGGGGGGGAGACAGAGGCAGCATTGGCACATAAAAGGAAATAAAAACAAGAAATGCATTTGTTTAATATCATCATTTTTATTAAATATTAAAAAGCAATTTACATGTGAATATAAAAGTTAAACTTTTTTCCTATAGTGTAGTCTTATATTCAGGCTTTTAGTTTTTTTCCTAAAGGAATATCCAAAGTTTTGGGGTCTTATATTACGGTATATACAGACATTGAAAGTACCAAATATATGCAGAAAGATATACAATAAAGAGCTGGGGGGAGGGGTAGTGCCAAATAATGGCCCTATCTTCATGTGCACCTGTGAATAAAGCAGACTCCTGACAATTTTCAGGATACTACACCACCTCTGACCTCAGTGTCAGAAGTTATACATACCAAAATGTGATTGGGCCTTTTTTTTTTTGGCTTGTCCCATGACAAATGCCCTGTCGAGTATCACAGCCACAATTATTTATTGGTTTAGTGGGAAGCCCAGAAGTTTCTGCACCGGGGCCCTTAACAGTATTATTCTGTCACTGTCATCTGATCTCAACTGACCTGCACCTCACCTTTTGTGCTTCCATAGGCTATAGTTTTAACATGGTTATTCGGGGGCATCAGCAGTGTTTGACTTTGCATGCTCTCAGGTGAGCTTTTACTGGTAGCATTTTCTTCCTCTACTGAAGGTCAGCATGAAGGATAGGTGGACATAATTTTACTCAATAAAATGGTGAAATATTATAAGTAACATTTAGTACAGACAGTCTATCAGTGCAGTGCAGTGCTGTCTTGTGCTTGCTATACCCTGAAACAAAATCTGTCTGTATTTATGACAATTTCAGCAGGGTGGGAAAGTAGGTAAGCCATTTTCCTATTTATATTTTGTGGGAGAGCAGCCTCTGATAACCCTCTAATCCCAGGGCGTCCAACATGCGGACGTCTTGAGGTTGGCAGCGGTAGCTGCACTTGAGCCCCTCTTATCTTGGCCGCAGGCTGAGCCAAACACTTGTGCAGTGCGAGGGGAGGAAGCTCACTGACACCCGGTGCTCCAACAAGGTCAGAGTGCGAGGGGGCGGAGCTTCCCCCCCTTGCGCTGCACAAGTGGATGGTTCAGCCTGCGGCCAATGTAAGCACGAACACAGCAGCATCAGTAGGAGCCACAATCCCCCTCCCTGCAGAAAAAGGTAAACTAGCAGGGAGGGGGACAAACAAAATAAAAAAAAGTTTTGTTTTATTAAGAAGTCTCTAGGTGTGTGTGTGTGTGTGTGTGTGTGGTAGTGTAACTATGTGTGTAACTGTGTATGTGTAAGTGTGACTCTCAATATGTGCATGTGAGAGTGTGTGTACGTGTGACTCTCTATGTGTGTATGTATGTGTAAGTGTGTCTCTCTCTATGTGTGTATGTGAGTGTGTATGCAAGTGTTACTCTGTTTGTGTAAGTGTGACTGTATGTGAGCATGTGTTTGTGTAAGTGAGATTGTGGGTATGTGAGAGTGTGTGGGTATGTAAGTGTGACTGAGTGTATTTTAGAGTGTGTGTGTATGTAACTGTTACTGTGTGTGTGTGGAAGTGTGACTGTGTATACATGTGTGAATGTGTGCATTTAATGTGAGGTATTTTTTATGAGTTTTATTGCTGGAGAATCTGTGATACACTCACACATTACTGTGAGTTATATATATATATATATATATATATATATATATATATATATATATATATGTGTGTGTGTGTGTGTGTGTGTGTGTGTATATGTGCTGGACAAAGGAATACAGGGAGGCCCGAAACGTTGCTATTATTAGAGTGATTGATTCCGCAATATAAGTCCCGTGAGTGCTTTCATTTTGGAAGTGTGGATGTTTGACAGAACAGCACCTGGGCATTTGATTCCAGTGACCTAAATAGCGAGGAGTGCTTATGCCAGTTGGACAAGTATATATTTATATATATATATATATATATATATACACACACATATGTACGTATACACACACACACAAGTAAGGAGACAAAGGAATGGAAATGTCCATTGCAATTTTTCATGGACTTGAGTCTTATCTTCAACTGCTGCAGGCACGTAACCCTGGCTCTAAAAGTGTGGCAAAAAACAGGGATAAAATATTTGACTATATCGATTGTGTACAGAGCCATGCTGAACATGTTCACTTGCTCTCATGAAATGGGTCTGCCCCCTGTGCCACTTTCTTATAAGGTTATTTTAATGGGTATCAAACTAGCATCCTATTTCCCAACCGTTCCGAAAACAGATAAATTGTCTTTATAATTTATTGGTTTCTTTGATTTTCCTTATGCTGGATGACCGATATTGCATCTACAAATGATCATGTGCTTTTAAGAAAATGCCAATAAGTGAATGTTTACTGTAAGGCAAAACAGCATGGGTCTTGCACCAACCAACCCCCCCCCCCCCCCCTTCACTTTTTTTGTTGTGAATTATACCTGCCTTCAGTAATTTATCAACATTCTTAACAACCAACTCTTCAGGCGCAGAATTGGTTTTGGAGTCACGTCCACATTATACAAATTTAACACACAGAATAAATAACCACTGTGCTGAAGATAATATGATATTGACTTCTTGTTCTCTGTTAATTTCCATTGATCAACACAGCATGGAGAGCACATGCAGAATCCTATAGACCCCCTACCAGCAGCAGAAATAGTGCTTGCAAGTAACAGTACTTTGTTAACTCAGAGGGGATTCTCTTTCAGGCTAGATTTATCTAAATTCCTGGATAGATTATTAGATCTACAACTTTGCAATTCTCCTAAATAATTTAAGATTGCCAGTAGGGATTTGCAAGCTATTTGTTTTCTCTCTGGAATAACAAGCCATTTCTATTTTATTTGTTTTTTTAAATGTTGTTGGTTTTAATTCCGGTTTTTTTTTTGGTCATCAAGAGGGTGTTTGTAATAATGACAATTAATATTCCACAGTATTAAGCCAGGTTTGTTTTTTCCACTGAGGATGTGTATACACCAGTCAACAGAAACTTCAACAACTGCGACTCCTGATCCTAGGTTTTTTTTGTATTTCAGTTATTGAAAACATTAAATGTAGACCAAGGGGGGGCAGCATTTTCACTTGTGCCAGAAGGACATTTGTTGGATCTTCTTCTTGGGCACAAGGTGACCAATTCATATGAATGTAGAATTAGATTCTGCACACTTTTTTTTAAAGAATATAACCTACCATTTTTTTTGGCAGTTTTTCCCAAACTAATTCAGAAAAAAAGCTCATTAGTATTCAATAATATTATTATTTCATAATTACTATTGTTGATACAAAGTATTACTTTTATATACTTTTTATATTATAAACACACACTGGTATTGCACCATTTTCTTTGTGTCTCTGATTATTCCATATCCCTATTTGAACAGACAAAACGGTATTTTATTGAAATTAGACCAATTAGTCACTTACAATGGCATCTACGCATCAAAATAAGGTATGGACAGTACATATCATTTTAGCTTATGTGTCTCACTTTATTGTGGAATTCGAACCTGCAGTAACTCTGAGGTATGCCTGTACATATTTGAAACTATATTAACACCTTCGCGACAAAGGACGTGCCAGGCACGTCCTGGGAGAAACTCCCTTAACGACAAAGGACGTGCCTGGCACGTCCTGCGGTGAATTAAGCGGTTTTCGCGATCAACGGTGCTGGTCTATTGCCTCGATGTCGAGGCAATAGCCATCACCGAAATGTCTATTTTGGGGCACCCACGATCGCCCCACGGAGCGATCGTGGGGAGCCATATTGACGGAGCATGCTGCTCCGTCAATATGGCTAAGCCCTCTGCCAGTCTGAGCTTCGGAAGTGAAAGTAACGTCACTTCCGTCGCTCTGAATATGCTACTTGACTGCCCCTAGTGGTAGTTAAGTAGCATTGCAATGGAAAATATTTAAAATACATATTTAATTAATTAAAAACAGGTTATATAGCTATATTAGCCTATAGAGTTAAAATTAAATATTTTTTAGCATAAGGGATAGGGTTAAAATTAAATTAAAATTAAAAAATATTAAGGGATATAATAAGGATTAGAGTTGGGGTTAAATTTAGTGTTAGGGTTAAATTTTGGGTTCGGGTTGGGGTCAAAAGGTCAATATAGGAAAAAAACAAAAAACACTATTTTTGGTTTTTGCCCCATAACTCGCAAAAAAATACCAAAAATATGGAAACATGCATATTTTTGAACTCGGGACAACATTTATAAACTATTTAGATGGGGTCTTTTTTAATGATTTTATTTGTATTAATTATATTTTAGGTCAAAGATAGAAAAAGTGGGTTTTTTTAAAATTTTTCATCATATTTTATGATTTTTTTTGTAATAAATTATAAGATATGATGAGCATAATGGTATCTAATGAAAGCCCTTCTTATGACGATAAAACCAACATATAATTTGTGTGGGTACTGTATGTGAGAAAGAAAAAAATTACAGCTAAACACAAACACCCTAGAAATATCAAAACAGCCATTGTCACCAAGGGAAAGTCAAGGTGAAAATGTCTTGTCACTAAGGGGTTAATAGAATGCAGTTACCGGACTTAAGTATATATATATAAAAAAAAAAATTCAGTAATACAACAATCCAAAATTAACGATTCAAACCAAGTTCAGGTTCTTTGTCAAAATAAAAATAACTGTGTTACTATTTGCTATATATGTTGAAGTTGCTAATGAGGTAAACAAATACAGCTGATACCAACTACATGCACACATTACAGACACAGAGGAAACTCCCTCTGCTGGAGGGAGTTCCCAAACACAGGGTTCCCTCTTTGTCTGTTTCTGGTGCAGGTAGCTGGTATCTTTTTGGCTCATTAGCAAATTCAGTATAAATAGCACAGGGCTTGATGAACTTAACTGAGTTTAAGAGCCAGCTAAAAAATCTTAAGAGCCAGACAATGGCACATAAACACAATCACACGCAGTCACAGACAAATACACAAGTCAGTCACATACATAGATTCACACAGACACATAGTCAGTCACATATACATACAGAAGAAAGGATCCTTTATTCTGATTTGGAGGACAAGGGTGAAAGTCTATTCCGTGCACCCTCCATTTGTGAGTGCAAACCTACTACACCTTGTTTTTGTACATATACATACACACACACACACACACACACACACAATGACACATCCAGTCAGTCACACATATACACACACACACACAGACACATCCAGTCATTCACACATATATATACACACACACACACACACACACAGACACATCCAGTCAGTCACATAAATATACACACACACAGACACATCCAGTCAGTCACATATATATATACACACACATCCAGTCAGACACACATATATATATATACACACACATCCAGTCAATCACATATATATACACACACAGAGACACATCCAGTCAGTCACATGTATATACACACACATCCAGTCAGTCACATATATATACATACACATCCAGTCAGTCACATATATATACACACACATTCAGTCAGTCACAAATATACACAGTCACATCCAGTCAGTCACATATATACACAGACACATCCAGTCCGTCACACACACAAAGCAGCAGTACAAGGCATTCACAAAAGTTCACCTATCAATATGTCCCCCCTCCCTGCTATTACACCTCAATGCAGGGAAGGGGGGAGTCTTCCATTCCAGAATGGTGGCACAGAGCAGCTTCCCTGCTACCTCTGCTGAGCTCCCTGGTGATCAGCACTATATCACGGTAAGCGAGGGGGCAGAGCAGGAAGTCTGTGCAGCCGGTGCACACACTCTGCTCCCTTGTGCACTGCTGGTTTAAAAAGGGGGGGGGGGGGGGATCCCAGCAGCGAAGGCACCATGCGGGTTCACAATACATGGGCGCCAGGTCTGATTTCGGTGCCCGTGGTTTTTTGAGCCCTGATATAGCAGGTAGTAACGCAGTGTTTTAATCTTGACAAAGCACCTGAGCTAGGTTAAAAATGTCGATTTTTGGATTGCTGTATTCCTGAATAAAAGTGTTTTATTTTTACATCTACTCAAGTCCCGTGAGTGCATATTATTTAGTGGACACATATATCGTTTTGGATGAACTGACACAAAAACTTTTTTGTTATATTATAAGCTGAGTGCACATCCATTGGACATATGTCCAAATTGTTTTATTTTTTTACTTGGGTCTTCTGGTATCACTAGCAAGTACATTTCTAAATAATATCCTAGTCTCTCATCTTCAGTTTTTTATAACAGTAATATATATATATATATATATATATATATATATATATATATATATATATATATATTTACATATTTTGGCAGAAAATAATAATTTTTAGTAATATTAGGTTTTAAATTAGACTCATTTCCAATATGTTCTGGCCAGATAGCTTCTTGCAGCTTCTTTCATGGAAAGAGAAATAGCGATACACAGAAGGAAACATAATAATTTATTAAACTGGACACAAGGTTAATTATTAAACTTAATTACACTTACCTGCTAATGTACATTATACAATTACTTATTTTCTGAGGTAACTACTTGCAGAAATGATCATGTTAAGGATTTGTGTTTTTTCAACAGTTGTAAACACCTCAGAGGCGTCACTAGGGTTGGTGTCACATGGTGCGGTAACTCATGGTACCTCAATACCATTCCAAACAGATTCCTTAGTAATGCCAGTCAGATGGCCCATTAAATATGCTATGCAGGGGCCTCACAAAATATGCCACATACAGCAGCCCCACAAAATATGCCACAGACAGGAGCCCATTAACTATGCCACACACAGGAGCCCATTAACTATGCCACACACCAGAGCCCCATAAATTATACCACACCAGAGCCCCATCTATTATGCCACACCAGAGCCACATAAATTATGCCACACCAGAGCCCCATCAATTATGCCACACCAGAGCCCCATAAATTATGCCACACCAGAGCCCCATTAATTATGCCTCACCTCATAGCCCAATTAATTATGCCACACACAAGCACCCCATAGTTATGCCACACAAAAGAGCCCCTTAATTATGCCACACAAGGGGGCCAAATAATAATTGCACAATCCAAAAACAATAAATATCTATACACAGAGACATCTCTCTCTATCGCTCTGTATAACTAGTTGCATTTATACTTATTTGAACTTTTTAATATTATACTCAACTATTTTCATATGTAACAAAAATGTTATTGAAAAATTGCATTCCTTGTTTTTATTCCCTTCCTCTGCACCCACATTGCACCTAAAGGACTTAACACAGCACCATACAGTACCCACAGCACTTGCCATGCACCTACATTGCACCCACAACACTTGGCTAGCACTCATTTTGCACCTTGGCCTGCCACAGTGTCAACACTTTGCCCAACAGAACTGCCCTTGCAGAACAAGCCAGTGTCACTTTCCCCATAGTACAAATTATTCTGCCCCACAGACCATGCCAAAACATCACTTTGCCAATTAAAATAAGCCACAGTTTTCCCATCAATATGCCAGTGTTAGCTGACCCATACATATGCCACAGCCAATTTGACCAATAATATGCCAGTATTATGTTGCCATTTAATATGCCACAGCCAATTTGCCCAATAATATGCCAGTATTTTTTGCCATAAATAAGCCACAGACAATTTGCCCAATAATATGCCAGTATTATTTTGCCATTTAATATATGCCGGTATTTTGCCATTAAATATATGCCAGTATCATTTTTCCATTTAATATATGCCGGTATTTTGCTATTAAATATATGCCAGTATTTCGCCTTTAAATATATACCAGTATTTTGCCATTTAATATATTTTTTGCCTTTACTCTCCTCCTGGCTACTCCGTGCCCCCGGTTGTCTCCTCCATGCAGTCTACCCTCCTGCACAGAGGAGGGAAATACAGTCACCGGATATGACGTAAGGTCATATACGGTGTCAATGATTTTTTATTTTATTTTTAAAAGTTCAGCTCACCCAGTGCGGTCTGCACCCCCAGCGGACACCACCTGTAAAAAAAAATCATCCTGCCTCTTGGGTTGCCCACTTTCATGATGCATTGGACGCTAACCTGCTGAAGTGAACCTCCTCACAACTGAGGCATAATACAGATCACCCTGCAAATGTACTATAAATAGCCTGTGCTGATTTAGAATGCAGTGTCTATTTAAAGATAAAGTTAAAACCTAAGCATCACAGTGGCTTGAACACAATAGGAGGTAAAGAGACGACACTGTTCTGAGTGAAAGACAGTGATTTTTTGTCTAGATGAGAACGTTTGGTAGCAATTAATTTTATTTTCATTTTGCAGCACTGACAAATCAACATTAAACCATTTATGCATATGGCTCCACATCAAATTTAGAGACCACAAATATACCATGTATCATATTCTAATTGGGATCTCTTAGCAAGCCCTATGGAGGTTTGGTATAACAGGCATTGTTTCTTACAAGGAGTGCAGTTTCATTGCAAGTGAAAAAACACTGGGAATAATTGGAAAGGATTCACTACTGAGCAGAAAATAGGTCATCACTTGCATGTCAGCTCATAACAGAACAAGGTGCGAACAGGACAAATGGAAATACACTGGGTTTATTAACGCTGATGCCATTTGCAAAACGTGTGGCAAGATCAACCACGTAAGACATTGGCATTCTATCAGCAGGACTGTCTGTATCCTACATTCCAATTAACCCCTGTGAAGAAAGTTTTATAAACCAATAAAGTAACCCTGTGATTGCCAGAGGAGAGCAGTGTGTCGCCAACATGTCTCCTGTTGAAAGCTATTACTTGTGACGCCACTTATTAAAGTTATATCTGGAGATGGAGAAGCTGTTCCATCTTTAGTGAATCAGAGCAGCTGACACATATCTGGAAACAACTGCTATGGGCTGTTTGTACAATGAAATGCAATGTACAGTTTAAATGATGTGAACTCAATTTTAATATAGGTGTCTGGAAAACCCTTAGCATAACATGCAAACATTAGAACATAATTATATCTAATAAAAGGGTCAACATTGCACTTGTTAATAGTTCCAGTAATATAATTGCATGCCCATTAAAGCCTTAGTTATTTCAGATATTTTATGTGCATTCTTCATTTTAATGCCTGCCAGCATTCAAACAAATGACAATTCAGCAACAGGTGGAGTTTTACAGTTAACACTGTGCTTGTATTTGGTCAGGAGGCTGAGACAAGTCACTGCTAGGAATCAGGTAACCATTTGTTACACTAAAAACTGTGAGACCACTGCTCTTTGGTCACCAAAGGCCAAGGGAAATAGGAAAAGAAATACAGCACATCGGGATATGTAAGGCTGTGCCAAACCAGAAAGTGTTCCCTCTGCAAGTAGAACAAATTGAGATGTGCAAAAAAATTAAGTACGCTTAATAATCTATAGGTGATCCATACATTCCTAAACACACAGTGATAGAAGTGATACTTATATAAACATCTAGTCAAATCCAGAAGTCTGGATTCAGGTAAATACAAAATAAATAAAGAGAAAGTGCAATACTACAAAAGTGTAATTCATATATGTAGAGAGTTCTAATGAGATATCCGAAAAAAGAGCAAGTCACCGTTGAACGGTGCTCCTTGTGAACATCATTCGCTCGCTGATTCAAAACTGTTTGGCGGGTTAGTCCCTCTTTAACAGACAATGCTCTCCTAAAACCATATCTAAGGGAAGCTATTAGCTAAAGGTCAATGCAAACTGAGGCTTAATAGTCGATTAGGAAACATTTTCCCACTCTCCTTCCCAACCAAGCTATTACTGCCTGATTTTTGTAGTTCACTTCTCAGTTTCTTTTAGTGAATAATAGATTCAATACTAAAGTCTCACTCCAGGCGCTACAGAAAAAATGTGAGATAAAGTGTGAATTTAGACGCCTATGAATTCTGATATCCTGTCCATAACACAGGCTTGCTCTTCCAAATATCTAACCTGTACAGTAAGCATCTGTATGTCTTCTTGCATATACAGACCACCCATCCAAGTTGGAATTGATTTTGACAGGGAGTTATAAAGCAAATCTTTATCCTGTATATTTCAATTCTTGATTGAAAGTCTCTTATATTTATCCTTATACACTGGATCATGAGACTGCCGGTTTATCTTGTTTTTTCAGAAGTATGCATCCCTTTATGTATGCAGCAGGTCCTGGCTTTGTGGCAAGAAATAGGCTGTGGGAGATGTATGATCAAACATTTCAACATAGCAGATGCTGTGAGTGTCAAACAGAGGTTTAGTGCAAATGACACCTTTACTGGTTCTCTGTTTCCTTTTGTTGCAATAATTAGATTGTTTATAAAAGCCATGTAGTCTTGCACTTTATCCTGTTGTGAAGCCATCATTATATGAAATTGTATTCAAATATGAACTTCTCTTTAAAACATTAGTTAGTCAACAGATAAGTAAATATATGGATATTTATTCTGACGTTCCAAGTTAGTATCATTTTTTAGTAGCGAGTGAAGTGAGCCAGAACAAGCTCATTTTATGTGTTAGCTCACCTACCCACTTGGCCCTGAAAGAGTTAAGTACACATCTCTTTTGAATATAGGTACAAAATAAAAAAAAAATGGCTAGTTGTCAAGAGTCATTCCTAGCATCTGTCAAAAAAATTGTAGAGCTTCTCCGACGTGCCGAGAATTCATTCCAAGTAGAGATCGTTTGGCCTGTGTGGTTAATGAATGATTAATATCTAGCAGTGAACCACATGTCAAGGATATGTTTTACACATTATAGATTTTTGTGCATACTGTCTGAAACTCAATCAACCCTTGATTAATAGGGGGTCAGTGGCAAATAACAGCTCTAACCAGGGACGTCTTTAACATAGGCCAAAGAGGGGCAGCTGCGTCTAAGCACACTGCAGGGGCCCACTGAGTCTTCTACTTAAGCCCTTTAGTTCCTGTCTATTTCACTTCACAATCTCACTTGCCAGAGTGGATGACAAGACACTGGTTTACATTATTATTTATTTTACTCTTTCCCTTACTGACCATTACATCCCCTTAGCTCGTGTCAGCTACCATTACTTCTTCTGCACCCTATTGCCCATTAACTCTGGCTGTCACCCAATTTGTCAACTTAGATCATACCTTTCATTCTATTGGCCTCTCCCTCATTCACTCTGACATCCTTCATTTGCTGGCTGCTGTTTATTACCTCCCCTTTATATTATATTCCTTTCCCTCTGCTATGCAGATTATTTACTGCCTTCCTCTCCTGCAACGCATCAATTTACTGGTAATTATTTTTTTTACAATGTTAATGCAACATATATCAGTTGTCAGTGTTTGATAAGTACTAATGTGAAATGTGGTGTAGTGTGTTCTCCCATGTTTTTTGGGGTGTGATGACAAAATCACTCTGAATGGCAAACTATTACTGTCATCTGAATGGCACAATATTACTGGCATCTTAATGGTGCACTAATTCTGGCATCTGAATGGCACAATAACACTGGCATCTGAATGGCACAATATTACTGGCATGTTAATGGTGCAATAATACTGGTATCTGAATGGCGCAATATTTCTGGGATCTTAATGGCACAATAATACTGGTATCTGAATGGCAAACTATTACTGGTATCTGAATGGCAAACTATTGCTGGCATCTTAATGGCACAATAATACTGGCATGTTAACGGCACAGTATTACTTGCATCTTAATGGCACAATATTACTGACATCTTAATGGCACAATATTACTGACATCTGAATGGCACAATATTACTGGCATCTGAATGGCACAATATTACTGAGGTCTGAATGGCACAATAATACTGGCATCTGAATGGCACAATAATACTAGCATCTTAATGGCACAGTATTACTTGCATCTTAATGGCACAATAATACTGGCATCCTCATGGCACAATAATACTGGCATCTAAATGGCACAATAATACTGGCATCTTAATGGCACAGTATTACTTGCATCTTAATGGCACAATAATACTGGCATCCTAATGGCACAATAATACTAGCATCTTAATGGCACAGTATTACTTGCATCTTAATGATACAGTATTACTTGCATCTGAATGGCACAATATTACTGGCATATTAATGGGCAAATTGTCTGTGGCATATTAATGGCAAAATAATACTGGCATATTAATGGCAAAATAATACTGGCATTTTGATGGCAAAACTATACTGGCATATTGATGGGCAAATTGTCTGTGGCATATTAATGGGCACACTGTGGCATATTTAATGGAAAACTGGCTGTTGCATATGTTAATGACAAAGTGACAGTGGCATGTTCTGTGGGGCAAAATAACATGAACTTTGGGGAAAGTGACAATGTGGCTTGTTCTACATGGGCAGTTCATTGGGACAAAGTGACACTGTGGTATGTACTGTGGGGCAAAATTACACAGTGGCATGCCAAGTTGTGTGGGTGCAATATGAGTGCAAGCCATGTACTGTGGGTGCAATATACGTTCATGACAAGTGCTGTGGGTGCAATATGAGTGCAAGCCAAGTGCTGTGGCTACTCTATGGGGCTGTGTTAAGTCCTTTAGGTGCAATGTGGGTGCAGAAAAAGGGAATAAAAACAAGAAATGCAACTCTTCAATAACATTTTTATTACAAATGAAAATAGTTGAATATAATAAGAAATTCATATAAGTATAAATGCAACTAGTGAGAGAGAGCGAGATGTGTATAGATATTTATATATATATATATATATATATATATATATATATATATATATATATATATATGAACATATGTAAGTGCTCTCTAATATCTGTGTATATTTTTGTAATTTAGGTCATGAGTAGTTTATTGCAGTGTTGCATAGTAAGCAGATATACATATTGCAGCCATATATACATATTTTAATCCATATACACATTTATACACTGAATATACACATTTTATACAATGCAATAAAAATACTCACTGCAATAAAAGTCCAATTGTGTATGTGCTTATATTTGTGTTTTGTGTGTGTGTGTGTGTGTGTATGTGTGTGTGTGTGGTAACATTGCAATGAAGGGCGTGATTGAATTCCAGGGCAGAGGCAGAGTCCAGGGGGCCCAAGCAAATGCCTGCCGAGGGTCCAATCAATATTAAAGACAGCCCTGGGAACACAGCAACCATGTTTTGGCCTATTATAGGTCTTGTCAGTGTGGTACGGCTGGTGTCCATGTAGGTGCAGTGTCATGAATAACCTAAGGTGAGGAAATTAAGTAGGAGCCACATCTCAGAACAAGAAAGGACAGTGCAAAAATTGACTGGTGCCTACTCAGCAGGGGCATCACCATATTTTGACTATTACAAAGCATATGAGACTGGTCCCACCCATCAGAGTTGAGTTCCCATATCTTTATATAACTCACTAGAATAGTGGGAATAGCTGGCAATGAATTCTGTACTTTGGGGGGCACATGGGTTTGTGTCTTCTGCTTAAAATGACTGTCTAGTGCCCAAAATTCATCTTCCAAATATTAATGCATATTAAGGTACTTTCAAAATACTTTAAAATGAATTACATTTTTCATTGCGTAAAATATAAAATACTTACAACTTGATGAAATTGTGAAATGACAGCAGTTTGCAAGACCAGGACTGCCCACACTTCCGAGTAAGTCTTTTTTTTTTTTGGCTGCAGAAATCAATAAGAATAATTTCATTCAAATGAATGACATTTTTTGTCTCTCTAGTGATGTCATCAGACAATGTGTTGCACTGTTAAGAGATCCTACTGGGTACAAGAGCAAGGTCACTTAGAGTCCACACAATGTATTCAGTTCCAGAAGCACAGGAAGTGACTAAATTAAACAAAACTTTACATCCTCAGTGTCTATAAAATCAGTACTGCTGCGGTAAACATGCAAAGTAATCACTGGGGAGGGCTTGAGTCAAATATTCCAAATGTGATTTATGCAGAGTGCCTGCATAAAAAAAAAAAAATCACACTGGAAAAAAAGCCTGTGCACTACACAAGCAATAGACTTCAGTAGTTTCAGTCTCGGGGGGGAGGGGGGGGGGGATTCTTGCAACTGCTTTCTTTACATTTATTACAAAGTGGACACGGATCACATGTTTTTTCACTTTTTTATATATATGTCAACCAATCACAACTAATGCAGCAGATGCAGGTTGCCTTTTGTAGTTGGTTAGATTCCGAAAGGCACAATGTTTGAAACTAAGAGCTCTCCAGGGAAGTATAGCTCCAGGCTGTTTCTGAACTCCTGCGCTCAAGCCCTTTATGGAATTTGTTACAATCAAATTATTAGGAGTAACAGAAACCCTGTAGACTCACAAGAAGCATGACCTGACATTTCCATTTCAAACGATCTCCTGCCTCCCTGTAATATCACCACTGACACACGGAAAGAAAGTACAAAGCCAAGCCATATTCTTTGATTAGCCTCTAATTATGTAAATCATGCATTTTGCCACCAATGCTTAAATTATTTCCCTGGGAATCAAATCAGCTGTATTTATTGATTAATGCTAACAAAGTTGATATTGATTTCAAGTGTAAAAATAAGTACGTTATATTGATGAATTCAAATTGATCATTTGTGGTCTTTCTTGGATTTTCTACACTTACATACCAGAACTGGTAAGCAGACTTTAAAAAGCAAGTTGGTTTGCATAAACTTTTCAATGCCCTATTGCACTGAAAATAAAGGATACTATCCTGATTTGTGAGTCTTTCATGCAGTTCTGATGTACTGTCAGAATATAGCACCCTAGTTATAGTAACAATAGCCATGAGTATTTAAGACACACATAGACAATGTGTTATCATTATTTTTAATGCCAAACAATAGACTGTGTACTGTATAGTACATTTAACCTTTCTTTCTGTGATACTAATGTATACCCTTGATAGCCTGTTCTGTGTAATATATACTGATCATAACTTTACACTAGAATTCAGTGCAACATGACACTAATGTGTAGAACACACATTGAAAGTCATTTTAAAACAATGCACTATATAATTATTTTTTTGCTAGCGTTTGCAACAGTGGCATATGATCAGGGAGTGGAGTACAGGGAATACTGGTATGATTGTGCCAAGTGGCAAGGGTAACTACAGAAGTTAATGCAGATGGAGTCATATCTGGCATCTTGCAATGATTCACAAAGAATGTCACTTCAAGTAAGGTACCACCTGACAATCAGCACAAAAAGCATGGGGACGGTGTTATTTAAATATCCCAATAAATCCTAAGGCTTAGTGCCACTTCTGATGTAAAATGCTTTTTCATTCTACAGTGTAAGGCCATTTTTAGTGTTTATATCCTTTGTCATTATACAGGCTCTCATCTATCAGTGCTCCCATAAAAATGACATGTACAATTATACTTCAGTGTCTTAAAGCTATTCTCAAGTGTTTAGGTACTCAGTGTCATTATACGTGCCCTCATCCATCAGTACTCCCATAAACATGACATGCACAATTATTCTGCTCAAGTGTGTAAATGTCCAAAGTCATTACAGAGTGTTGCTTAAGCTACTACTGAGTCTTTCATATATTATCTAGATTTTAAAAAAGTTAATATTTTAAATATCTCTCTAGATTAAAGATGGATATGCATAAATAAACTGCAGTCATACCAGGGGAATTGCTTAGGCAATGATCCATAATATTCCACCTTTATAATTAGGGTCACCACCCAGCCGGAATTTGACCAATGCCAATGTGAAGTCTATGAAGGCAATAGCATAGTGTTTTTATAAAAAGAAGGTAAGCCTACTTATAATAGACTGCTTTAACTAAATAATACAAATAAAGTACCTTGGGCAGACTAAATGGGCCAAATGGTTCTTATCTGCCAACACATTCTATGTTTCTAATTGAATTGTCTTTGTTCCATATCGCTCTATCAGGGGGCAGATATTTTGGCTTAAATTAGTCAGATCTGCTTTCACCTGTTCCAAGATTCTAAACAACATGGCCACCCCCTGAGCAAATAGGGCTCAATAAAGTACTTAATTGTATTCTTTGTTTAAATCATTTCTTAATGCAAACTTTTAATTAAACCAATATTTTTACAGCCAGTTGTCCTTTAATAGTTACATTACATAAATATGTATTTATATAATGCCAACAATGTAGGCAAGAAGAGATGTTAGAAGATCAGATTAACAAATAGATACACAAAGAAGGGAGAGTGCTGCTAACAATCTCTAAATGAATAATTCCTCCACATAAGATATTAAAGCTAGGATGTCCAATGCTCTGCCCATTTGACAGCAGTGTGCGGCCCATCTGATCTGCATATTCTCATTTGTCATTTAAATGTGTAGTTGTGTTTCAATACAGTGGATTTAAGCTGTCTACTGTCTTATTTTGTGCCTCTGCTAAATAACCAAACATTTATGTATGGCTAACAAGCAATTCTTCCCTATAACTGTACGTTAAGAAATGTAATGATGTCAAGTACACAGATGAATTTCTGAAAATGTGTCCCATTTCCCCAAACAATTGTACACGCCTGTATTAGCAGAAGAGGGAAAGAACATTATGATGGAAGGAGCATTGGAGAGACTGTGTCAGATACATGTTTAGGATCAGTGAATTCCTAAAGGATGTTGAAGATAAATGAACAATTACTGATTAAACCTTGACATAAAAGCCAGTAAGCATGTCTGTCTAACTACTCTGTTTCTATTAACCATGCCTTGGTCCAAGATGCAAGGCCCTGATTGCTTGACCAGTCTCAACATGGCCAGATTAACAAGTTAAGAAATGAATATGAATTAATCCTCTGCAGAATGAAAAGTGGCCACATTAATTTAATTTATTAAATTGCCTTTGGGATTCACTTGGATTATTTAACTGCCAATGCTAACAGACCACTACACAGATTTGTGTGTAATTTTCCTAGAAGAACTTGGAACCAACTGTCAGAATGTTGGGCCACTCAAGTCACGGTAGGCACAACTAACCCAGAGAAAAGCGCCATATATTATAATCATATTAAGAACCATATTTCAGCATTTCAGAACCTCAGGTTTTTATAACAAGTTGTATACAGTGCACTGTCCTATGCTGCTTCATGTAATTATGTGACATGAACTGTAAGAGAGATTTGTTGTCATGGTAACTGATTAGCATTCATTGTCAGACATGTAAATATGTTTTTATCATGCATATAATATACGCTTTTTATTTGTTATGAAATGCAGATTTAAATATGAGCAGTGACAAAGTCAAAATGTATAGTCATATTTTACTATATGTGTACCCAGTTATGTTTTGTATTGTAAAAATGAGTGGAAAAATAAATCTAAAATTTATAACATAAAACATTTGTCATCATAATAAAGGTCAACTTCATCTCAGGATGGGAAAATTGATATACTTTTTGAAGTACCCTTTTTGTCTTGCTGAATGTAGAAAAAAAACATTTAAGCATAAATATCTGAATGACATATTGAAAATATTTTGGTAACAATCTCACATGCAATAAAGTAAGATTACCACTTTATAAGAGATCATATTTATCAGTTTTTAAAGGAGATATCATAATACAATATAGAAAAAGTAACAGACTGGGGATAAAAAAAATTATTTCATGGTTTTGCATTTTCCGTTCTAGATAAGGAAATAACTTTTATCAGTAGAAAGTCCCAAATAGGTAAAAAATAAAAAAATAAAAAAAAAGATAAATGAAATATCATAATCGTTAAGTGACTCTAAAAGTTACTCTATAATATCAACAATACATAAATTTTCCCATAACAGATCTATGAAGATCTATTCCTGAACAAAACAAATTCCTAAACAATAAAAAAAAATATTTATTTAAATGAAATTAGGTAAATTATAGTCATGAGTTTATTAATTGTTCTTGTCCATAATAAATGTCTCTGTAATACAAAAAGGTGACTTGTGCACTGTGGTGTCTTATCTTACAGAAGGATACTGGTATTATAGATCCCTCTGTCTTTGTCTCTATGGTAGGTCTATGTTTTGAAAATCTAGGCTTCTTTCTTTAAATAAGGCACAGTACAGCTGCATTGACTTTTGATTTAGTAGCTGTACTAAAGAGAAAAAAAAAATCTACATTCAGTGATGCAGGGTATTATTCTGTCTTAAAGGATCATTCCATCCTGAATGAAGGCATATTAGAGCTAAAACTTTTTAAATAAATATATATTTATTTGTTCCAGTGATGTCCCACATCGATACATGGGAACAGTGGCGTAGCGTGGGGGGTGCAGGGGGGGCCGGCCGCACCGGGCGCAATATCTGGGGGGGCGCACTAGCCCTATGCGGCCGCGTGGCCGCCAGGGCAGTCTTTAACACGGGGCAAACGGGGCAGCTGCCCTGGGCCCATTTACTCCTGGGGGGCCCCAAGGCAGCTGTCCCGTGGGCCCCCAGCCCCTGCTGCCGCGTTCACAGCGCATTGCGCTTGTGAACGCTTTTTTCCGGCAAGCCGCATCCGATGGATGCGACGGCCGGAAAAAAAAAACTGACTGGCACTATATTACTGGGTATCTGATTGGCACAATATTACTGGGTATCTGATTGGCACTATATTACTGGGTATCTGAATGGCACTATATTACTGGGCATCTGATTGGCACTATATTACTTGGCATCTGATTGGCACTATATTACTGGGCATCTGATTGGCACTATATTACTGGTTATCTGATTGGCACTATATTACTTGGCATCTGATTGGCACTATATTACTGGGCATCTGACTGGCACTATATTACTGGGCATCTGGCTGGCACAATAATACTGGGCATCTGACTGGCACAATAATACTGGGCATCTGACTGGCACTATATTACTGGGCATCTGGCTGGCACAATAATACTGGGCATCTGACTGGCACAATAATACTGGGCATCTGACTGGCACTATATTACTGGGCATCTGGCTGGCACAATAATACTGGGCATCTGGCTGGCATAATATTACAGGCATCTGGCTGGCACTATATTACTGGGCTCTGACTGGCACAATATTACAGGCATCTGACTGGCATAATATTACAGGCATCTGACTGGCACAATATTACAGGCCTCTGACTGGCACAATATTCCTGGCCTCTGACTGGCACACTATTACAAGCATCTGACTGGCATAATATTACAGGCATCTGACTGGCATAATATTACAGGCATCTGACTGGCACAATATTACAGGCATCTGACTGGCACAATATTCCTGGCCTCTGACTGCACACTATTACAGGCATCTGACTGGCATAATATTACAGGCATCTGACAGGCACCATATTCCTGGGCTCTGACAGGCACAATATTCCTGGTATCTGACTGGCACAATATTATTGGTATCTGACTGGCACAATATTACTGGTATCTGACTGGCACATTATTACTGGGCTCTGACTGGCACAATATTGCAGGCATCTGACTGGCACAATATTGCAGGCATCTGACTGGCACAATATTACTAGGCTCTGACTGGCACAATATTACTGGGCTCTGACTGGCACAATATTACTGGCATCCGAAAGTTACAATATTACTGGCATCTGAATGGCACAACAATTATGGCATATGTGTGTGTGTGTGTGTGTGGGGGGGGGGGGGGGGTAACATTAGAGGTACAGGATTGAGGAAGTTGGCTCCATCTAGCCCAGTCTTGGATCATCTCCAGGGTATGGTTCCATTTTGATGTTTAGTTTTTGTTCTTGATATTGTTTGTCGTTTACGATGGTTGTGAGACGACATATAATAGCATGGCCCATGCTAGGTTACTACATGTGTATATTTGTATTCATAGACCTGCTGAAAATGTGGAGAATGTGTGTAATGCATGTTCGCACTCAATAAAGTGTTGGAAAATAAACTTGTATTTAGATGCATTTTACTTTAATTACATAAGTATTTTCATAACAAACAATACATGTGCTTGGGGGGTAAGGGTTTCTTTAACTAATCTAGTAGAAGAGACTCGAGTGCTAAAATCCACGGGTTAGGGGGCGCAAATTACTTGCCTTGCCCCGGGTGCTGACAACCCACGCTACGCCACTGCATGGGAATACTCAGTGCATATGTGCAGTGCTGTCACAGATCTTTTCTCTGCCCTTTTAATCACTGCTGTAAAAAATAATCATGGTCAGTTACTAGAAGGAAGCTGTTACTGTACATGCTCATGAACGAATGACCCAGTGTAACTGCACAGATTCTCATGCATGTAAGAAAAGGCAGAGGGAGGACTTTGCAATAGACTCCTAATGACTGTATACATCAGGGGTCAAACGCAGCCCGCGAGACATCAAAGTGCAGCCTGCGTGAGAGCTCCAGCTGTAACCGCATCTCCAACCGCACGTTACTGGAAGCAGCGTCGGGGAACTTGGTTCCCCGACAGAACACTACAGACCATGTAGGACGCATAATCCCTCCTCTGCCCTGCACGTGACTTCAGACCCACGGTCCAGAGGGAGGGAAAAATGTTAAAAAAGAAAGAAAAGGAACCACTACTTGCGTGATGAAGCAGCCCACATCCCCGGTAACAAGAAAATAAAATAAAGAAGTCTGTGTATGCAAGTGACACTTTTTGTGTTTTTGTATTTAAGTGACTCTGTGTGTGTGTGTATGTAAGTGACTCTATGTGTGTGTGTCTGTAATTGACTCTGTGTGTGTAAGTGACTCTGTGTGTGTATTAGAGACCATGTGTGTGTGTAAGTTACTCTGTGTGCCTGTGTGTGTGTGTAAGTGACTCTGTGTGACCAAGTGATACCTTTTGTGTGTGTGTAAGTGACTCTCTGTGTGTAAGTGACTCTGTGTGACCAATAACTATTGTGATGATAACTATTGTGTGTGTGTGTGTAAATGACTGTGTGTGTTTTTGTTTGTAAAACCTAATCATCCAAATAACGATATACTGTATTAAAAAGTGTGTGTGTGTGTGTGTGTGTGTGTGTGTGTAATGATACCTATTGTGTGTGTGTGTGTGTGTGTGTGTGTGTGCAATTGACAGTGTGTGTGTAAATGTGACTCTGTGTGTAAATATGACTGTGTGTAAGTGTGACTCTCTATGTGTGTGTGAGTGTAAGAGGGACTGTATGCATGTGTCTATCACACAAATCTGTGTTTAAGTGTGTATGTCTGTGTGTCTCTGTGTGTGTATTTATGTGTGGCCGTGTATGTGTATTGCTGTACAGTCTGTGATGCCCTAACACTGCACACATAGTGTTCATAATTTTCTCGCAATTAAAAATGAATGTGACCCACAAACACATAAATTCCAGGTGGAGTGGCCCACTGCAAAAAAACGTGGACACCCCTGGCATACATGTATTTTAGTTTGCTGACTGTACAGACCCCAGTAAATGTCTACCATGAGCAATATTGGTGCCTACCTCTGTGCATCGGAATATGCATGAACGTGCTACTATGTGTTCTGTATGGTAGTGATAATACAGTAAACTAAGAAGTGATATCAAATAAAATACCAAAACACATGTAACCAAAATAGTGTTGAGCATTAATGCTTCAAAAAACAAGCCATTGAATATTTATGTAAAAAAAACAACAACCAAGGAAGGAGATGAGTTCTCGTGTTTCATAAACACTGTGTGAGAACTAGGGACTGATGGATGCAAGCTAATATCCTCTTTATGATGTATTATGTGATATATTAGTGATTTTAAGATGATTTGCCATTGTCATTTTCTGCAAGAACAGAGGAGGCATGATATAAATATTTAATGGAAAATAAGATTTATAGCGAGTTGTAAATTAGTATATTGCCAAATGATCAGGAACGCTACAAGTTCTAATAGCAGTAACAGTGTTCTACACAAGGCTCTTGAAAAGAAAAACAGATATTATGTCAAATGGATTCTGTCCCCATGATGTGACAAAGTTAGAGCCGGAATGCCATTTGGTATTATAAGATTAATATTGTGATTTGTCATTCTGATATCATAGATAATGCTTTTTGCTTTTATTCAACATGATTTAAACGTCAGCATTGTTTATTTAGAGGGGGCAAGTGAAATTCAAAGAGGTCCACTGGTGCAGTGGCAAGGGAGGGAGAAGCAGAAGGCTGTATAGGGCATGTTAACCAGACATAGAGAGAAGAAATAACACCTAGCAGGCAAGGCAGTGCATCAAAAAAAGCATTTATTTAATTTTATCCAACCCATTACTGTCCGAGTGGTTTGGTCTCCTCTCTTCCTGATCTCCTCCCCATTCATTCTAGCTGAGACTGTCCATACATAGATTTCCTGCCTGGGCAGAGATAAAAAAAAATAGTTTTTACCCCCCCCCCCCCAAAAAAAAACCATATAATGCAGCTGGGGTTAGTTAACACTCCAGCTGTTGAGACTACATTTCCTATTAATCTCAGGCAGTCTGGTGATGGGAAAGTGAGTACTTGGTGCACTTTTCACGTTTATCAGCCATCCATTTGGTTAGCTGAACATCATGTAATAACAGCACCTGGAGTGCCAAAGGTTATCTATTATATGATTATATGATATCCAATATTTTTTTACATCAAGCATTGCATTGTTACAAAATCTTGCACAGACCTGTTATATAGAATCATGACACATAAAAATAGCTCACAGACCTCATTCAGACCATCAATAATACTCCTCGCGTGACCTGAACGTTGCTCTGACTAATGAGCACAGGAAAATGCACTATGTTCTTAGTGAGACCGTGCCCACCACGCCACATCTAGCTGCCGGCTGCTACTTGAGCAAATTATATATTTGGGCACGCTATAGACAGGGGAGGGACACTTCCACCACATAAGCGCACAGCACTGACTCTGTCTTCTCCACCTGTCAGAGCCAGTACAGTCAGCCCTCCATTTTACCCCTGCACTGTGTCATGTGCAGTGTTGTGTTTGGAGCAGAATAAAGGGATGGCCACACTGGCGCCGACAGGTGGAGAAGACAGAGTTAGGGCACATGTAACAATTTACATAGGAAATGACCACTTTAAAATATTTTTTGCATACTTTTATGCCATTTAAAGTTTAATTCTCAACAAAAACAAGACTACTACTATGTGACTATGTAAAAAAAAGTTTGACAGATAGAACTTCGTAAACTTGTGCCGAATTCAGGCCTTGTTTGAATGTAGTATGTACTTTTAGAATAGTTGTTGAACAGCTGAAAATGTCAGCCATATTCTCCGATCTGGCCTGATTTCAGACACGATTGCACCATATTAAAATCAACCCCATAGTGTAATATTGCCTAAAATTGCATATCTGCTTATTTATTTGCCCAATATATAGGCTGCATGTGAGGAAAAAGTAGAACTCCCAGCTCTTAATTCATGGACCTATAAACTGCTCCAGAACAAGAAGACAACATAAAATGGTAACATATTTATTACATTTCCTATCTTACACTGAAATCAGCTTCAAGATTCTTCACCCACAAAAGATTATTTGAAGCCATATTGGCTCATTCCAAAGATGAAGGCTGAATCAAAAAAGACAATATAATCAGCATAAATAAAATTGTATAAATTATATACAATTATATTTACAGATACACACAAAAAGCACAAATCTCTACAACCATCTCCTTTTATGCATGTTATTTCGAATCCTTTGTTCTTCCTTTATATGTAATCGTATATTTTTTCCTTCATTTCCATTTCGTCATTGCTTCCCCTCGAGTACATCCTGCATGTACTTATCTCCCCTAGTATTTGATCTTTCCTGCTTGTCATCACTTCGACCATCTTTCCACCCTTTTCCCATGTCAGAATTTGTCTTGCCTTTTCTCCAGCTCATTTGTCATTCTTTCTGTCATCTCTACTCTTTGCCCCTGAACTTTGTAGCCCTATTCTACTGCAAAGTATGATTTGTAGTTGGCAGGTTGAGGACTAGAAGCAAAGGTTTTATTTTATTTAAAGTATGTTCATTCCAGACATATGTGGGATCAAGACTACAAGTGCTTCCACATGCTAAAAAAAAGTAGAAATAAAAAAATCTTAGTGTGTAGGACATTAGTGTAAAGTGGTTGTGTCATGGTCATAAATGGGTAAATAATTTGGAGTTAATATTAAACCACACCCCTATAGTTCTGTTGTAGATTACTGGGTTTCATGACTCTAACTCATCAGGATGTAAAGATATCCTCAATTTAGTCACCTGAATTCAAGTATCTCGACAACCACAGACTAATAACAAAGAACCCGGCTGGTTGGCTCAGATTTCATCAACATCAAAAAGAAAGGAAACAGTTTAAGACTGTGTGTCCAGTGCAGGTGCTAACATAAAGCTGCATAGGCTGCTGCCGTAGGGTGCCCCCCAAGTGGGGGAGGTGGAAGAATGTGAATCTCCTTGCTAGCTGCATCTCTGCCCCTTTGCGCATTCTGCTTACTGAAAAATATGCGCTTCAGGTATCATGTGATATCCTTGTGCTTAGTAAAGCGATGACAGAAGCAGGGTGGTGGTGCAAGCCCTGAGTGCAATTCTGGGTGGTGGGGTAAGTCCTGTGAGTGCAAATCCTTGTGTTGGGATAAGTCATGCGAGTGCAAAGTGGATGCTGGAGCATGTTCTGAGTGTAAAGTGGGTGCTGTGGTAAATCATTAGTTCAAATCTGGGTTTTGGTTACTGGGGTAAGTTCTGTGAGGGCAAAGTGGGCGCTGAAGCAGGTCCTGAGTGCAAAGTGGGTGCTATGGTAAATCATTAGTTCAAATCTGGGTGTTGGTTACTGGGGTTAGCTCTGTGAGTGCAAAGTGGGTGCTGGAGCAGGTCCTGTGTGCTGTGAGTGTAAATTTGGGTGCTGACTGGTGGAGTCCAAATCTTGGTGCTAGTTTAAGTCCTGTGAGTGAAAATTTGGGTGCCGGAGTAATCCTTGTGAGTGCAATATTCACATGCGCCTGTATAGACAAAAATCCTTGCACCATCCTTGTGTGTGGCATAAAGAGTCTCTCTATGTACTTTGACAACTCCCAGATGGTGATGTTCATAAGGGGCCAACTTTCTAAATGTAAAAAAATAGCACCTGCACAAGTTATATGCTTAGCCTCCCACTCTCAATAGACGCATAATGTTGCAGCAGTGGTGCTAAAAATCCCATTTCAAATGTAAAATTATGCAGAATTCCTCCACTGATCACAAGCATACTGTGAATTATAATGATACTGTTTTAATGCTGATAATCAGCAAGCTCGTGATAATGAACATGTTAATAGTCTGCATAACATTAATGCTCAATTTATTTATTTATTTTCTTTAAGTTAGAATTTGAAAACAAAATGTTCACACTGGGTGCCCAGTAGTATAAAACAGGTTTAAAATGCATCTTTACAATGTGATAAAACGAAATACGTCAAACAATATGTATTCATGTCATTTCACATGGCTTTCCAGACTCTAGAGCAGTTAGTTATCTTGTTCATGTACCTGGTACTGACATTTAGCTGAATATTTCATAAGTGACATTAAATATTATTTCACAGGTCAGATAATTGTGATGTGAAAAGGTAGGGCGGCAAACCAATTTTTTTGCTTTGGGATCAAACATGGTGGGGAAATTAAGCATCCTTTTGTAATTCCCTGCAATCTGACATAACCTGTCACAAATGTGGATGGAAACTTAATTACCTCTTCTGTTAATGTTTAGCCATTGCAAGTTATCACTGAGATTTCTGGCAGGATAACATAAGAAGACTCGCTTGGCTGCTGCCAGCTCTGTTCCCGGAAAGGTGTCATTTTCCATAGATGTGTTCGCCTTCAGCCTGATTCACTGCTTGCTCCCATCCCCATTGCAGGCCCCCCACACATCTCATAAAATTGTATGAAATCATGTTAAACCTCACACAGACCTCAGGCAAACTACAGGATAGATTCAGCCAGCTGCTGAGAATTCACTTTTTTTTTTTGTTTTATGCCAGTGAAGGTTCCTGTTACATTTCCTGGGTTTGAAGTGGGTAATACATTGCAAGTCCGTTTGAAACAATATAATGTTTTTTGAATTTCAAAGAAAATAAATATTTAAAATTGTATTATTGTATTAATACTGAATAACTTAATAACAGGTGGGAACAGCTGAATAATTAAATGACATAGGGTCATGAAAGCAGTAGTCATTAATACATAGTTTAGTTTTGAAAGCTAGTATTAGGGGTGGTTCTCTTATGAATATTATTTATGGATTCTTCACTGCTTTTTAAAGAGGAAAACATCCAATAGGAAGCGTTATTATTTTGTCATTAGACACAGTCATTTTTGCAATACATTAGAAACATTAATTTATTCTGTATACTTTTAGTGTGACAGTCTTCATTATAAAAAATGATTCATTTATGAAAATTTAAGTGATGATGTAATAGTCATGATGTAAATGTGTCACTTATATATTTAAGTATATCTTTATATCCTGAACTTTGTGTCAGTGAACAACTTACGTGTAAAACTTGAAGGACTTTAATACAAAACAGGACAATGTCTCATTATAATATACTACAAATTGCATCTTTAAATTTGCTTTATCGCTAATTTCAGTCTCCGAAGCGAAAAACGTGGCTGTGAGGAGTTCAGAAGGAAGATATTGCAGTGTCGCTGCAAAAGATTGCAAAAATTGACATGGAAAAGTTTTTTTTGTTTTTTAAGTGTAAGGATTCACAGTCAAAGGGACTATGTCAACTATATATGATCTATTCTATGGTTAATATAGAGAATAACAATGATCTAATGGATTTGTCCATTGTGTTGGTAGAATTAGAAGAAAATGCAAAAATTACGAACAAAATGCATTTTAAATTTAATTGTGGTGTCTCCTGTTTGTGACATTATTTATGGCTTTATATGCAAATTAACTACTTTTAATGGGAAATGTGTAATTAGCATATCAAGCAACACGGTGATGTCATAAGCAGGAGACTCCACAGACATATTTAAAACATGTTTTCATTTATGCAACACAGAATTATGCAACACAGAATTGCAAAGGTTCTATGTGACAATTTTTTATTCTCTATGTTTACACTATAAACAATGTTACTCCAATTTTTTACATCCCAGTTTATAACTTTCTACAAAAAAGTTTTTATCAGATTGTAGAGTTAACATTTGTATACAAAGCTGAAGTAAAGATTTGGCTTTTAAAACTGTTCTAACATATTTTTTGATATTTTACTAAAATACATGCCAGCAAAACATTTCATATATATATGGGGGCAGGGGAGATAGGGGGCAGGGAAAATAGCCCTGAGCCCCCGTATAAAAATGGGGCTGGAAGATGTCAAAATGGATCCCTGCTCCTTTTACATATGTAAGGGGTCAGGGCTAATAGCTCCCAGTCCACTAAAGAATATCTTGGGGGCCAGGGCTATTAGCCAAAACGTTAGGGTTTATTCCTATAATTATACCCTGGTCTCCTACATCTTGTGTACATTTTGTTGTGCTATTTATTTGAGTTATTTGTTCTTTATTATGTATATGATGCTATTGTGTCTGTTGCTATTAGCCTTATTGGCTTGTTGATATAGAATGTAATATTTTTCTTGTATCTGTCATATTATTTGTTATTTAATAAAATAAATCTTTTACTAATTTACTTTGGTGTGTAGCTTATATTGTTTACTAGGGGGAACTATTCACCTGTAAAAATAAAAATCACCCTTTGGTTGACCTGTGAATAAATTAATACCTCTACGCCGGTTCCATTGTCGATCCGCAACGCCTTCGATCTTCATCTTCTGACCCAGGAAAATGGGCCACCCAAAAATAAAATTGATCCACATATGCTTTAAAAAAAAAAAAAAAAAAAGCTGACGCCAGGATAACAAATTGCGTCCCAGGGATGGATGCATAATGAAATATCTGAGTAGGGATTTCATTTTATTGCATAATATTGGGCAAAATGGCTGTGGCTTATTAATTGGCAAGCTGGCTATGGCATATTTAATGGACAAACAGTGGCCAGTTACCCCTTCCCGACAATGGACGTGTCAGGCACATCCAGCTGGGAACTCCGTGCCTGACAATGGACGTGCCTGACACGTTCTGTGGTGAAACGATCGCAAAAAACGCTTTGACGGTGCTGGTCTATTGCCTCGATGTCGATCTCGAACCACGATCGCCCCACGGAGTATGCTCCAGAAAAATGGCTGTGCCCTCTTGGCAACAGAGCTTCGGAACTGAAAAAAAATAACTTCCGCTGCTGTGAATATGTTGCTTGACTGCCCCTAGAAGCAGTCAGCAACATTGCAATGAAAAAAAAAACTTAATTAGCTTAAAACTAGGATTAGTTGTTAGGGTCAAAATGTAATTAAAATATATAAAGGGATAGCATAAGGGTTAGATTTTGGATTATATTTAGGGTTAGGGTTAAATTTAGGGTTCCGGTTGGGCTCAAATGGTCAATATAGGAAAAAAATAAAAAACACTATTTTTGCCCCATAACTCGCAAAAAAAATGCAGAAAAACATGGAAACATGCATATATCCAAACTCGGGACAACATTTAGAAACTATTTGGATGGTTTCTTTTTTAATAATCGTATTTGTGTAAATTATATTTTATCATTTTTTTGTAGTAAATTATAATATATGATGAATATAATTTTATGTTATCTAATGAAAGCCCTTCTTATGATGATAAAAACAACATATAATTTGTGTGGGTACAGTATGAGAGAGAGAAGAAAATTAAAGCTACACAAACACCCCAGAAATCTAAAAATAGCCTGTGTCACCAAGGGAAAGTCAAGGTCAAAATGTCACAAAGGGGTTAATGACAACGTGACTGTGGTATGTTAATTGGTACTTGAGAGTGGCTTATTTTAATTGGCAAAGTGATGTTGTGGCATGTTCTGTGGGGCAAAATAACATGTTCTGTGGGGCAAATTAACACTGTCATGCCAAATTGTGTGGGTGCAATATGAGTGCAAGCCAAGTGATGTGGGTGCAATAAAGGTGCATGGCAAGTGTTGTGGGTACTGTGTGGTGCTGGGTTAAGTCCTTAAGTGCAATGTGGGTGCAGTGGAAGGGAATAAAAACAAGAAATGCAATTTTTCAAAATAGTTGAATATAATATTAAAAGGTTCATATAAGTATAAAAGGAACTAGTGAGAGATATGTGTATAGATATTTATTGTTTTAGATTTGTACAATTGTCACCTCGTGGGGCTCTTGTGTGTGGCATAACCAGTGGTGTATCTTGGTTTTGTGCTGCCCTTGGCAGACAAAATTTGGGCACCGCCCTTACCCACGTTGCACACCCATGACATGACCCACGTTGCACACCAAGGACATGCCCCATCACCCCATTTAAATACCTCCATCACCATCACCCAATTACATACACATTTCCAATAGTATTTGCCATTAATATTCCCCAGCCAATTTGCTCACTAATATGCCAGTGTTATTTGCCATTTAATATGCCCCTGCTAATTTGCCCAATATGCCATTGTTATTTGCCATTTAATATGCCCATGACAATTTGCCCAATAATATGCCAGTATTATTTGCCATTTAATATTCCCCAGCGAATTTGCCCAATTATATCCCAGTCTTATTTGCCATTTAGTATGCCCCTCCACATCTGCCCAATAATATTCCAGTGTTATTTGCCATTAAGTATGCCCCCCCCCATCTGCCCAATAATATTCCAGTGTTATTTGCCATTTGGTATGCCCAGGGCCGGCCTTAAGTGTTCTGGCACCCTATGCGGGATTCCCCCGTGGCGCCCCTCACCCCCCCATGTATGTATCTCTCTCCCTTCCGATGTTTGTCCCTTTCCTCTTCATTGCCCTGTCTGTCTCTCTCTAACTCCCCCATACCTGTTCTCTCTCTCCCTCTGTTCTGTCTCTCTCCTCCCCTTCCTCTGTTCTGTCTCTCTCCCCCACCCCGTTCTGTCTCCCCCCGTTCTGTCTCTCTCCCCCCCTGTTCTGTCTCTCCCCCTCCTTATGTCTCTCTCTCCCCCCCGTTCTGACTCTCTCTCCCATTCCCCCTGTTCTGTCTTTCTCTCCATCCCTCCCCGTCTGTCTCTCTCTCCCCCCCTGTTCTGTCTGTCTCTCTCTCTCCCTCTGTTCTGTCTCTCTCCCTCCCTCTGTTCTTTCTCTCTCCCCCCCCCTGTTCTGTATCTCTGTATCCCTTCCAGCTGTTCTGTCTCTCCCCCCCCCTCCCCCTGTTCTCTCTCTCCCCTCCTGCCCCTGTCTCTCTCTCCCACCCCTCCCTTTGCATTCAAAAGGTGGATACAGCGAGGGGGCGGAGCTAACCAGCTGAGCGGTGTAGCTCCGCCCCCACCCTGTGAAGCAGAGCAGCGTCTGCTTCACTGGGAGCCCAGGTCAGCAAGAGAAGGTGCTGCTTGTCTCCCCATGCTTAATGCAGACTCCCCGTGCTTAATGCAGGCATGGGGAGCCTAGCAGCACTTTCTCATGCTGCCAGTGGCTCCCTGTGAAGCAGACGCTGCTCTGCTTCACAGGGTGGGGGCGGAGCTACACCGCTCAGCCTGTTATCTCCGCCCCCTCCCCGGATCTAGAAGAGCATGCCGAGCAGAGGGCTGGTGAGGGGGGATCTTTTGATCTCCCCCAGCCAGTGCCTCTACCGGCTTGCTTTTTTTTAAAACTTTTTTTTTTCTTTGGACGGGAGGGCGCCCCTTGGGGTGTTGCGCCCTATGCGCTCGCACAGGTCGCACACCCCTAAGGCCGGCCCTGGGTATGCCACCCCCCCCTTTTTCCGTGGTGGCTAGTGGCAGGCAGCATGTCCTCCACAGGTCACGTAATCGGCGCGTGTCTGACGTCAGAGCGCCAATTACGTGACCTGTTGGCACTTCCATGTCACGCTGCATGGGGAGCCGAACAGGCAGCACGGAAGGAAGGTGGCGGGGGACCCCCCAATCCCCTCTCTCTCCTCCGTATCTGCCGTCAAGCGCGGCTTTCTTTTTTTTCAGTGCTAGGGGAGCTACCGCCCCCCCAAATTCTGCCGCCCTAGGCATCGCCTAGGATGCCTTGCAGTAAATACAGCACTGAGCATAACTATGGGGCTCTTGTGTGCGGCATAACTATGGGGCTCTTGTGTGTGGCATAATTAATGGGGCTCCTGTACGTGGCATAATTTATGGGGCTGGCATTACTAAGGAATCTGTTTGGCATGGTATTGGAGGAAATCCAGGGGGGTGACATCCTGAGTTACCGCAACGGGTGACACCAACCCTAGTGACGCCTCTGTTCAGTGGCCTGATTTCTGACTGGATGAAGCTTAGTTCATGGACTTGTAAAGAAGGAACATATACAGACCGCATTTGAAACTGCAAATTACTGGAATGTGAACTGTGTGACAATAACAAATATAGAGAGACATTCCAAAACAGATGAACGGGCAGGAAGGATAGATTCAGTCTAATTGTTATTGAAAAACGAGAAAGCCATACAGATTTTTATAATGTAAAAATGACAACATTTTATAACAGCCCACCAATGAGTTTATAGAAACTATATAGTTTAACCAAAATAAACAAGCATTGTGAATAAAGAGAACAATATTATAGTAAATAGGTGCTGGTAATTGCAAAAATGATATAGGCTCACTTTAATCCCACAAATATTAGATTTGCAATAGAAGGGCTAAACACACTATAACTATTCTTAAAATGCACCAAATATACAGTTGTGGAGCACAAAACATACACCAGAAAGCATAAATGCTTCCCTACAGCCATAAAGGTTCTTCTTAGATTTCTGCTGCTCAAATAGAAATAGAAAAAAAAAAAACACTTCTCATAGCGTAGTATTAAAGATTCATTATGTATCTTCAAAAAAGCCAGAAGAGACTCTTACATTTTAGGGAGCAATTACTTGCACTGGATTAAAAGCTCAAACACCCTTTGCAATTTCAGGTATATAGATGAGTCTTCATGCATCAGGGTACCTCATAGATATAAAACAACAAGGAGGAAAATACATTACAATATATATAAAGTGTTTAATGCCCAATTAAAACATCCGCTGTTACATATAAGCATATAGGATGGGTCCTCTCATCAAGATTGTGATCGTGGGTCCATCTGTGTAGCTGATGGCAGAAGCATATTAATCATGGGGGCATAAGTCCCAACTGAAACCGGGCCCACCACTCTAGGACCGCCCATGTAAATGATGTTAGTTGTGGGTATTCACCACATCTAGTGGCACAGTAAGTGTAGAGATCGGACACTATCTTCCTGCATTCTGTCATATCTAGCATGCAGGACGTGACATTACATCCATTTCCTGCATGCTGGAGCTGTCTGCACAAAGGGAGAGAGATGCAGCAAGCTGTTTGGAGGCTAAAATAGCTCAAGTAAGCTGGAAACAAAAATAGCACAGATAGGTTGTTTGGGGGCTAGGATGGCTAAGAGATGTTGTTTTGGGGCTAAGATGGCTAAGAGAGGTTGTTTGGGGGCTAGGATGGCAAAGATAGGTTGTTTAGGGGCTAGGATGGCAAAGAGATGTATGGGGGCTAAGATGGCAAAGAGAGGTTGTTTGGGGGCTAAGATGGCACAGAGAGATTGTTTGGGGACTGAGATGGCATATTAAGGCTATTTAAGGGGCAAAGGTGGCACAGAGAGGTTGTCTGGGGGACTAAGATGGTAGAGATTGTAGGCCCACCACAAAATAGCCCAGTTTAATAGGTATATTGAATAAAATGTATACTTGGTGGGTTACATATCATATCTACTCTTATTGCTACATTAGTGTTTAAGGCATATTTTATTTCTTTCCTTAGATTCCTATTTTTTATTCATCCACAACAGGAAGTGGGTTCAATTTGAATCCTACCAGATTCATTTGCTTATCTGTGACATTTCACAGAATGATATGGTTTTGAAGATAATCTCCATAAATGCCAGTTACATTGTCAGTTTACATGGTTTAAGCAAGATAAATCATGGTCATCCAATTGTCTCTCCCATATAATTGATGGTCAGTGACTGCGTGCAAGAAAGACAATTAAGATAGCCATCTAGTATGCAAATAACACTTATCATTTAATGGACAGGCATGACGTGTAAATTGATGCCATTCACAAGAAGAGACTAGCACTGAGTATTTATGAGGCATTCTTTTTTTACTCCCAATACATTGACTAAATAATCAGATTTTTTTCCACAGCAAATATTAGTGATTTTTCCCACACTCTACAACATGCTGTTTTTTGTATGAGAAAAATGTGCTAAATGTTTCCATGTTATACGGATTACATTTTTGCAAGTAATTTGCTTTTATAAAACGCAAACAAGTACAAGAGTTCTACATTTTTAAAAAGGGGATTTTGTATCGGTTCATTCAATTAAAACACTTCTAGAAACTGCAGAAAACTGTTTTTTTAATGTGATTTATTACTTATCCATTGAAATGTATTCACTAAACATGAACTGTGGTGAACTACTACATAATGGTTGTAATTTAAAATGCATACTTTCTAATGGTTTTTGATCAACCTGCCGGCGTAGCACACTATGGGCTGTATTTATCAAGACAAAATAGGTGGTATTTTAGGAAAAAGTGCTAAAATAGTAGTAGTAACCATGGAAAGCAATGGAAAGTTATGGCAGTTTGCTCCAAATTTAGCACTTTTTTAAAAATAGCACCTGTTTTGCCTTGATAAATGTGGCCCTATATGTGTACCTTTGCATAGTGTACTATATATGATGGTCAGTATGTCTATAGTGTTGCCTACAAAAGGAACTGACAAGTGAACTGAAATGATCAGATATTAGTAGCTGAGTTTGAAAATGTCTCTGTCTTGTTTATCTTTCAAACTCAGTTTATTCACTTTTAAAAAGGAGAGTATCCTGCACCTGATTGACAGTTGTGCGCTGGGCAGGTATCACAAAATATATTCAAGAGGCCAACGTTGGCAAGTTGGGAGCATGTTGGCAGGTCCGGGGATGCTTTGGCAAGTCTGAGTGTGCATTGGCAAGTCTGTGAGTGCATTGGCTAAATCTTGCTATGCGGGCAAAGAAAGGTGAGCAGAAGAACTGTAAGGAAGGGGGGCAGAGAAAGGAAATAGAAATAAGAAATATATTTTTTTCAGTCATGGTTTTCATTAAATATGAAAAACTGTTCACATGAAAAGGAATATTTACATTTTTATTTAGAGTCTTCTTATATTTAGTTCTTTTCCTTTTTTTCCCTTACATTAACCCCTTCGTGACGCAAGGTGCTTGCGTCACAAACAACGCAAGCACCAAAACGTCACGATTGGTTCCAGGCCACCGATCGGTAGCCAGGAACACTCTCGCAGAGACCCGATCAGGGTCTTAACAGACCATGTGGGTCCCTGCAAAAAAAACGCGGAAGTTCGGGCACGGCGTGATTTAGAGAAATGTAGCCGGTGCTTGCTTTGAACTCCCCTGTCAGACTGAAGCTCAAAGTGGCCTCAGATGACAGGTGGGATCCCGCTGCAAGTGCATGCAGCGGTATCCGAAAACAGCTCATCGCGGGGAGCCGCGATGAGCTGTTTAGTACAGGACGTACTATGCCGTCCTAACGACTTTAAGGCACTTAAAGTCAGGACGGCATAGTACGTCCTAATGTCGGGAAGGGGTTAAGATCTAAACTTTGGTGGGTCATCTTAATCAGGGTTGTATTGCATTCAAACAAATACAGTACTTATAGTTAAATCTTACAATATTATCACACCTCATGTTATGTCATCTAACAGCAGGTGTGACTCAACATTTTAACATAATAAAGTAAATTCTAGTCTTAATGTTTTCTAAACTTGATTAGATACCAGGAGTGCCAGGGTTAAACTCAATACGATATTCTATATAAATATAGCATCATACTGTAGACACAGAAAACAATTACATTTTATTGGATCCAAAACTTCTCAGATCTTAATGCTACTTTTATGAGCTTTCCAAGGATCATGTATTTCTGTACAAGAGAGCTTTGTTCTTCAGACCAGCTTAGCCATGGGGCCTTTTATATCTTTTGTGACAGGTTACATCTGAAAATTATCAGAGCGCTGATGGATACTTCTTGATATAGAAATACATGCTCAAGTCTCATTGTGATGGCAATCATAGACTATATTCCTCTTGCTTCATACTGTTTCTGTAACAGGCTAGACAAAGCCTATATTTGTACAAAGAATATTGCATGAGTCTTAAATCCTACAGAGCTGAGTTCCAGAGACCATTAAGGAACACCAGTAGGGGATCTTATACCTAATGCTAATCAAGGGGTTGCTGTCAACTTTTGGCCCGGCTGAGCAAAACCAATTTAGTGGCATTTGCAATTTCATCAGCCTGCCCATTATTATCAAAGAAAGACACATATAGACAGGCAGAACTGATACGCTGGCATATAAGGTACAGACATTGATAAACAGTCAAAACAATAAGATTGAAAGTGCTACACGGTGATAGAGCACAGAAGCCCTCCAGCTTTTTCTGTACTAAAACCACCATAATTCTCTGCAATTCAAGAAAGCTGGTGGGAGTTATTGGGTTTGTAGATCTACAGAAGATGGAGGGCAGCTGTTGGACACCTAAGCGCAAGGGCATTAATAGATGAAAAGTGGTGCAGCCTGAACACATTGTGCTAGTGGCTAAGCCACCCTAGCGACAAATGCCCCCTTTACCCCTTGCCAGTCCGTCCCTGATTCTAACTAAAGCAATGCTTTCAAGGTTCATAAAGCATTTCTTTTCTGGTGTAACATTGTTATAGTTTTTTTTTTTAATACATTTGTCCTAACTTTCTGGCATGAATTTTGTTTAAAAAAAGAAAAATACTAATTAGATCTCCAATTAGTGCAGCACATGATTTAAAGATATTAACATAATACTTTAAGTACCAGGCTTGGAAAAATAATGTTATGGTTTACTGTAGGAGAATAAGTTACAGGCTAGGAGGGATTATCACGGTACACGTCAAGGCTGTCCTTTGGCTCCGATACTATATATTCTGACTCTCGAAACATTAGCTTCTAAAATCAGAAGCAACCCCAGGATAAAAGGCATTCCAATGGGACATAGCAATCTTAAGAGATGTCTCTATGCAGATGATATCATCCTGACACTCTCAGATCCAAACAACTCTTTGGAGGCCTTGATGATAGAGCTAAATACATATAGTGAGGTATCATATTACAAACTAAATATGGGCAAATCCCATATAATGCCGATTAACCTCGACGCCCCAACAATTTACCAACTTACTAAAAAATATCCCTTTGCCTTGTCTAAAGATGGGTTTGACTATCTTGGGATATTCATAACCCCAAAGTTGGAAGACCTAATGATCAAAAATTTCGATCTACTAAATAAATACACCATAGGGAAATTATTAAAAGACTGGAAGTCCCTTGGTATATCTTGGTTGGTACGTGTAAACATAATAAGATCTTATTTACTACCAAAGTGGTCGTATTTATTTAGAATGATTCCTCTTAGGATCCCCTTGTACAAACTCAGACTATTGCAAAGACTTTTTATTGTCTATATATGGGCTCAGAAGAGACCCCATATTGCCATGACCCATATTTTGAAACAATCTAACAAGGGAGCACTAGCCATGCCAAATGTTATCAAATATTATCAGGCCAGTCGCTTACTGCATACGCGGAGATGGCAGGACCCCCTGGCAGTAGCTGAGCCGTGGTATAGTGTTAAATCCTCCATCCTGGGAGTGGAAGATATATCCCAGGTCCTATGGCTTAACTTTGGGGCTATAAAAAACTTAATCAAAAATACAAGCTGCCTATATACTGGAGACCTATTAGCCGATTGGCTTGTCTTTAAAAGAAGGCACAACCTGTTTAATAAGATTCTGCCCCTTTGTTCATTGAAGATAATTGAATCTAATATAGACAATATAAAATTGGATAACTGGATAAAGGCTGGTCCCAGTATAATAAAATTATATCATGGAAGGTCATGTTGTTAAACCCTTCCCACAGATTCAACAAGAACATGACCTACCCACTAAAGAAATATTCAATTACTTACGGCTGAAAAACTACTTGGACCGGCACGTCCTCCAAGTTGGAAACGATGTGAGGTCTAAGAAGTTGCTCGAATCTTTTGATCCAGAGTTAAAAGGCATAAAAGTTCCCAATGTTTGGAGCTTTTTAACCTCCAAGATAAGGACATTAAACCAAGATCCTGGTTAAATTGGGAAAAAGACCTGGGAGAAGAGATCTCTATGGTGAGTTGGATAAACTCAATTAAAAATGTGAAAAAAACAACTCACTGCATAAATATTTTGGAATTGCATTGTAAGATCCTACATCTCTGGCACCCAATAATCCTAAATAAGATAGATCTACAGACATCAAATAGGTTCTGGAGATGCAATCAAGAAGAGGGAACAACTAGACATTTATGGTGGGACTGTAAGGACATGGGTCCCTTCTGGACCCTCGTCTTTAAAAACACAATGGAGATTATGGAATGCCAGATCGAACCAACCATAACAACAGCAATACTCCACCTCAACCTATCACACCTCTCCTTTAACAAAAGATATTAATTATCCAAATTCGGCTAGCCTCCAAGGTTGTTGTAAGCCGTCATGGTCTCAGACAAAATCCCAGATAGAATATCAATATAACATGGAAAGAGGCTTAGCATTTCAAGAGGATAATGGGCCCCATGGCTTAAATCTCAGAATGACCATAATACATCCAACTGGGGTTGCAGTTGGGTGCCACATGATTCCCTCTGATCTTAAGAGGGGTTGGTATTTATTTCCTGGACATGACGTGGCATGTACAGATAGAGCTATTAATCCTAGCTATCCACCCCCTCCGATCGTTGAAGGAAGCATGGATGTTTCAATTTAAAGAATCTGACTCCTGCTCTCTCGCCTTAGCACAGGACCTGTAATGTATGTTTTAATGTCTTGATGTTAAGTATTTGCCTTTTTGTATTCTTGCTTCTGCTGCCAGTGTTCCTGCTGCCCGCCGGAATCTCACACACTTCCTATAATTATGTCAAGTTTAAATTAGCCTTTTATGTTTGAACTGAAGTGGGGGAGATAAAGGAAGGCAGATAATTTAACCTATTATATAGGTCACCATTTCTACTAACCAACAGGTATTCCGCTACTCGGAGGACACATGGTTGAGCCATAGATATGTATTGTGTGTTTGTTTTATGTAACAAAAACTTCTGGAAAACAATAAATATTTGAAAAAAAATTATAATAAAGATATTGACATAGTACTTTAAGTACCAGGCTTGGAAAAATAATCTTATGGTTTACTGTAGGAGAATTAGTTACAGGCTAGGAGGGATTATCACTAGTGATTTCTATATTTACAGTTAATTTTCAGACTGAAAAAGATTGATTTAATCAAAAATATATGTGGGATACATTTCAGAATGAAAAGAATAGTGCAATATCTGACCGTGCTAGACAGTGTGCACTGCGCAACTATGAAGAACTCACAAAATAGGCTGTTATGTACTAAGGAACATAGATCACATCTGTTGGAAGAGCATACTTGCCCTACTCTATATCACCTGTAATATTGTCAATAGGCCTGATAGAAGTTATAGAGAAACCTTTGTAATTATGTAAGTGATATTGCAAAATGAAATTCGCATTGGGAATTTTTCACAAAGGAAGTTGGACCTCATCATAAAAAACTAGTGTACAATGATTTACAACAAATGCTGTAATCATTTTTTAGTTTTATTTAAAATTTACTATGATCCTTGCCAACTGAAAACAATTGACCTGATGCAATTAAAACCATCACAGCAACATTGTCCCTTCCGTCTATAAAACATGAGTATGTTTTTAACACGTTTTAATTTTTACAATCTAGTTATATAAGGACATTAGACTTACAGGGCTTCCATAAAATGCATTTTTCAAACTGTGCTTATACATGTTCTAGAAATAAAGTGTGAATACAGTTGTCTTCTGGTAAATGGCTAGTGTTTAAGATGTGTAACCTGCCATCAGTGGTAGAATGGGCTGTAGTGCAGACGCAGGGGTTGTAGGTGACTCGAAGCAGAGTCAAATGCAGGGCAAATATTCCAGTATGGGTGGAGCCGCAGGCTATGAGCAACTGTAAGCAGAGATATTATTAGGCAATCCACGATTCATAGACAGGCAGAGTTACCATACATAAAAGGAGTGAAGTAGAGATAACAAAGCCAAAGGTCAGGGAAGGCGAAAAGAGAACAATGTCTCGAAAACCAAAAACATAGCTGAATCAAAACCGGGTATCCAGGACAAGCTAAAGGCAAATCAGCAAATCCAAGAGGCTTGTAAAAATGCACTAGTACTGATTGCTTGGAGAATGGGGTTTATATAGCCCAAGGGCTCATTACAGCAATATTTGGCACCTGAACAGTAGGAGAGAGAGGAACAGGCAATGCATAGAAAATGTATGTTACAACAGGCAACTAAATCTGCAGGTGCAGTTCATAACAAGAGCAGGTACCAGCAAACTCAGAAGTCCTGACACAATGGTAATGTGTTTTTAATTAGATTCCTAATTTACTACATTTCAGAGATATTCCGATAATTGTTTTTAAGATATATAGAAATTGTATCCTCTCTCCCTTAAACACATCTAGATTTTTTACAATTTGTTTCCAGTCTTATACCTGCACATATGTTTAAAGAACTAAGCGGATGTTATGTTTACAAAAATGTGTCTTATGTTTGTTTATTGGTAGTCTGTTGGCATATCATTCACCATTCAGGATTTAGTACTGGTTGGGTCCAGATGGGCATAATCAGGCAGTGAGTGAGCAGAATTCCAATATATAGCCTGTATCTGTCATCATCAGCAGATAATGCATAAAGATACTGATATATGAGCAGGTTTTTGAGTCCAGCAGTTGGGTCAACTAGGTTTTCTCGCAAGAACAATCACTTGTTTCCCAGATGGTTGATCTCCTGAGATTTCAGTGATCGGCTGGTCTTATAGTGTCAACAGGCCTAAGTAGCAGGGAACAATGGTGAATAAGAAAGGAGTGACTATGAGCCAAGGCCATAGGCAGGAGAAGGCAGCAAAAGTCAATAGGACCAACTTTGGTGCACATAAAGCATAAAAGGTAATATGCTTGCTTATAGGGCAGATAAGGACCAGAATAATCAGGTAACAAGCGTTCTACAGGAAGTGGCTTTTATATGCTGAGAATTAGACACCTGACTAGACACAGCTATTCATATTTAATGTATTTACAGCAATTGCCACATTGGTAAACTTAATTTAATAGACACTGAAGAACAGGTCACGTGTTAATACGAACAATTAAGCTGGATACAAATTTTTAATTTATCTGTGTTATTTGTTTAATGTTTTTCAGTTATCGGCTAATAGTTGCTAAAGATGTCTTACTTGCTATACATTATAAAAACTACCATATTTGCTTGAATATAAGACGACCCCCCCAAACTTTGGATATTCCTTTAGGAAAAAACTAAAAGCCTTAATATAAGACTACCCTATAGGAAAAAAGTTTAACCTGTATATATTTACATGTAAATTGCTTTTTCATTTTTAATAAAAATTATGATATAAAAAAATGCATTTCTTGTTTTTATTTCCTTTTATGTGCCAATTCTGCCCCTACCCCCAGACTTGCCCAATGCTGCTTCTCAACCCCTCCCTCCCCCAGACTTGCCCAATGCTTGCTCTACCCCCTCCCCTCCACCCAACGCTGGATCTCTTCTCCCCACATCCCTTCCCCCAACGCTGTCTTTCTTCTCCTCCCCCCAATGCTGGCTCTCTTCTCTCCACCTCCCTCCCTCCCTCCCTCCCTCCCTCCCTCCCCCCAACGCTGGCTCTCTTCTCTCCCTCACATGACCTCCTGGTTTCCGTCATAGAAGTCAGCTCTGAGGGGGACCTGGATCCCAGTCTTATAGTCAGACCTCGATTTGAAGTCAGACTATAAGACAACCTCGAATATAAGACAAGAGGTCTTTTTTTAGAGCATTTGCTCTGAAAAAAAACTCATCTTATATTCGAGCAAATACAGATGCTGCGCCATTGTTTTTTTTAATTGTTTTATAGTGATATTAATGAAGATTAACCAAGTATCGGATGTGATGAACCTTCTTTTCTGTTGATGGGCTTTTCTATGAAGATTTTTTTGTGAGTGCATACATATCCCCACCAACATTACTTATTTTATCATACTGTATTGCACTATTATATTTATTTATTTATTTTATCTTCCATATATCTGCACTCCCTTGTCTTTTTGTATGGAAAATATTGTGTTGTTTTTTTAGCTGTAAGGTTTGAGAACCCAGAATTCACAGCTGTAGAATTCTGTATCTCCCAAGTGTCCATGTTTATGATTGACTGTGCCTTATTTGGACATAAATTTCTGTCTCTCTTTAATCCACTGGTCCCACTTTACTAGTAGCTTAAATTATTAATAAACAGCAGAGTCTATATCAGAGCTCCAGAGCACTGAAACTCACAATAAAGTGTGCGTAACCGGCCATAAATGTTTTTATATATTGGTTTCTTTACATAAAATACTGTATTCTTATTTTAAATTACTTGCTAAATGAAAAACTATTTTTCTTAAAATCATTTTTCTGTACACTATTTATCCTTGGAAAATTCTTATTGAAAATTGCCCACTAAGGAGTAAGCAGTTTAGGAACATCAGCAAAGGAACATTCATGAGACAACTAGTCAGATATTAACTTCTGACTACCCAGGGGTCCCTAGAAGAATAATGCCCAAAGAGCAAAAATAAGTGATCCATTTATGAACAGAGCATTTGAAAAGCCATTATAAAATATATACATTTGCCAAATTCTGTAGTTTGCACATAGGGAATGTTGTGCACATTCACCCATTTACCGGTGAAGATTCTGCCAAAATCCTAACTCACTTCCTTGTGATCTCTTGTCTCAACTACTGTTGTACACTCCTGACATGACTTCCTTTGGTTCATCTTTTCTCCCCTGCATTCTATTCTTCTCAGCTTGGACTACAGCTAAGCTCCAACCTTAATGCCTCTTTCTATTCTCACCAGTGAGAATTTACCTGAGCTGCCACCTTTCTCTGGAATTCACTTCCACAGAGCTTTCAGTTATCATCCATGTTCTTCAAAAAGTCCCTCAAAAGCTTCCTCTTTAAGGACGCTTACTATTCATTCTACTAGAAAACCCATTAATTAACCTCTAGCCAAACCCTCCTAGCTCCCACCTACTGTTACTACCACCACCTTCCCTTTTGACCTATCCCTCACATAGTAGAAATCCCACTATGATGATCAGTGTAGCTTAGAAAATCAGTGGAAAGGCTTTGAAAGAGGCTTAAATCTCAAATGAGCTGCTGAGAATGTGCACCGGTAGTATCTGTGTTTCACGTAGAGCTGCTTTCTATGCACACATTTTCTACAACATTTGAAATCCTTCTCTAGTATTGTCAGCAACTAAAAGACCAATAATATTTTTTTTTTTCTGCATGCAATCATATTATTTATATATTTATACACAAGCATATAAGTACATCTCTATTTATTATACTGTTCTTCTCCTATCAAACAAATGTTTCCTTCTAGAATAATTATATCAATATTTACTTTTCCTTGAGCATATAATGTGTTTGCAAACAGAATTCAAATTCTGATTTGTATATATTTATTTCTATTTTCATTCATATTTGAATCCCACAATAATATAAAAAAAAGAAACAATAATATGTTTACCACCACTTCAGTCCAGTATAGGCTGTATTTTTCATGGCATAGAGTCACACATGCTACAATAACCAGACTCTTTTTATTATCATTGAGGGCATCTAGTAAAGAAAAAATACTGATAATTATGCATGGTTAGATTGACTTTATAATAAAAAACACAAAGGTAGCTCAGCATTGAGGTGAATTTATTCCACAAGTGTTGGTGATGTTTCTACCCGATTGCCACACTTGTGGAATAAATTCACCTCACTTTGAAGTGCTGAGCTACCTTTGTCTTTTTTGTGATATTTGGGGGCTTGGTGGAACCCTGGCTTGGGCACTTTTCATGTTGGAGTGCTGTTTTCTTACCATTAATTATTGGTGTTTATAGGTATAATGGCATGTATGCTGGGATATCATTTAAAAATTCCATGCTATCAGTTTACTTTTGCCAAAGCACAATATGTATATTGTAGCTCAATATATACCTGCAAGTATCCCTATTTAGGAGGGACATTCCTTATTTTGCAACCAAATCTCCTGTCTCTCTTTTCTCCTCAGAGCTCCAGAGCATTAAAGCTCACTTTAAATTATGTTTAAATGGCACTGTTTGTCTATTATTTTGTGTAAATAAAATACTTATATAAAAAGAAACCATTTGGCCATAAAGTCACTAAAAATGTTCAGATAAATCCACAGCCACACATTGTTGGGTTTAATATTAATATTCCCTTCATTAGTCAGTGAGTGTATGTGTATGTCAGTGTGAGTGAGAGTGTGTGTGTATGTCAGTGTGAGTGAGTGAGAGTGGGTGTATGTCAGTGTGAGTGAGAGTGTGTATGTCATTGTGAGTTTGTCTATGTCAGTGTGAGTGAGAGTATGTGTGTATGTCAGTGTGAGTGAGTGAGAGTGTGTGTATTTCAGTGTGAGTGAGTGAGACTGTGTATGTCAGTGTGAGTGAGTGAGACTGTGTGTATGTCACTGTGAGTGAGTGAGACTGTGTGTATGTCAGTGTGAGTGAGAGTGTGTATGTCATTGTGAGTTTGTCTATGTCAGTGTGAGTGAGAGTATGTGTGTATGTCAGTGTGAGTGAGTGAGAGTGTGTGTATTTCAGTGTGAGTGAGTGAGACTGTGTATGTCAGTGTGAGTGAGTGATACTGCGTGTATGTCAGTGTGAGTGAGTGAGATTGTGTGTATGTCAGTGTGAGTGAGTGATACTGTGTGTATGTCAGTGTGAGAGAGAGTGTGTATGTCAGTGTGAGTTTGTCTATGTCAGTGTGAGTGAGAGTATGTGTGAATGTCAGTGTGAGTGAGAGTGTGTGTATGTCAGTGTGAGTGTGTGTGTATGTCAGTGTGAGTGAGAGTGTGTGTATGTCAGTGTGAGTGAGTGAGACTGTGTGTATGTCAGTGTGAGTGAGAGTGTGAATGCCAGTGTGAGTGTGTGTGTATGTCAGTGTGAGTGAGAGTGTGTGTGTATGTCAGTGTGAGTGGGAGTGTGTGTGTGTGTCAGTGTGAGTGAGTGTGTGTGTGTATGTCAGTGTGAGTGAGAGTGTGTGTATGTCAGTGAGAGTGTGTGTGTATGTCAGTGTGAGTGAGAGTGTGTGTGTATGTCAGTGTGTGTATGTCAGTGTGAGTGAGAGTGTGTGTATGTCAGTGTGAGTGTGTGGGTGTATGTCAGTGTGAATGTGTGTGTGTATGTCAGTGTGAGTGAGTGAGAGTGTGTCAGTGTGAGTGAGAGTGTGTGTATGTCAGTGTGAGTGAGTGTGTGTATGTCAGTGTGAGTGAGAGTGTGCGTGTCAGTGTGAGTGAGTGTGTGTATGTCAGTGTGAGTGAGAGTGTGTGTATGTCAGTGTGAGTGAGTGTGTGAGTGAGAGTGTGTATGTCAGTGTAAGTGAGTGTGTGTGTTAGTCAGTGTAAGTGAGTGTGTATGTATGTCAGTGCAATTGAGAGACTGTGTATGTGTGTGGATAAAGGGGTTAACTCCTCTGACACTGCCTATATCTGTCTAGCCATCGAGGGGGTTAACTCATCTGACACTGCCTACATATATTAAGCAATCCAGGGGTTAACTCGTCTGATACTGACTATATCTATCTGGATTTTGTTATAGGTCACTGGTCACATTATGTATTAGGGAATTGCATAGTCTATTATCATAATAATGTTTTACCATTACTCTCTTTTCATCTTATGGGTGAGCTCTTTAAAAAATATATTATTATGTATATAAGAAGTGGTTTAGTGGGAATATACAAATTGAAAAATAAATGTTCTAGGGGCTGACCCATGAGGTGAAAAGAAAGAAACAAACATTATTACGGAAATAGGCTGTCCAATTCCCCAAAACATATGTGACCCCTGACCTATAACATGATTCAAATATTGTACATTAAGTTTAAATGCTCAAATATTTAGGGTACACATTTTAATCATGGCCAGCCAATAATCGCAATATATAATTTTGCATATAGAGGTGCATTAAATTATCACTTCCAGATAAGTTTAATTTTAGTTTAAATTATCATGACTGTAGGCTTTTTTGGAAGGGTGGGGGGGCAGCATTTCATTTTTCGCCCCAGGCAGCCCAATGTCTTGGGCCGGCCCTGTCCACGGTCAACTGTAAGTGGTATTGGAAAGTGGAAAAGTATATGAGCCAAGAAGTTGAAGACCACATAAGATCACAGAGCGGGGTCACCATGTGCTGAGGCACAGAAGAGTTTAAGCTATAATAGCTGCAAAGAGGGGACCAACTACAAATTAATGTCTATGTATTTAGAATGTGATTTCATAAAAGTCCCCGATGGTGTAACGGTCAAGTGTCCCCAAACTCATTTTCATATAGTGTACATAGTTTAGACGTCATACTGCCTGTGCACCATGAAAATCACTCTGCACAAGTCGGTAGAGACACAAATTTTATTGGACTGCCCTGGCTGTTGGAAACAATGCTGTGAGTAGCTTTGTTTTTGTAAATCACTTCCCTTTATCAATCTCTTATGCTGGCAACTGTGGAGAGATTAGGAGGTCTGTTCACCTCCTTACAACTCCCTCTACCGCCTCTCCTACATGGAGCAAACCAAGAAAGGAACTTTAAAACTGATAGTGTTCACAGTTGGGATAGATGTGACTAAAACATTTTAATTATTTATACAGAATAATGTGTGTGGATTATTTTGTATTTTGTCTGTCCATAATGGAATTGTGCCTTGATTTTTTTACACCTCATGAGAGATCCTCGTTTTTGCATGGGATCCGCAGGGTACCTGGTTCAGGTTCCCCCAGCTTGTCCCATGCAAAAATGAGGGTCTCTTTCTGTGCTACCGGAGAGAGCCAGTCGCCGACCAGATGGCTGCCTGCATCTTATGGAAGCATGGCAGCTGTCGGTCAGAGGAGAAACTGGAATATACTATGAGAAGTACATGCCAGTTTATCCTCACACTAGGGACAACAAACATTTCACTTGTGCTTCTATATTATTGAAGTAAAGTTTAGTGTCCCTTTAACTATGTATTCGGCAATGCCATGTATGCTTTTATACATGTAAAGGGTCTCTATCACCTATACATTGCTTATAATGTGAATACAGAGAATGAATGGAAAATTTGTAATTTACCTAGCACGCTACGGGTGATGTCATAAGCATGACACTCCACAGACACATTTAAAAAACATGTTACTCTTATTTAATGCATGTGCATGCAATTCTGCTAACACAATGTATAGATTGTTTTCAAATCATTTTTTATTCTTTACATTCACTGTAAAAGCAATGTTTTGCAGTCAGCATGTGATCATTGAAACGCACACAAGATAAAACTTTCCTGAAACACAAGATAAAACTTTCCTGAAACAATTCCTATCTGGGATCTATGTTTAAGTCATCCTTGTATTTATAATTACATAGTTGTAATTCATTAATTTATACACCAAAAACCATTTGGAGAAATGCAGCTCGGCAACAACAGATATTCAGTAGTAGGTTCTATTCAAGCGTAGGTCTGAAACATATGCAGTGCTAAAGTTAGTCATCATTGGACTAGTTTAGATGCAGCTGTTGTTGAGCTGCATCTCACATCGCCCATAAGCCGCCATGGACAGTTTAAAGATAATAGGAATTGTGCATTGTTTGCATTTAAGTGCAAAAGATAAAAGTAGTGCAAAAGAATACAAAGTGCAAAAATAGGTGCAAATGATACTTGCGGTACCACACTAAGCGCAGCCCTCTGAAGCACTCTCCAGAATGTTCATAAAGTATACAGGTAAAAAACAGAATGGCGCAGGATAGTGGGTTCCTTTTAAAAAAAAAAAAAAAAACACAAAATAGTGCAATATGCAATAAACACAGGAGGGATCTGGTGATTGAGGTACTATATGCACTCACAAGTGTAGGCAAATAATATTCATATCGGCTGTGTTGTCTTCAAAGTGATATTTAATAACATTAGTAAGATATATAAGTTAAAAGCGCATAGAAATTCCAATGAAGTACAGCTATACTTCATTTAGCTGTACTTCATTGGAATTTCTATGCGCTTTTAACTTATATATCTTACTAATGTTATTAAATATCACTTTGAAGACAACACAGTCGATATGAATATTATTTGCCTACACTTGTGAGTGCATATAGTACCTCAATCACCAGATCCCTCCTGTGTTTATTGCATATTGCACTATTTTGTGTTTTTTTTTTTTTTTAAAAGGAACCCACTATCCTGCGCCATTCTGTTTCTTACCTGTAATGTTTGCATTTATACATTCACTACAACCCATCCTAGGTTTTGCTTTCCCATACTTGTTACATTTACTTTCTTATATATTCATGGGAAAATAAGTAGAGTTTAAACCATGTCTAATGTAGTAAAGTAGAAAGACAATTGCCTGGTTCTTATTTACTGAACCATGTTCTAATTCAGCAGTCTTCAAACTCTACAAGGGACAGAAAACTGTGTCTGACTTTGTAATGAATCTCACAGTTATTTTGTTCACTCTACGGGAGGCTTTTGTGATCTGAGAATGTTATAGGACTTAAAGAAGAATGGTGGGCTGCATTAGTCATGCTATGGTCCAGGTTTTAAACCTGATTTGATCCTTTTGTATTGTGATGATGGCCGTTAATGCAAAAATGGCAGTATATTTAGGGACAAGCTGATTCACTGCACTCCAGTAAATGCATTCACATGTGAGATATAATCATTATCGCACCCGTCAAAAGCGATCTATCTACAGCATGCAAACACAGGCTAAGTGACACACATTGTCAATTCAATGAGGTGTGCTTAAAATTAATGGGTAAAATGAAAATGAAAAAAACTGAACTATGCAAAGGCTGCTTAATCAGTGCTCCCCTACAGCACTGAATTAGTTAATATTACAGTGAAATAAATGTTTAAGGGGACCCCCAAACCTCTGCCCAAACGCCCCTTCTCATTTCCACTTATAAACCTAAATCTGGGGGCTTCTCAAATGCCCCTGCTACCTGTAGACCAGGTAGGTGGGAATGAGGTCACATCTGTAATGAAAAAAACAACAACAACGTCCTTTGGGTGCCAGCAGGGTGCTCACTTTAGGAAACAAATATCTGATTAACAGTGCTTTGATAATACAGGGTGATACATGATGCCCTGGAACCCTCCCTTATATTTGGCTAATGGAAAAGGGACATCCATAAAAATAAAACCCAGCCAAGGCCATGTTGAGAGCATCTGAGAGGTGGAGCCTGGTAGAGCTCTGATTGGTTGACACCAATTAAAAGTACTATTCTGCATTTGAAATCCCAGACCAAGCAGAGGATGGACACATGATGCTGGTGTTGGTTCATTTTCTCTCCACAGGATGCATCATTTGAATGCCAGGGTGGTGATTTTCACTGCCCACCCTCCAGGCACCAATACAATTTTATATTAGAGGTCTTGCATGCAGGCTACTTTTTAAGGATAATGTTGCCTTATGTATTATTGTGTAATTTTCCTGTATGTTATGTAAATGGTTTTATTTTAACAGCTTTGTTGCATTTTCAGTGTAATAAACATATAAGTAAACAATGCAATTTAAAGGATCACATCAGGAAAAGAAAACAAATTATACAGTTAATGTTTGTTAAACTTAGCATTAGAAAACTGCTTACATTGGTTTAAGTTTATTTTTTATTTTATTTTTTGCAACAAATTCCTTGAAAACATACCTTTTGTAAGGTTTCTCTCAGGGATACTCTACCTATAGAAATGCACAACATACATGTGGGAAAAAATTAACACTTCAGTGCCTTGAGCTGACATAGAGGCACTAACAGTCCTGAGGAGTTCACGTATTGACCAGTTGGCAGGTTTTAATGCCAATACATATACATATTATACAATGTATTCCTGCTCTGGTATCTGAAATTCTGTGTGTAGTTACTTATTTGCTCACTCGTTTTGGAAGTGTCAGCTCAGGACAGTACTGTAAAAGCACAAGCAAAAATTAGATCGTCAGTAATACATATCTTTCCTGTTGCTGTGTGTGGCAGCAGATTGGAGACATTCAAGTGCGGATGGAATTTTTATTTAATTTTCTGGTTACACACTTTGTTATACATCAAGTTCCAAATTCCAATTGTCTCCTTTCATATTGTTGGAAACATATCAAAGGAAGGTGACTATGTTGATGGGATGCAACTGTGTTCTGACATCACTCAATAGAGACTTCATAATGTTTCAAGGGCCCTCGAAACTAAATACTTCACCGTGGGTTAAAGGAAAATAGGATTTTTTTTCTCCACTTTCTGCTACCTACGTCCCACATTTTTGCTTGTTTCTCCAGACCTCTATTTCTTTGGTGAAAAATATTTAATTTATTTTAAATGTATTCATTTGTATTATACAATGGTGTTTTTTTATTATGAATAATGTATTTTTCATATTATTTAATTCAAAAATAAACCCTATTTAATCAGCTTTGGTCTAGAAAAAAATGGTGAAAAGGCATATTTTCCAAAATTGTTACAATATAATTGATACATGTATGCAGCCTGCAACATGGCCTACTAGATAAAGAACAATAATGCATTGGGTTGCAACAGTTATGAGGCAAAATTCGAAAAGTTGAGCAATCACAATAGAGACCATTGAAATTTTCCAAACAGATTGGCCCATTCTATTTCCAAAGGAAAAGTAACCTGTTAAATGCATAGTGAGGGCTTTGACCCTTTCAAATAGACTACAAAAGTACAATGACTCTTTGCTACTGCATCAAAATATATACTGTAATGTGGAGCTTATTATATATATCATTGTGTGATATTGTGTCTTTAATATTCCAAGCAATGAGGTAATTCACAGCAAAAATTCATAAAGACTAGGAACAAAACATAGGAAAGCAGGGATGAAATCATCAAGGCTTTATAACAATTAAACCTTTATATGAAAGGCTCAGTAATTCTTTAGTGTCAATGGCTTTTATGTCAAATAGCAAACGGGAGAGAAGTTCATGTATGTAAACATTATGTAGACTTTTCCTGTTGTGCCTTTTAGTCTTGAAATAAAACTGCATTTTGTATGGAGCAGGTAATGAGAATGGCAGAAACTAATGTTTAAAATAAAAAAAAAAATGCACATATAATACCTTCTACTATATGATATGAAATAAAGACAACATGGAAGGCAAAAAAAGCTGGTGAAAAAGTTAATTTGCCTGGTGCACCCACTCCACAGTTGCTGGTTTGATACCTGGCAGCATCAACTCAGCCTTTTCTGGTTCAGAAGTCAGTAAAACTCATACCATTAATTTAAGACCTATTTGTAAATGATAGAAATTCATACTTCCCAACATACACAGAGGCAAGTCTCAAAGGTTTGGGATAGGGAGGACTGTGGCAATCTGCACATGCACATAACACTAGGCATGCACAACATTCATTCTCCCACTTTTGTTAGTGATCAGAGAATTGGGACACTGGATGAGGAATTTGGTGCAGCAGGATAGTGGTCCTGAATATGGACTGCCCCATGGAAAGCAAATAAACCTTTATAATATACCCGAGTAAGGCGGGACAGTTATGGGTCTGCCTACATTAAAATCGACACTGTGACCTAAAAGGAACTGCATATTATGTTATAAACACAATGGTCAACCAGCTACTAAACTTTTTAGATTTTAGAAGACAACATGTAGACGATGTAGTATCATCAGTTAAATATTACTGGTATGTTGTAAGAAAAGAGACACTACCTTAAACCTCCTAAGCCATGTTATTTCCAAATTCTTCAGAAGTAGAGCCCATTGTAGAATGTTTCCATAGTCACACAGCATGAGTTAAACCTAATTTGGGATCAAGAATTTCCTCTGCTCAACCTCCATGGGGTTAGTTTCTTTTCTCTGCTTGCTGAATACCAAGAATGCATAGAGCTGTAATATACACGGCAATATACAAACTGGGAAACCAGTTCAGTTGGACAATTAGCATAGCTGTTGCTTTTGGAGGGTATGTTTTCATTCAGCTCTGAGGTGATTGTCAAAGAATTAATTACTCTATGCAGAAACTGGGTTTCTTTTAAAGAGTTTGTCAACTTTAGCCTTTAATAGATGCTATCACCTGTCAAAGCATTTTGCAGAGGGTGCATGGGTCACTGCTTTGCAATAGACAGCAAGAGTTCATAGACACACTGATTGTTCAGTCTTGAGACCAGATCATAATTTGCTCAGAGAATAACCATTATTGTTTCATTATTTTCACATGTACTAAAGTATATGTTGTGGAGCTCTCGATGCCATAATGAAAATGATATTTTTTGCTGATATCCATTCTGTTTGCCTTTTCTAAGAGAAACAAGGAATTGTCCTAGTCAACAGAAAGTCACCAATTATATACCCCACAATTGTGCTTTTTTCTACGAGACAACCCTGATTCGGGTATCCAATCCCAGCGGTCCTAACTTCATCCAACAGTGTCTGAGACAGAAGGGGAGATCAATGCATGCACATACACCATACTGATCAGTGTCCCACATATTGGGAGTAGAGTTGCCACCAAGCCGGTATTGAACATTAAGCCAGTGTAAAATCGGGCTTGCAGCCAGTGTTACATGTATGGAGGCAATAAGAAAAAGTGACCACCCTAGTTGGGATATATGCAGTTATGCATACAATAATATTTGACAAAGACATTAACAGAAGCAATTTTAAACATAAAAGGGCTGTTATAAAAATGCACAATATCTTCATTTACTATGCTCCCTGAATTGGATCATTTTGTATGAAACGCGCCTGGGCTAAACATGATGCTCACTACAAGAAAGGCATCAGTCCTGTTATTGTAACACATGCAGGATAGAAACAGAGAAACATAATTGATTTTTGGGATGTAGAGACATTTATATCCATTGGAGTAAACAAATTTAAATTAAGAGTCGACCCATTGCCAAATCACATTTTGTATGAATCAATACAGCATAAAGGTCCTTTTATTGTGTGGGAAAATATTTAGACTATAGCAGTTTTTAATATAGTTTTTGTAATAAAATGTAACTATCACCCTATGAAACTATTATTTTGTCACCCCTCTATCCTTCCTTCTGTTTTGCATTCATAAAAACTTAAGAAACATACCTATTATGCAGACAAACTAGTGAAAATATTACCTTCTCAGCAAAAGACAAGGAATTAATGTGTACATGTATAGCATCTTTAAAGGGATAGTCTAGTCCTCAAAAACACTTTGGTGCAAGATGAAGATTACCGCTTGTATAATGCACAGGCTTTTTTCCCCAGTGTGATATGATGCAGGCATTCCACATAAATCACATTTTTAATATTTGACTTTAACCCTCCCCAGTGATTACTCATCTGCATGTTTACTGCAGGTGCGAAGCACTGACTACATAGACACTAAGGATATAGCTCTTGTACACAGTAGGATCTCTTAACAGTGCAACACACTGTCTCATGACATCACTAGAGAGACAAGAAATTCCATTCGTTTTAATCACATTATTATCATTGGTACCTGCAAAAGAAAAAAGAAAAAGAAATTACTTTTACTCCGCTAGTGTGGGCAGTCCTGTTTTTTATTGCAAACTGCTGTAATTTCACAGTTTCATCTAGCTGTAAGTATTTAATATTTTAATCAATGCAAAATGTAAAACATGCTTAAAGTACTTTGAAAGCACATTAATATGCATTGATATTTGAAAGATGCATTTTGGACATTAGACAGTCCCTTTAATATCATGATCTTGTGTCTATGAGAAGTTGATTAGTGTGTATTGTATATGTGCACATGAACCCTCTAACTATTCATTTTCATACCACTTGGCCATGGAGGGACCTCATCCATGCCATCATTGTTGGTAGCCTCACACAAAAGGTGAGGAACTGCTATTTTCCTCAACAAATGGCAGTACTTGCATAAAAGCAGTAAAAGTGTCAGGAAGTCCTCTGACAGACAAAATCCCATTTCATTCATGCAGCCATTCATAAACCATCTCAGACTGAATGCTTTAAATTGTTGGACCGTTCAAGAAAGTGAACACAGGCAGCATATATTTAGACAGCAGAATGTCTTCAGATAAATGCTCACTGCACCAAAATAATTTGTTATTAGAATATAATAAAATCTACCTGGTGTATAAATCTTAAAAACAATATACCGGTAATAAAATAATTCACCTATTGTGAAGTATCTTCCTTTCTTCTGGGTAATCGTTATTACATGCTTCATTAACGCCAGCTGTCAGGAGCATAAGAAGTGATAAGTAGCGCGTGGGACACAACTAATTAAGATTATTTACTTTGAAACTCTCATTCATTTTAAGTGGCAAATCATTTGTCACTTATGTGCATATGAGGCTATTAATTTGGCACCATTGACTTTAGTAGGAGTAAATGCAATAGTACAGTGTATCACCCTCTGTGCTTTCAAAGTTCAATAAATAACCCTTTAGCTCATGCATGTACAACAGGTCTCTCTCTCTGTTCCCAAGCCTGTCTCGGATTTTCTCTTTATTATTACTGCTGCTCTAACACTGTGAAAATTAGTCTTCTAACCAGAGATTATTCCATCCCTATTGGCAGTCATGTCATTTGGATTTTGTGCTTCCCTAGGGATGATTAAGCTTGGGCACCCAACTGCTGCAATTTAATCATCCCAGTCTATGGAGGCAATGGCATAGCTGTTCATTTTCTAGGGAAGGTGGGTAAATAATACCATGCTGTATTTTTAAAAATTTGATGCTATGTATCTACCTTTTCTTAAAATGTTTTTATTTTTTAACAGCAATGCTTTTGCCTCCTTAGACTGGGATGATTAATTTATATAGAATATAGAATTTTTTGTCTAATAAAAAAATATGGTTCTATGTATCCACCTTTTTTGATTTTACCAATTTAAAAAAGTGGATAAATAGAACCATATTGTAACAAATACAGCATGGTATTAAACGTTATCAGACAAAGTATGCAGCAAACGAATCACCCCAGAGTATGGAGGACAAAGGGACTATATCATCTAAATATTGTTTTTACTAAAAATGAAGAGAATGAAAAATTACTGAAAATGATCTATACATCATGTTAGCAAAAATGCAAGGACATGCCTAAATTGGGATAAAAAATGTGTTTTAAATGCCTGTGGAGTCTCCTTGCTTATGACATCACCTGTGGCCTAATATGCAAATTAACTAGTTTGCAATGGCAAATGTGTAATGTGTATATTAGCCCACAGGTGATGTCATAAGCAGGTAATGCCACAGACACGCATAATACACATTTTTCTCCTAATTTAGGCATTTAATTGCAATTTCAGTTTATAGATAATTTTAAATCATTTTTTATTCTCTACAATCCCAGTAAAAACTGTGTTGAGGTGATCCAGTCCCTTTAACATTGGCCATAACCAAATTTGCACTACCCTGTCAGTAAAATACCAGCTGGGTGGAAAATCTACCAGCACTTTCATATGAAGGTATACATTTGTTTCTATTGATATGGTGTGCATTTTTTGGTCATTGATCACAGTTTTAGCCATATCATGATTAAAACACAAAGAAGCAAATCAGAATACAGTTTTTGATGTATGGTGACACTGGCATCTTCACTGCTCTAAAATGCTATTGGCACTCTTAGACATAGAGACTGGTTTGAATGCAACCTCTTTTATTTCATACATTGATCTTTGTGCATCATAATAGTTCACCGTTAATCATAATAGTAAATAAAGACAGGTGTAGCACGTGTGGGTGGGAGGGCTGAGATAACCAGTTTAATCTTAATAACATGTCACAATGATGGCTGGTGTAGCTATACTGAGATACTATTCTTTTTCACTATCATTAACTTTCTTTTGTCTGCAAGCTTGTGCTGTTGGTTTTTCATTTCTGTACAGGGGAGATCACATTAGTACATTATTGATCTCATCTACAAAAAGTTGGGGGAGCTTTGAATTCTCTAGAAGACTATCAGCGCACGATAAAAGTCTGCCAGAGGTCTCTGTTTGATTTAACTTGTTTAGAGATTCAGTATACATGTGGTGCTCACTCCAGCGAGGCTCTTATCTTAGAGTACCATACATCTTTCAAACTCTGTTTCTAGAATAGTGTGGTTGATTTGAAACAAGTGTCTCTTTACCTGACGTGGTTAAGTATTTTAAGGACTTTGCACTGCAGGACAAATGCTTCACTGTGTATGATGTGAGGAGTCATTTGTTTTTAAGCAGATAGTCAGGGTAATATTTGGCTTTAATCATAATACCTTAAGCCCTATTCCCAACAATGCACTGCTATTTTTTTTAGGTTGGTTTTGTGATATTTGAACATTTACCAGCTCAGTGTTTCATTTTATAATATGATTTTGAGAATTGTATGAAAACAAGTATAACTTGAAAATTATTACTGTATATGACCTGAAATGAGGATTGCATTTTGTGGACAACAGTTCTCATGCAGCTGAATGGATCCTGTAGCAGTGAAACACACTGTGCATGTGTTTTTTTCAGATAGAGTCTGGCTATCAGCCTGTGACAGAAGCCACAGGAAGAATTACAGACATATGCATGCATCTCCATAGTAATGCGTACACTAAGCTGCATCATGCTCCGTGATCAAGTGTCTCCACAAGCATTTGAGTGGTAATGAATACAACTATTTGGATTGGCTCCTGAGCAGAGCAAAAAAACATCGGAACAGGGCAGGGTTTGGAAAAAGCTGCAAAAGTAAACCTCCATTTAAGGGGTCTGTTCACTAAAAGATGGGGTAAGATTAACATTTCATATCACCATTTTAACTATACATCGTGCAGGTACAAACCTGGTGAGTTTCCCTCACTAAGAAAACTTACCGGGTTTGTCCCCGAAAATGTATAGCTAAATTGGTGAGATTAAAAGTTCCTCTCACCCCTACTCACCTTTTAGTGAATAGCCCTGTAAGGAAACGTATCGTATCTGCAGCTCTTACGTTGTACAAAATATGCATATTTAAGAACTTTACTTACTCCTTGGCGACATAGGACATGCCAGACATGTCCAGGGAGAATACTCCCTTGCCAACATAAGACGTGTCTGGCATGAACCAAGGCACTCCAGTCCTGTCTGCGGAGGCCCCTCTGTCACAACCGATCGCTGTGACAGCCAATTACAGTGATCGGATGTGTTTAACTGCCAAAGCAAGAAACATTTTATGTTGCTAAAGAAGAGTTCCTCAATTTTCCCTGGCTCTGACAGCTATCATGGGGCAGGGAAAGACTAATTGCACTATTGGCAGCTCTCATTTATATTATGTATATATAATTGTTGCCAATTTCATTAGGGTGAGAAGCGTAGAGAGATTTTTTTGTTTACATAGCGCCCAGATTTTATAAAAAAAAAGTTGGTGATCCTGAAAAAAAAAGGGTTATAACTCTTTTTTACTTAAATAGAGTACATAAAATTACAGCTAAACACAAACACCACAGAGATGTTAATACAGCATTGTCACAAATGGTACAACATGGCCAAAACCGTTCAGTCATCAATGGGTTATTATACACTAACGTTTGTAAAAACACATTTTGGGATTTTAAATATTAGAGAAACAGTTATCACCTAATCATAATGTTAATATTATTATTATTATTTTGGTTTAAAGGAATTATGTGTGCTCATATGAAGGTAGATTATACAAACAGTGTCTGTTTGTAAAACAGATTCTCAAGTAATGCAGCTATACAGTGTTTGATTTAGTTTAATTACTTTGCTCTTGATCAGCAATTACAGATGAGACATTAAGAGTAAACTTGTAACTTGTGGAGACTTTGCCATAGTCAGTCTTCATTTCTCTGTGGTATCAAATCCATTGCACTACTGGGAAATTCATTATTTATTTTTCATTAATTATTTTGCCCTTATTCAGGACACTTCAAAATGATTATTGATTTAAAGTCATTACTATTAACAATAAAAAAATAAACACAGCAAAATCAGGTGAGACCAGGCAAGGTTAAAGTAGGTAATGTTGGTAAACAGTGGACAAATGAGAATGCAATAAAATACTTGTGAAATGCGTAGATTGCCTGTTCTGAGAAAACAATACCGTTTTTCCCTTGCATATATTTTATTGGATGTATTTTTATTTTATGTTTATTTTCCCTGAGATTATGCTTTCTTCTGCCCATTTTAGTTTCCCCTTCTCTCTGTAATCGTCCCCTTTTCTTTTGTTGCCCCATCTCAGTGTTCCCCAGTGTGCTCCACTTACCTCCACATTTGATGATAGTGGAAATACACTCAGATGCAAAGTGCCACCTAGGAGGCTCCAGAGTGTCATAGGTGGCACCCATGCCATATGGTCACCAACACTGGTTTAGATGGCAACTGTTTCCTTACAGAATTTGGGCCATTAGCACTTTTGTGAAACTAAAGACAAACACAGTGTAACCCCTAGGGAATAAGAACTTTATTTAGACAGCATTATTTTGAATATATCATGTAATTTAATGTAGAAAAAAATGAAATATGCTGAACAATTTTTTTTTACATTTACTTGAAAAGTATATTACTCATCTACAAAACCTAGTTAAAAAACCTTCTAAATAGACTCTAATATTTGTCCTGAGTTTAGAAATAGTCAATGTTTACATACTTTTCTGCTGTTTGTGCAATTTATAGGCCAATAATTAAAAGTAGTGTATTGCTATTTCCTAACCATTTTCTCCTACAGTGGCCTTTTGACCGGAACTCTAATCATCGCCCTAACATAACCATAACCCTAGCTGTAACCCTAATGCTAACCCTAAACTAACTGTAACCCTAACACTTAACTAACTCTGACCCTAACTGTAACCATAATGCTAACGCTAACCCTAATTGTAACCCTAACCCTAGATTTACAGCTAGCTAAAGCCTTTTTTTTTAGGTGTAAAGTTGCAGTGTAGCAACACTGCAATGGAAGTGACGGAAGTGAACACACTTCAGTTCCAAAGCTCTTGCCCACAAGAGGGCAAAGCCATAATGGAACGCAGTGGCATCCCAAGGGGGGTGCGAACTACACCAAGTGACTGCTGGAAAAAAAAGTAAAAAAAACCCTGTCACGGCCAAAGGATGTGACAGCAAGTCATATCTGACGGTTGTATTTCCCTCCTCTGTGCAGGAGGGGAGACTGCGCGAAGGAGATGGCCAGAAACATGAAGCAGCCAGGAGGTGATTACTGGGGAAATATCACTGACATATACATGGGCAAAATAACACTGGCACATTAATGGACTAACTAACTCTGGCATATTAATGGGCAAAATTACACTGGCATATTAATGGGCAAATTGTCTGTGGCATTATAATGGAAAAAAATTGCTGTGGTATATTAATGGGCAAATTGGCTGTGGCATATTAATAGTCAAATTGGCTGTGGTATATTAATGGGCAATCTAATGATGGCATCTTAATGGGAAATTGGCTGTTGCATATTAATGGGAAAATAACACTGACATATTAATGGTCAAAATAACAGTGGCATACCTACAGACAAATTGGCAGTGGCATACTAATGGGCAAATTGGCTGTGGCATATTAATGGACAAATTGGCAAATAATGGTCAAACTAACACTGGCATATTAATGGGCAAATTTGCTGTGGCATATTAATGGGCAAATTGGTTGTGGAAAATGAATGGGCAAATTGTCTGTGGCATATTAATGGGCAAATTGGTTGTGGAAAATGAATGGGCAAATTGGCTGTAGCATATTAATGGGCAAATTGGCAAATAATGGGCAAACTAACACTGGCATATTAATGGACAAATATGCTGTGGCATATTAATGGGCAAATTGGCTGTGGAAAATGAATGGGTAAAATAAAAGTGACATATTAATGGGCAAATTGACTGTGGCATATAAATGTATTACTTACATTGCATACATACATGTATTATGGTGGAAAGTCACACTATGGCTTGTTCTGCACGGGCAGTTCTGTGGAGCAAAGTGACACAGTGATACGTTTCTGTGGGCCAGATTGACACTGTGGCATGCCAAATCGTGTGGGTGCAATATGAGTGCAAGCAAGTGCTAAAGGTACTGTATAGTGCTGTGTTAAGTCCTTTAGGTGCAGAGGAAGGGAATAAAAATAAGAAATGCGAGAGGAGAGAGGAGAGAGAGAGAGAGAGAGAGAGAGAGAGATATGTCTGTATAGGTAGGTTTGTGATATGTTTCTAAATATATATATTTATTGTTTTATAGTTGTACAATAGATGGTTGTGACTCATCATCACCTTGTTGATCTCCCATTTGTGGCATAATTAATGGGAGTCTCATGTGTGGCCTATTTATTGGGCTCACATGTGTGGCATAATTAAGGGGCTCCTGTGTGTGGCATAGGTAATAGGGGTCCCGTGTGTGGCATAATTGTGGGGCTTTTGTGTGTGTGGCATTATTAATGTAGCTCCTGTGTGTTGCATAGTTAATGGGCTCCTGTGTGTGGCATACTTTGTGGGGCTCCTGTATGTGGCTTAATCTTTGGCATATTTAATGGGCATTACTAAGGAATCTGGCGTGGTAGTGGAGTAAATCCAGGGGAATGACTCCATGAGTTACCACACCAGGTGACACCAATCCTAGTGACGTCTCTAATGGAATGACATACTACTATTCCAATATGCCACCCGTTCTCGCTCTGTGGGTCATTTTAACACTAGATGTTGGTGTTGCTTAAAGTCTTGACATCAAGGCATTACAGAAACATCACTTTAACCCCTTAACGACAGATGACGTGCCAGGCACGTCACGGCAAATCGAGGACTTGCCGACAGGTGACGTGCCTGGCACGTCATGCACTAAATGGAGTAAAGAAAGCGACCAGCGGACGCTTTCTTTACTCTAACGGTGTTGCTACAATGCCTCTAGGTAGAGGCATTGTGCAACACCCCCCAAATGTGCAGGGGCGCGCTACGATCACTCCACGGAGTGATCGTAGCAGCCATTTAAAAATGGCTGCGCCCGCTGCACACATGTGCTTAGAAAGCGAAACGATCGTTCGCTTTCTAAGCATCTCCGGTGTTGTTAAAGTGCCTCGCTAGCGAGGCACTTAACAACACCTTCAGCTGCCCCAGATCCGATGGTGGTCGCTCTCCTGAGCGACCCCATCGGCTCAGTAGAAGGGAACGCTGCCTGTACAGGCAGCGGTTCCCTTCTAATGGCAAGAGCATCGGAAGTGAAAGTATTTCACTTCCGATGCTCTAGGGGGAGCCAGTCGATGCCGGCACAACAGATCTATGTGATCTGTGTGCAGGCATGTATGGTAAGTGCTCTGATGAGCACTTACCATACTGTCAAAGGCAATATTACTAAATATTGCCTTTGACAAGTATTGATCTGCCTCCCTCATCTTACTACTTTTAGTAAGGGAGAGAGACAGATCAGATCAAGTAAAAAAATAAAATAAAATAATAAAAAAATATTTAATAAAATTTTAAACACCAAGGGCTTTTATAAAAGCCATTTAACCCCTTCCCTGCCATTGATCGCTGTGTACGCAGTGATCATACACAGCAGCACATTTTTTGCTGTCTGTGCATTTTTTAGGGGTTATTTTTTTTTACTGTAATTCATTACAGTATAAAAAAACCTCTTTTAAGAGAGGTTAACCCCTTTCTTGCCGTAGATCACTGCCTAATCAGCGATCTGACGCAAATGCAGCAATCTTGCTGCAGAAGCATTTTTAATTTTTTTAAAACTTTTTTATTACACCCGTCACGTGTTAATTATACCCGCTAGGGGACTACGTTTAACGTAAAAAAATTTTTTTAGCTGTCTGAGCGCATGTATAGCGATCAGTAACAGCTGATAAGTGACAATGGCGGGTTGGCGTTTGCTCAGATGAGCATCACCATTCGTCTGGTTAGATCAATATGTGTAAATATTTGATCTGACCCGTGTAGATCTGCCTCCCTCTCACTTGAGTTTTAGTGAGGGAGGGAGACAGAGCTGTATAATGTAAGTTTTTAATTATAATATATTTAATAGAATTGAGACCCAAAGGCTTTTATAAAAGCCGTTTCCAGTATTTAACCCCTTCCCTGCAATTGATCGCTGTGTACGCAGTGATCTTACACAGCAGCACATTTTTTGCTGTCTGTGCATTTTTTTAGGGGTTATTTTTTTTTACTTTGATTTATTACAGTATATCAAAGGCTCTTTTAAGAGCTATTAACCCCTTCCTTGCCGTATATCACTTCCTAAGCAGCACATATGGTCACTGCCTAAGCAGTGCATATGGTCACTGCTTAAGCAGCGCATATGGAGCAATCTAGTCGCCGAAGGATTTTTTTTTGCTATCAGCATTTTTTTTGTCAGACTCACTAGGGGTTAATTATACCCACTAGGGGATTACGTGTATTCCTTTTGAAGCTGTCTGAACGCGTGTATAGCGATCAGTAACAGCCGATCAGTGGCAAAGGTGGTTTGGTGATTTCTCAGATGAGCATCACCATTCGTCTGGTTCGTAAATATTGTTCTGACCCATATGGATCTGCTTCCCTCTCCTCACTTGAGTTTTAGTGAGGGAAAGAGACAGATCTGTATAACATAATTTTTAAATTGTAATAAATTAAATAAAATGTTAATAAATTGTGAGTCCCAAGGGCTTTTATAAAAGCCATACCTTTTGTATAGTGTAGTGTATTAACCCCTTCCCTGCCACTGATCACTGCACAGCAGAACATTTTTTCTTGTCTGTGCATTTTTAGGGGTTAATTTTTTTGTACAGTACTACAAAGGCTCTTATAAGAGCTATTAACCCCTTCCTTGATCTACATGTTCAAATTCCAAGTTTGAAAATCAAAAAGCGCACCTCTCAAATGTAGCCTTTCAACCCCTAACAAAGCTGACAAAGCTATGCATGGGTGGTATCCCTGTGCTCGGGAGATGTTGCTGAACATATATTGTGGTATTGTTTGTCAGTGACACATACCAAAATATGTGAATTTGTGTCTAAAGTGCAATGTATGTGGGAAAAAATACACAATAAAATGACTACCACAAACTTTGACAAAGGCTGGTGGTAGAATTGGTGCATGGAAAGTGTTAAAATAACACCATTTAAAATAGCCTAGGGTGTCTACTTTTACAAAATATTACTTTTTGGGGTAAAATACACTGTCCTACTTAAAAAAAAGTCCCAAATGAAAGATGGGCTCAGGCTGACTACACGTCAATATTCCAAGTTGAAAATGCGCACCTTCACAATGTGGCCCTTTAGCCCCCAAACAACCCAACAAACCTATGCATGGGTGGTATCCCTGTACTCAGGATATGTTGTTGAACACATATTGGGTTATTGTTTGGCAGTGACACATGCCAAAATCTGTGAATTTATGTCTAAAATACAATATTTGTGAAAAAAAACCACACAAAAATTACTACCACAAACTTTGACAAAGGCTGGTGGTAGAATTAGTGCATGGAAAGTGTAAAAATACCACCATTTGAAATAGCGTAGGGTGTCTACTTTAAAAAAATATATGGGTTGATGGGGTAAAATACACTAGCTGGCTTCAAATATGTCCCAAATGGGACATGGGTGCAGGCTGTCTGCATGTAAAAATTTCAAGTTGGAAAACAAAAAACTGCACCTCACAAATTTGGCATTTTAGCCTCCAAACAACCCAACAAACCTATGCATGGGTGGTATCCCTGTACTCAGGAGAAATAGTAGAATCTATTTAGCATGTTTTTTCATTCGCTATTGTCGATGAGGAGAAGTTGTTTCAAATAAAAACAAAGAAATTTGTGTATTTTTTTTTTTTTACCATATTTTATACTTTTTTTTAATAATATGATAAGATATGATCAAAAAGATGGCATCCATAGAAAGCCCTTCTTGTCCCGATATAAACAATATATAATATGTGTGGGTACAGCAAATGACAAAGAAGAAAATTACTGCTAAACACAAACAGCACAGAAATGTTAAAATAGCCATTGTCCAGAAAGGACAAAAATGTTTCAAAGGCTCTGTCCTTAAGGGGTTAATGGTGGTTGCGATTGTTAATCGCATCCACCACTTGTTTTAATTCCATGCTGTCTGTTGGTCCATAAAGGATTAACAGAGTGTTACATAGTTGCCTACTTTCACTTTTTATGCTCCAAGAGTTGTTGCAGCCTGAATGAGCAGTATTAATGCCAGGACAGACTTGAATTTGATGGAAAATAACAGGACTGTCCTGACAAATGTGGGACTGCTGTTGGCAACACTGGTGTTAATATCAATGAATTGGGGGTAAACATCGCCTAACTATTTTAATCAGGAAGACATTCTGTTAGTTTTTTTTTTAACAGATACTCCTTTGTTCGTATTTGCAGTTTGCAGTGAAATTAACAAACATATTTGAACATTATCACACAAAATCTAATTTAAAAAGGCTTGAAATCAAATTAAAGTTGAGTTCTTACTTTAGATCATTGTCGGCTCAACAGGCACAATGTGCAATGCAAGTGCTACTTAAAGTGGTGTGTCCAAAATGTATTCTGTGGATGAACCCTTGCTGGGAAGGCCATCCTTTGCAGAAGCTTCCTTGTTTAGAGGTGAAAAGAAACCTATTTTTCATTTTGATCAAATGTTATGTTTGAAAACCTCCTACTGCTGCATACTCAGTTGGAGGGGATAAAAGGATAAAACACATTCCGACCTTTGTCTCTGATGCTTTGTTTTAGTATTTCTGATTCTGAGGTGAAAAATAAGATGAAAAACATTAACCGAGTGATGTCTCTTACCTCTGCTGGAGGGTAAACCTGGACAAGTCAAACATTGATCACTAATTCATGTTATAAAAGTTGTATTCTTTGTTAAAAATAGCATTCAGGGCATTGAAGAATATTATTGTGAATTGTCACTGTTTTTTTCCTTCAATATTTTAAGGAAACAATTGGAGATAAAACAATTTCAATGAATAAAGATCATATTTACTATTTATTTAATTTAATTATACCGTAAAGCCCTGGATCTAAGTATTACAAGGAAGGGCACCATGACTAGGCCCAAATCAGGGGATTTCCCACTAGATAGTCCCTGAGTGACAGGTAGGATATCCATTAAGGTATACCCTCTAGGGGTGGGGAGAATTTGTTATACATATATAATATAATATATATAATATATAATATATAATATAATCAGCTCATTACAACACATTTACCCAAGCTGATTTCCCTCCCTCCCTGTTTTTGGGTTAGGCATTCCCATGGTGTGGCAGGGGGTCCTAAGAGAATTGACTCCAGAGCTGGAGGTGGCCCTCACTGGGTGCACTGTCTAATGGGTGTTTGTGCATGGTACCACCAGTTAGGAGGAGGCGGCTGGTGGTTTTCCTTATCATCGGAATACGCTGGTACTAATGCGCCTGGGACCAATTCTCACGTGATCTCGCCAAGGAATAGGCTAAGATTATGCTAATATTTTACTTATGTTACATCATTATTAATGATGTTTGTTTTAAGTGTGATATATGTTTTACATATATTTTGCTATATTTGTCGTTACAGTGTGTTTTGACATAAACGCTGTGGCCTTCAAACTCCAACCTGATTTATTTTGTTTTCAAGCATGCCCCGTGGAGCAGCCCCAGAACAATATTACACATTTTAACATTTGAAACAATGCATACATATTTATACGTTGTGGAGAGCACAATATATATGCATAAACACAGGGATATAACTTAAAAGTGGCAAGGATTGGCATACTTTTGAACAATTGAAGTTGCTGATCTTCCTGCAACAGATTAAAGGTATATAGAACAAAATTCATGATGTCTGTCTTTATTAAAGAACTCTTATTGCTGGGTTGTAGAGATTCATATTGATGGGGCAATGTCAGGCTTGCCTGTCTCATAACTTTTGTCAGTACAATGAACGTGGTCAAAACATGTAATATCAGTATTGCTGCTGAATCTCACAATTGTTCCTCCACAAGATACCCCAACTCAGGGGCGTCCAACTTAGACCCCTTGGAGCGGCTCTAACGATTTAATACACATATTTTCATTTTTAAAAAATATATATTTTTACAAGAAACAGGAAAAAATAACATCTTTGGGGAAAGATAGCTCTTAAATAAATAATATAAATCATACAAAGCTCATACTGAAACAAAAACTAGTTTTTTTTTTTAAATGTCCCTCACCTTAGAGTGCTGGAAGGGATAAAGGTTGTAAGTAGGTTTGCCATGTTTAGTAGTTAATTTGGTTACAGTATTGTACTGACCATAGGTGGTCAAAACAGTTCCGCCAAATTTCACCACGTTCGTCGGAAATATCAGGCGGTACCAACCCATACATACTTCATAGGTTTATATAGTGTTGGAGATTTGTATGTCTTGTTCTTTACCCTAGCAATGTACTTGAGGGTATTCTTATCACCTTCCAGGGAATTCTGCTTATATTAAGATAGGCTCAAACGTATCTACTCAGCTGATCTAGGTACTATTTTCATGGCTGGACTGTGTACATACATGATCTTACTGTCAGCCTCGGGAGCATTAGAATCACTGAACTATTTGTGTAGTATTTCTGTAGTTTGCCACAATGACAATGAACTATAATTGTAGAGATAATTTCTGATCATTTTTATTTTCTGAATACACAGTATACAGACTATTTATGCAACAGAGTTCCATTAAGTAATATATAAAGTCTCTGCAAAAGCTTTAGTATGCAATGAGACTCCAAAGGGGATAACCTAAGGATTTGACAAGTTACAAAAGTGATGTATATTTGAAGTCTCCAGTTAGTAAAACGTAACTTTTATTCGGTACTAATAAAATAGGCATATACTGTAACAAGACAATACATAAGTGCAAAAAACGTGTATCATAACGTGAATTATTAAAACAATCTTTATTACCACCCCAGTTTTTTTACATGGTTGCTGGTTAAGTATATATCATTGCTTTAAGATAATAATGCTGATATAATGTAATATTCATTAGTATGTGAGGTCAGAGACATGCATGCTACAGACATAATCACTTTTTAAAACTCTTTTTACAGGTCTACGTTAGCAATTACTGCACTGATGATCAACATTAAGTATACGTCACTGTTTATCACTAAAGTGGCATATTTTTTCAGCAGTAACCCTTGCACATACTGGAGTTCCACTCAGAGTGCATTAGGACTACAATCAAATAAATATTTTGCTTAAAGGGACACTAAACGTTATTTTTCACATGTGCTTCTAAAATAGAAGCACAAGTGACATTTTAGTTGTCCCTAGTATGAGGACTTTTGATAGTATATGCCAGTTTATCCTCTGACCTACAGCTGCCATGCTTCCATAGGAAGCAGGCAGCCTCTCGGTCAGCGACTGTCTCTCTCTGCTAGCGCAGAGAGAAACCCTTGTTTCTGCATGGGATCAGCAGGGGGACCTTAACTAGGTCCCCCCCTGCTAATCCCATGCAAAAGCAAGGTCTCTCTCTCTGTGCTAGCGGCGAGAGACCCTCGCATTCTGATGTCACAGAGGGGCGAGCACACGACAACCACGCAACAACCAAGAACTGCTGTGTCTCACATGTGAGACACAGCAGATAGTAAACCGGCGTGTATCAAAACATGTCCCGGGACAAAAAAAATGTTTTAATGTTCCTTTAATGGACCCTATAGAACTTCTTATGTTATATTTTTCTACATAGAATGTCTGGTATCGTTGTAATGACTACATCTGTCTTATTCTGTCAGATTATGTGCTTTTTTTCTGTCAACAAACTCGTATTATATGGTTTCTGCTGATACCATCTTAAAAATAAAGCCTGTTACAGATATTAGCGGGAATTCTGATTCTGTTTGATGGTGTAGAGAGGAATTGCCTTGTGTAGACCACACATACACTTGGTGCTGCACAGGTGCACATATCAACTACTGCTTATGTTACACAGGAGATGTGGAAGTGGTGTTGAGTTCCGAGTGACTGTGAATGGCACCTTTGAAATCACATAAGAGATTATGAACTCTGCCAAGGAAACAAACAAAGGCTTGAGCTGTGTGATTTATATGAATGGTCAAGGGCTATTTTATCTGTAGAGCAACAATTTCTGCTCTCCATTTGTCACAGCTGTAATCTGTTTCATTAACTCCTTAATCAGAAAAAAGAATGAATGCAGCCAAGGTGTGCAGAAGGATTTGTTCTGTTCTCTAAAATACATTGCTGAGAGATTCACAAAGCAACCACAAATCTGCCTGACACCTTTTGAAAGTATTATTTTTTTATGCCCTTCAACTGTAAATATATTCTACTTCTGCCTGGCTGCTGCAGGTCTCTGCCTTCGCAGTAACTCTACCCCATAAGGGAGTCACAGCATAACAGACCAAAGAGGGAAAAATAGATATTGGCCACCAAAAGAGCATGCCGGCTAAAAGATATTTCAGAAAGCAAGTCCCCATTGCTTTTTTTCTTCTCTATTTATAAGGACTACCAGGCATCAGTCCAGGTTTGTTTGTTTTTTTGCATACAAAAAATGTTGATGTTTCCTGATTCAGCCCTATATCGGTTACATTTGCTTTTGTTTACATTCTTAGAGTTCCATTCCAGGTGGATGGGGTTCTCCTGCACTGAGCAGGTGCAGTAACCAGTTCATTCAAAATCTGGTACTTCTTGTTTGTTCAGCCTTATAGCAAATTTCTATGAAGTTGCTGGCTTTGGGACAACCCGACAATCATGTGCAGTGGTCCTCCCTGTGCCCAGTAGGACCATCTGCAGGAAAATGTATGCTAAGATGTTGTGGGGGGGGGGGGGGGGGGGAGCAAATTAATTTGAAAAAAGTCTGTAAAACAGAAGCTTTAAAGGGAAAAAAACTGACAAAATACATGCTTCAGTTGGAAGGGATATGATCCCTAGCCAGCATTTGGCTGGTTGATTAAGGCTGTTAGGAGTTTAACAGCTCATGAACTATCTTTTGGTTGCATAAGCAGTGAAAATGTTGCTAACTAAGGAGCCTTTTTGCAGTCAGAATGTTTTAATTTCTTCTTTGTAAGTACAGCAACGCAATATATACTGACATTTCATTCCTTGGATCACTTGTAAAGGAGTCAAGTTCATGTTGTACACAGCTGAACTCAGGCTTATATTCTGCGACCCTTTATAAAACACAGACTGATATTATTTTAAATAACTGTCACAAAGTAATATTTTATTTTCTGACGATCTATTAAACGTGCTCTATATAAGCTTTGAAGCCAGAAAACGGAAACTTCAGAGCATAAAAAATGTTGCCCTCAAGGCGGTAAACACAAAATGGTCTCTTTTATGTACAAATTCAAGCACGGATTAAGTGTTTTTTTTTTATATATCTTTCTTTTTTTTCTGCTGAAGACTTTACTTTAGTACGAAAGTCAAAACAGCTCTGCCTTTTCATTTGTCCATGGAAAACCAAGTACACCAATAATCTTCATTGTTTGTCAAACGTTTTTATTTTTCAAACAAGACTTTCTTTTTTCTTCCCAAAGCAAAGTTTTATTAACCAAGAATGTTTTTTTCTTCTTCTTTTTTTTTTGTGGGGCTCTTTATCCTCAATAAATTATGGATTAAATAGTTTATCCACCACATAGTCTGGAAACTCTGTATATGAAAAAAAAAAAAACGGTTTTATTTGCCCTGCCTGTTTACATATCCAAGGATTAAGGCACTCTGTGCACTTGATTAATCGTCAAGAAACCGTAATAACAAGCTAAGTTATTCTGGACTTTTTAGGCAGAAATAAACGAGAAATCGTTAGTTGTAACTCTTGCTTCATATTACTTGTAATCTGAAACGTCCCTTATTAAATTGGTAGAGTAGTTCTCTTTTTCTTAAATTCCATGTACAATGGAGCTAGAAAACAAACAAATATCCAATTATACAGCAAATCTCAGATCGTCTAAATATATTGTGTTGCATTAGGTTATTTGAACATTAGTTTGAGTTGCATTTCCTTGTGTGCGGCAAATGACACATCCCTATTCGTAGAACACTATTGTTTTCATTTGTTAAATGAAAAAATACGGTCATTTCCACGGTACATTCCACAGATGCAATCAGTTTGGTAAATTAGAATAGTGCAAGGCCTACAGTTGTATTACACCCAGTGACATATCCAGCGTGTACTGACAATGTATTGAATGCGGTGCTGGACGAGGCGTAACAAACACCATTTCACAGATAAAACACGCTTTAAGGATTGCATTTGTGCTGGCTACACCTAAAATAGTGTGTATGTGGCAAATGAACAATGTTATTACTTAGAATGGTAATCAGAAATACATTTTTGTACACGTGAGGTCTTTTAAAAGGGAAAAAAAACATGGCATGGATTTTAACCATTTGAGGCCCATGAAATCAAAATCACTTTGAAAACATGCTTTCAGAGTGAAGCCACTGGGCCTGCAAAGGTTAATGTAGAATTTTTTTTAATCTTTTCTCCTTCCAAACAGTAACTGCAAATGGAGAACCATTATTTCCTCTAAGCTCTTACCCTGTACCGATCTGATTCAACTGTCTCTTGCAAACCCCCAACTTCTGGGCAGTCACATTCAGTTGCTGGATATATCAAGGCAAATGGTGTGGTAAAAGGCTTAAATAGGCCTCTTAAGGTGAACAAGCTTTGAAACCCAACTGCTGCACAATATGCTTTCTCTGTTGCTCACAGGTTTGGCCTTTTTATAATGCATAAGTTATACATGTAACTATTAACATATTTTATATGTTATGGTCCTGGATAAAGATAAATCATTGATATTATTTAGTAAAAAAAATCTTGGAAGAGATGCAAAATAAAATTTCAAGGATTTTTGCACACTTCTCTTAAACCATATAAGTCAAAATGTTATGCCACTGGGGCTATTCATTACAAGTGAACTGCAAAAATTGCTATGTTGAAAATATGGACAATGGAAGCTATTCACAAAAAGGGAGCTGCAGGTGAGTTGAGGTCAGATGTAGCATCCATCTCAACATTTGGTGCTAAAACCCAGGCGAGCTGCTAAATGTCTATTCATTCTTCTAACTTCAGTAATTATTTCCAAGATCCAGACAAGGTGGGCAGCTGCTAAATAGAACGAAAGAGGAAGAAGAAAAAACCTCAATGTTAGATTAATTTGCTGTAATGAATTCTGCCCTGTGTAATTTATGTTTTTATGCAGACACAATTACACTTTTCCAGCTAATGTTTGCAATGCAGCAAGCATATTATTTTCATTCAGTCTGACACTTCTGAAATGCCCTGCTCACTAATAATAAGGTTACCGGAAGATACATTAGGAAGGAATCTGCATACATTTGCAGTTTCCCATGAAAATTAATTTAGATTTGGTTAGTTACACTGCAATGACCATAGCACAAAAATCATTTTACAATGATATTGACAGATGCATTAATTAAAGCACATCAAGAAATAAGATTAAAGGTACTTAGGTGAGTGTTTGGCTCAATGGATTTTGTCACTTAAAATCCTAATATAATTTATAATTTTTTTTATAATCATTTTTGAGGATACTTAGGCAGGCAGTAAATGAATAAACGAACCCCCGGATATCTAACAAAGCAGCATTTAATTATTTAAAAAAAGCACTTGCCGAATAAGTAGTTCAGAGAGGCCATTTATTGGAGCTATAATAGAAAATGCTACCTGAGTCTAACCCCAAATTGGAGACAGAAATAGAGTATTATTTTTTTTTTTTTTACACTCAGATATTGGGGCATAATATTTTAAATTTATTGAGTCTCACATCATTATGCCTTCAATTCATCCTTGTGTTTTCCCTTTCTATATTATTTTTTGTCTTAACTCTTATCCCCTCTTTCTCTTTTCCTTATCTCTCTTATCCTTCTTTTCTTTATCTTCTTTCCTCACTCTATTTTTCTCTTTTCTTTTTTTTAATTTTTTTTTGAATACAGAAAGACAATATATAACACTCACACAAAGACACACAAAACAATACAAAACAATATGCTATAGGAGCCTTCTTGGGCAATATAAGTGCTGGGAGGACCTTTATCCCTTGTCCTTCTCCTTAACATACCTAAAAAAAGAAAAAAAAAAATTGCCCCATCTCTTATGTTTTCTGCTTACCAGTCAGGGTGGGGGGAGGGGAGGAAGTATGCTATTCTATCCATCTGTCTTGTAGGCCAGGATATATAAAACGTGTTTCAGGGACTCGTGTATTTCAGAAGCTCATGTAAAAATGCCTAACTCTCTTTCCCATGCTTCCCAGATTTTTTGCTTTCTCATACTATGTATGGCCCAGCTAATCTCTTTTTCCATTTGGGCTTGGAACAAGATTTGAGAGGTAACCGCTGTCCAGTTGATTTCACCCTGCTTCTTCCAGTTACGAGCAATGGAGATCTTTACTGCCATATATATATGTGTAATAGTCAAACGTTCTGCTTGGCGTAATTTCGGCCAATTGAGATGCAATAGGGCCACACTATGCTTCTTTGGCTTTTTTATATTTGTGAGGGATTCAATTAAGGTAAAGGCCTTACACCACATATCCTGTATGTCCCTGCAGCTCCACCATATATGGAGATGAGAACCCACTTCCTGGAGACATCTCCAACTGACCGGCAGGGAGGAGGGAAACATTTTAGATATAGTTGTTGGAACAAGATACCATCTATTGGTAATTTTATACTGTGTTTCGACTAAGCTTAAGCTTTTGATATCTTTTGAAGCTTTCACGATTGCGTCATACCATTCTCTAGCCTCTATTTTCATCCCTAACTCCTTTTCCCACGCCAGTATAGCTGGAGGGATTATGGTTTGTTCCTGTGTTCTTAAAAGTTTGGACGCTTTTGCCAGTACCTTATGTGTTTCCAGCCCGTCCAAGAAATGATTTATAGAATTCAGGGTATTGCTCTCCTTAATCAAATTATTATCAATAAAATTTCTGATCCTCAGGTAGCTAAATATCTCTTTATCCGGAAGTTCAAATTGTTCCTTGAAATGGACAAAAGAATTTATCTTTTCTGCTATTAGTAATTGATGTACAGAATTAATTCCGCAGGATTTCCACACTTTTAAATTTAAGTTATCCAATTGAGATTCCAGATAGTCAAGACTTAAATTGGACGGTATATTATCTCCAACTATTCTTAGGAATTTCTTTATCTTAAACCATTCTGGTATTAGCTGTCTGTGAATCAGCAATGGAGATGTTATTGTTTTATTTTGTGTCTGCCAAATTAGACTATTTAGGTCCTTTAGGTCGCATGCCGCGGTCTCCATGGCAAACCATCCTTCCTCTTTATTTTTGTTTACTTGGGTCTCGTGGATGTGGCATAGTGTAGTGGCGTAGTAAAGTTTCTTAATATCTGGGGACCCTAGCCCTCCCTTGCTTGGCCTTTGCGATAGCAATTTGTTTCTTATTCTTGGTTTTTTGCCTCTCCATATAAAACTTGTTATACTAGTCTGGAGCATATCCAGCCATGCTTGAGGGATACTGAGGGGAACCATTCTCATCATATAAGACCATTTCGGGAGGAGATACGAATTTACTGAATTCATTCTGCCCCACCAGGATATTTCAACATTTTTTCTCTCTTTTAGCCAGGCATGTGAAAATTTGAGTAACGATAAGAAATTTACCTCCATTAGTTTATAAATATCTCTACTAATTTTAATGCCCAGGTATTCTATGTGGCCTTTAATCCACTCAAATTCATAGGTCTGTTGTATCTCATTAATGGAGGTGGGATCTATATTAATGTCGAGAATAGTGGATTTGTTAATATTTATTTTATAATTAGATATTATGCTGTACTCTTTAATCATATACATGAGATTTTTCAATGACTGAGAAGGGTTCGTCATAGTGATCAATATGTCGTCAGCATAGAGAGATATTTTCATTTCTTTATCTTTAGCTCTCCAGCCCGAGATATTACTGTTATTTCTAACATTTATTGCAAAGGGTTCCAACGCTATAACGTAGAGCAAGGGAGACAGCGGGCATCCCTGTCTTGTTCCATTACCTAGTCGGAACCAGTCTGATGTTATATTCGGGCCAATAGTTCTCGCTGTTGGTTTGTGGTAAAGAGCCATAATGGCCTCAATGATCCATCCCGTCATCCCAAATGCCTCCAGTGTGGATCTCATATACTTCCAGCTGACCCTGTCGAACGCTTTCTCTGCATCGATCGACAGGGTCAGCAGGGGTATCCCTTTCATAGAAGCCTCATCTATTATGTTTATTAATCTTCTCAAGTTATTTGTTGAGGATCTCTTGGGTATGAATCCCACTTGGTCTGGATGGATGATTGAGGCCAGAATGCCCTTCATCCTAAGAGATAAGATCTTAGAGAACAGTTTTACGTCCACGTTAATCAGCGAAATTGGCCTATAGTTTTTTACATCTGTGGGGTTCTTATTATCTTTTAGAATTGGGAGGATATTTGCTCTCAGCATTTCCTCTGGGAATTTTCCCCTTTTAACTGCTTCATTAAAAGATTCAGTTAGGCATAATTTTATCTGATTTTTGAATACTTTAAAGAAAGAATTTCCAAAACCATCCGGACCTGGAGTTTTTGCCTTCTCTAGGCACTCTATAGCGGCGTCTACTTCTAATTGTGTAATAGGAGTGTTCAATAGCTCTCTCTGATCCTTGGATAATCTCGGAATTTCAGTAGAATTCAAGTAGTGAGTTATTTCATTTAAAACTGGTTGGTGAGATATGTTATATAACTGTTTGTAGTATTCATTGAATTTATTCCCAATTTCTTTAGGCAGCATATAGGTTCTGTCCCTCTCTATTAACTTGTGTATTCTATTTTGAGCGGATTTTTTCTTCAGTTGGTTTGACATTATTTTATTTACTCTGTTACCCTTTTCGTAGTATTTCCTTTTCATCTTATGTAGATTAAGGATAATTTTTTCTTTTAACTTCTGATTTATTTTTCCTTGTATCTCTCTTAATTCTGTGTAGGTAGAGTATGTTGGGCTATTTTTATTCTTTTCCGCTATTTTATCCATTTGTACATAAAGGGCGGCCAGACCCGCTCCTTGTTTCTTTTTCCATTGGGCTTCTAATTTAATGAAATATCCTCTTATGACTGCCTTAAAGGCACACCAGTTGTTCAAATGGGATGTCTCCCCTGGGTTATTCTCTAGAAAAAATAGATCAATCCCCATTCTCATATCTTCTTTATTTTTATTATTTTGTAAGATATAGTCTTTCATTCTCCATGTTACATTCGGGGATTTGTCACAAGGAGTCATTTCCCAGTATATTAGGCTATGGTCTGACCAGGAGTTTTCTATTATATGGATTTTGGAGATTTTATGTACTAATTTTATGTCCCCCCAAACCATATCAATTCTGGAATATGTAGAGTGGACCTTCGAGAGATGAGTATAATCCAATTCCCTTGGATGGTTTATTCTCCATATATCATATAGTCCATACTTATTTTTAATATTATTTAAGGTTTGTGCTTGTTTAATGATGGATTTATTTATTTTATCTCCCCTCTTTAGTTTTTTATCCATTTCTGGATCCAGAACTGAATTAAAGTCTCCTGCATATATACTGCATCCCATCTTAAATTTGTCTGTTTCTTCCATAATTGATTTTAGGAGTTTTGTAGGATGCGTATTTGGCAAGTATACATTTACTAGTGTATATGTCTCCTCATTTATTTTACAGATGACTATCAAGTACCTGCCATCGGGATCCCTGATTTGGTGGAGTACGTCTATATGAAGGGAACTTGAAAATACTATCGCTACTCCGCATTTTTTTTTATCTTTGTTAGATGCCTGCTCAATAATATACTTTCTACCTCCCCATGTCTGTTTAGCCTTCTGTGTCCAGTGGGTCTCTTGTAAAAATGCCACTTGAATTTTATTCTTTTGTAAATAATTGTATATCACTGATCTTTTAAAAGGTGTATTGAGCCCCTGCACGTTTACCGAAACTATCCTAACCATCCTGGTGCCCCCCTCCTCTCTCCCCGACCGGCCAATTGTCTCCTGCAGCAAAGACAAACAAACATAAATACATAAAAAGGAGTTTTACTCCCTGGTTTAGTGGAGGCCTGGGACATTCCCTGGACTCCCGTATAGGGTAGTTGTACCCTATCCTATACCTGTGTCTTTTGGACACACGGTAGAGGGTTGTGTCATCCTTTGCTGTGCTCTTTCCTTTTCTATACCTCTCTCCCTTCCCTTTCCCGTCCTCTCTCTCCCCCCCTCTTCCTCTCTTCCCCTCCCCTCTCTCATCCCCTCTCCTCCTCCTTGCTTTTGAGGTTTCTGTTATTGGCTCTCTCTTTTTCCCCAGTACCTTCTTAGGTCTTTTTGTGAGAATCTGGCTGTTCTGTATTTCTCTATTGCTCCTCCTTATTGCCTCCGTCCAATCCTTCCATCTTCCTTCTCCCCCTTCCCTTCCTTCCCCGCTTCTTCATACCCTTCACTTTATCTCTACTATAATTAATATTGCTTCTCTTAGCCTCCTCCCTCTCTTCTCTTCCAGATTCTTCTCACCACCAAACCCTCTCTATTCATTTCCTACTACTCTTATATTTCTCCTTCTATCTTGTATCCCCCCCTCCCCTCTGTGAAACCTGTCTCTTGTGCTAATTATATACATTTACATCATGTCGGTATGGAATTGGCCTTAATTATTAATCGGCCCCCCCTTTATCCTGACTTCTCTCTCCCCTACTATAGAGGGAGCGAGTCAAAAATTGCTACTATTTGTGAAACTTCTGTGGATTCAAGTTAGTAGGTGAATCAAAGGTTGGCCGCCAAAATTGTGAGATTTAACTTAATAGTGAATTATAGTCTTAACCTCGTGTGTCTTGTCATCCCTTCTCCTATTCTCCCCTATCTCTCGAGGAGGAGGAGAAAAAAAAAAAAAATGCAGCTTTAGATTCATTAATTTGCTGTTTAGCCTCTATTTCTCTCCCCTACCCTCTCTTGGTATAGAGACGGGAGAGGACACAAATTCAAAAGTGCTCTTATTAGTAATCCTTCTGTGTTTTACGCTCTGTGAGTAGTTCATAGCTTGGCCTTCATCCATCAATATTGTTAGCTTAATAATATTTTAACACCCTGTGTCTTGTCATTGACTCATTCTTAATCTTATGTGAGGGAGGAGGAAAAAAAAAAAAAAAAAATGCAACTTTAGATTCATTGAATTGCTGTTTAGCCTCTATTTCTCTCCCCTACCCTCTCTTGGTATAGAGACGGGAGAGGACACAAATTCAAAAGTGCTCTTATTAGTAATCCTTCTGTGTTTTACGCTCTGTGAGTGGTTCATAGCTTGGCCTTCATCCATCAATATTGTGGGGTTTAGCTTAATACTATTTTAACACCCTGTGTCTTGTCTTAATCTTATGTGAGGGAGAAGGGGAAAAAAAAAAAAAAAAAAGGAGAGGGGGGGAAGGAGGGTTCCCGAAAGCACCAAGCTTTTAGTTATCTGTCCCTTCCGGGTTACTGCTTAATTCATTTACTCGTAACCAGGTCATGAGATCATTTGCCGAACCAAATTCTTCTATGCTATCCTTCCAGTAGATTTTTAACTTGGATGGGTATCTCCAGTTAAACCTAATGTTGTTAGTGCGTAGGATATTTAGTGGTATAGTAAAGGTTCTCCTCCAGTTTCTAGTCTGGTAGGATAGATCCTGAAGGATACGTATGTCCTTATATTTGGTTTCAGTATATAACTTACTATCTTTGAAAGATCGTATCAGTTTTTCTTTGAAATGGTAAGAATGTAAATTAACTATTACATCCCGAGGTATGGAGTCTGGAAGTGTTTTGGGTTTAGGCAGACGGTGGGTACGTTCAATCAAGAGATCGTGTGAGTCGGCGTCTGGCACCACAGATTTAAAGAATTCTATTAAGAAATCTCTCAGATTGTCTTGAGTGACAGATTCCTCTATGTTTCTTATTCTAATATTGGATCTACGTGATCTATCTTCCAGATCTTGTATCTTAACTTCCAATTTTTCCATTTTCTGCATTAAAGTTTTGTTTTCATGTTTTAGTTCTTCTTGCTGTCTGTCTGTTTTTGACAATTTCGTCTCCATATTTGTCACTCTGTCTGCCATTAGGTTTATCGAGATTTTTATTTCTTTTGAGTTATTTTCTAACTCTTGCATGATGGTTTTTAATTGTAAATCTAGACATTTCTTTAAGAAATCCTGGGAGATCCTTGTAGGGTCTTCTGTATCCACAGAGTCCTCTTTATTAGAATCTATAGATTCGTTTGAGACCTTTGGTTTGTCTTTTGATGGGATTGGGGAGAAAAAGCCAGACACTCTTTTATCTTGCTTTACTTCCTTTCTCTCTCTCTTTTTCTCCCTCTCCCTCTCTACGGTTTTCTTCGAGGCCATTTTCCTCTCCCCTTCCCTTCCAAAGGTTTAAGGTATACCTTTCAGCTTATTTAGCCTAAGGCCTTCGCGAATCTAGTGATCAAGCACTTATAATTAGTTGAACAGTTTTTCCACCTGGTGTATAGATATCTGCCTCTCTAGATAGTAGGGTGCAAACGCCCGTTGGACGCCCCACTCTTTGCCTTACGGTGTATTATTAACTATTCAGCTGCATTGCTCTTAGTCGGGCAACAGTGTTCAGTATCTATTAAGGAGATAGCAAGCTTTTGACCATTAGGAATTTTTGGTTAGTATTCAAGCATTCAATTTTTTGCTGTCCCATTGAAATAGTCTATCGGCCAGATATCCGTAGGGTTATCGTGCTTTTCCTGCCTTTTGGCAGTGACTATTTGCTCCTGCTAAAGCCTCTTTACTATGTTTATCTGGTCTAATGCATTTTCCAGAGTACGTCTAAAAAATTCATTGTACCGACATTTACCAGGTATGTAGCCGCCAAGCACAAAGAGAAGGGGAGAAGAGTAAAAAAAAAAAAAGAAAAGGAAAGAAAAGAGAAAAGGGTCACTTATCTTTAGCGTTCTGTGCCTCTGTATAATAGTCCTTCGGCTTCTTTTTCCCCTCCCTTCTCGACTCCCTCCAGTGCGCACCAGGGCTCCTTCGCGTGTGCTGTCTAGCAGCTAAAATAGCCCCGGTTCAACGGCAGTAATACCCAGCAGGAGAGGGCTCAACTGCTTCAGCCTTTATTGGAGAGACTGGGCTGCGATAGGCAAGGGACACGGGGAGCTCATTTCAACTCATCCATCGGCTACCTGGAGATCTTCCCTCGATTCTCTCCGCACAGCTCCGGTGACACATCGGCTCCACCTCTCAGCGTGCGCGTGCGTGCGTCACTTCATCACGCCCCAGGAGAAATAGAGTATTAAATGGCCATGGCTTTTACTAAAACACATTTTTAAGAATGGTAGTGATATGTTTTGTTAATGTTTGTTCAGAGGTTACTTTAAAAAAAACATACACATTTTAAAAACATAAAACGGAAATACATCAAACTCATATGAACTATATTATTCCTTAAAAATTTAAAGTGAACCTATCATCAAAAATGGTGCCTGCACTTGGTATAACCCTTAAACATTGCTTTTCCTGGTGTTGATTTAAAATATGTTCTACATTTTTTATTTTTTTTTAGAAAAATGGAGTAAAAGATTTCTAAGGCCTCATATGCCTCTTTAAGAAGTTCAACCCATTATTTCCCATAATTCTCTTTGATGATACTTTTTGTAGGCTACTAGATATGCTATTGTCAGATAGGAAAAGTTACTTTCTAGGATAGAGTGACAGGACCCTGGTCCCTCCAGAAAAATTAGATCTTGGGCTTCTTCTTTTTTCCCAGTTTCTCACAACTATCACATTAAAGTGACAATGTAATTTTAAGCTGAATAAAATGTATTTTTTTCTTGACAAATTGCTATGAAACATATAGATTTTTGTAGAACATTATAAATTTCTGTGTACAGGTGGAAAATAAGTCTATAGCGGTGCATCAGGATGTGTTTACAGATGTTCCTACAATGCCTCCCACACTTTGCACTTAATAGTGGCGTAACTGGGTGTTTTCTGAGAATATCTACATTATACCACCATCTAAATGATTATCATTATTGTTACCTAAATACCTAAATACCAAATAAAGTTAATCAACTATAGACATTGTTTTGCTGATATACTCACTATATAGTTAACCAATTACAGACAATGATCAAGTTTAGTTACTATCAACATATCACTGTCTGTGTCTGGCGCTTAGATTTTTTTCTGGCTTCTAAAACTAGATCAAATTTGTCAAGCCCTGAGTTAGCCAGTTGCAAATGCTTCAATGCATTCTGATAGTTATCAGCAAAACAATCTGTTAGACAAAGATGGTGTTGCAGTATAGTAATTATCAGTCAATGACAGAATTGGAACACTATAGTCACTGGCACTGGCAGCCTCGGAGGTATAATACAGTAAAGAATAAGAATATAGTCAGTTACTAAATTATAATTTACTGGAGATGGTGGTACAGTATCATGACAAGGTCATCTTTGAATGGAAATTCCCTTGATGGGCTGTCAGACGAAAGGATCCCATGATGCTGCCTGAGCATCATGAGGAAGGTGCCCACAGCAGGTGCACAACAGTGGTGTTTTGTTTGGGGTAAATTATTTGTGATCATTAAATGTGGCACGAAGTTGTAGTGGAGAGTTGTGCAATTCCAATACAGACCTTCACTGTACTGTGTGCATCACTCATGAATGGGATCCCTACTTTCACATACCATGTCTGCTCTACTCCCTCTCTCTTTACTCATTTCTTTCCATCATCTCAGGAACCCTCTGCTGAACCATTATTTTTTATTTTTTTTATTCATGAGTGACATTTTTTTTGTTTTGTTTTTAATATTAGGTGACATGTCCACCTTGAATAATGAATAATACTTTAGTAATGGCATATGTTAATCAGTTTTACTACTTCTCCAAGGCATTACCAAGCAAATTCCTACATTTCCTTATCAGAAATGCCCATTAAACTGATGTTAGTCTTCCTGTACGTAGTAAACTCTTCAAAACAATTAGCAAATGACTTGTATATTGTGATAAGTACAGCATTCCTGCAAGCTGTTATAATGTATGTTATGTATTCTAACATGACGTTTGATGTGAGATACTGGATGATTTTGCATTTTTTTGCACTCATATGTCAGTCTGATGAAGCTGAGTATATTAGACATGTCTGCCCTGTCAGTATTGATAAGGTGAACGATTCATATGACCTTCACAGACCTTTGCTGTGAAAAGCTCTATACAGATCTTTAAGGTCATAGAATGATTGAAAGGTACACTATTGTATCTGAAACAATCTGCTTGTAGACCTTATTAAGTGTCTGAAATGTTTGTAGCAGCTATTGTTTTATAGTTGAAATATTAATCACCATAACCTTGCTCTAACCAAATGACTTGAAGTGCATGTGTTTAAACTATCTTTATACTCTACATCGTTGCATGGGTTAAATTCACCACCATCTTGGCGGCAGGGTTGTATTTACAAGTTAGCTTCCCTTTTGGAAACCTAAGAGACATTGTCATGTTAAATGTCAGTCTTGATTCAGTCTTTATTACCTAGAAAATATGTAATTGCCGGAACTTTCTTGAATTTTTTATAGTTGAAAGCAGTGGTTTTTCGATATAAAAAAAAACTATGAATGGCGGAGATCAATTTGCTGCGTTAATTGGGAAATAGCAGTTGGTTTTATTATTATTGTTATTATTATTATTATTGAGACAGGCCTAGCCTTTCAATGATCTCTGGTGATTTTCACAAAGAAATCTGTGGCTTTTTCCTTTTCATTGGCTCACATTGGCTGAAGAAGGCAGAAAACTAGACAGTAATCAGGATTTACTAACAAACCCATCCATGCTGACCAGGCAAAACAACAACAAAATCTTAATAAATGGTCACTAGTGCCCTGAATCAAATCCCACTGACTGTCCAGGTTGACTGGTTCTTTAAACACAAAAAATACTATTAAATTGATGAAACTTTATACCCCAGCTAGCTTCTGTGGCATGCATTCAGTTAACTCCTATTCTTGTCAAGGTCAATAACTAGTTTTATTTTTTTTGATCTAAACCTTTATACATTTCTTCAGGGCACAGAGCAAAAAAATCAATTAGGGTGTCGTGCATACAGAAAAATTTGAGCAGCTTGTCTGCTTAGTAAAACAGCATGAGGGCCATGCTGATCAGCCATTCAATCCCAGGAAAGTGCCCTGTAGTTCATTGTAATTAATTACTCTGGAGGGAATCACCAAACAAAGAGATAATAGAGAGAGAAAGATGGAAAAGTCTAAGGCATGTGGGAGGAGAGGAGGCAGATCTCATAAGCGTGATTGGACTTTAGCTGCTTACTTCAAATTTTATTGTTTTTATTTTATATTATGTATAGCTCTGTATCTTATCTGTATTAAGTTCCTGATTTTACCGCTGTGCTGGCCCCACTGCGCGGATCATTGGATTCTATACATGTAAGCAGACGCTTTTGTTTTATTAAAACTATTTTGTACTATCACTAATCGGATCCTTGTTTGTCTTTGGAGCTCTACACATAGAGGATCAACTTTCCCAAGACCTCCTAAGCTGTGCTACAATTTTTCAGCAGTTCTGTGAGTGCAATACCATAGGGGAGACATAGCTTCTCCTGGATCTCACTACAGTTCACTCATTATTCACTTATATTAATAAGGTTGACACCTTGTATTTTTTTCACAGTTTGTGTTAAGCGCACTTTTGTTTACTTGTTTGTTTTTGCATCTATTATCTGAGTGTGGTTTAGGGACACACTAACTAAGTGCTGCTCACCATTTTTGATTTTAGCGCTGTGTACCATTTGTTTTTTTAGATCTCATAAGTGATGCCTGTTCCATTACTAATGAGTGTTGGTACCAAACAGAATATCATCCAACTAATGTCTATAAATACATCTGGGCGCCCTCTGAGGATTATGAAAATATGAAAGCACTGATTTATAGTTCAGGAACAATTCCACATTCATTGTAAATTGGGCCTGCAATGCCTCGTGGAAACGAGAAATGCTAAATCAATTTATTAAAGTGGTTATGCATGTCGTTGCATGAATGTATTAAGTGATAACTGGATGTACTGTATGAAATGTAGCTATCCTTTAAACCTGATGAAGGTTCTTTTAAGTGAAGGAACGTTGGTTTTCAAGAGTCAAAATGATCTTTCTAGTGAAGAATGCTGCTTATTTATTAAGAGTAGGCAATGCCAATCATACATTAAAATATCCAGGATTAATGAATTAAAATGAATCTGATTTTAAACAGGAGTGATATTTTATTAGCTTTTATTAGCGATATTGCAGAAGGACTTGTTGGCAAAGTATGTCTTTTTGCTGATGATACAAAGATTTGCAGCAGGGTTGATATTCATGGAGGGATAAGCCAAATGGCAAATGATTTAGCTAAACTAGAAATGGTCAGAGCAGTGGCAACTGACATTTAATGTGGACAAGTGCAAGATTATGCACCTTTGGCGTAAAAACCCAAAAGCAGAATATAGACTATTTGGTACAGTCCTAACCTCAACATCTGCGGAAAGGGATTTATTAGTAATAATTTCAGAGGACTTGAAGGTAGGTAGGCAATGCAATAGAGCAGCAGGAAATGCTAGCAGAATGCTTGGTTGCATAGGGAGAGGTATTAGCAGTAGGAAGAGGGAAGTGCTCATGCCATTGTACAGAGCACTGGTGAGACCTCACTTGGAGTATTGTACGCAGTACTGGAGACCGTATCTCCAGAAGGATATTGATACTTTGGAGAGAGTTCAGAGAAGGGCTACTAAACTGGTTCATGGGTTGAAGGATAAAACTTACCTGGAAAGGTTAAAGCATCTTAACATCTATAGCTTGGAGGAAAGACGTAACAGGGGGGATATGATAGAAACATTTAAATACATAAAGGGAATCAACACAGTAAAGGAAGAGAGTATATTTAAAAGAAGAAAAACTACCACAACTAGAGGACATAGTCTTAAATTAGAGGGGCAACGATTTAAAAGTAATATCAGGAAGTATTACTTTACTGAGAGGGTAGTGGATGTATGGAATAGCCTGGCAGCAGAAGTGGTAGAGGTAAACACAGTCAAGGATTTTAAGCACCTGGAAACACCCTTGCAGTGCTGGAGAGGCACTGTGCGAGGACGGTGGAGCCCAGACCCTCTCCCCTTATCTTAGGGGTTATCTTTGTCTTTGCAAGGATTTTAAGCATGCGTGGGATAGACACAAGGCTATCCTAGCTATAAGACCGGGAACGGGGGACTAATAAAAGTACTCAAAAAAAAAATAAAAAAAAAATAAAAAATTGGGCAGACTAGATTGACCGAATGGTTCTTATCTGCCGACACATTCTATGTTTCTATGTTTCTATATTGCATTCACATTTGCAAGCCTTAGTCAAAAAGAGGAAACATTACTTTATATATGTATTAGTGAAATGGCACTTGTGAGTTAAGTAAGGCATTTGTGAATAAGCTGTATAGTTCTATTAATTTGTCTGTATGATTTCACCATTTTATGACACCAGCACAATCTGCTGTAAAAACAGTGTTTGCAGATTATATAAAATGCCCCTTTGATGTAGTTCTAATTCAAATTTAATGAACAGAGAAATATTACTTTTAATTTGCAATTTTTGCATTGCCTAAATAACTTTATGTGCATTGTATTTTAATAGTAACACAATCGAGAGGGACGCCAGACAACTTCCAGAGGTTTTCAGCATCTTTAACATATCTGCCTGTAAACTACAGAATTGCAAGTGCGGATTCAACCTTCCTTTTGAAAGAGATAAACCAAGACTTCATGAGGAATGCTAGTTTACAATCTAGGGTAGAGTCGTTTTTCGTTCACAAAGCTCGGAGGACCCCTATCTTGAATGCTAGCTATGGACCCTTCTCTGCAGAGCGAGCTATACCAGAGGACCTTTTATTGACTTCACAAGTCTTTGGATCCAATAAATTCACTTTTAATTGGATACTAAAGGCATATATCATTAATGAGAAAGTCTATCCCAACAAACCTAAAGTCCAAGTCTTGTTTTATATTGCTGGCAGAGACTGGGATGATTATAGTGCCACCGAAAAGCTTCCTTGTGTGAGGTTGTTTGCATTTCGAGAAACAAGAGAGGCCAAAGGAAGTTGTAGGTTGCAGGGAATTTTGGGACTCTGTGTGGCAGAATTGGAATTCCAGCCATCTTGGTTTAATTCACCCCCAGTGATTACAGGCCGCAAGAGAAATCCTGACCAGCTAGAAGGAATTCCGGTGGAACTTTACTACAGTGTCCAGTCAGAGGAAGATAAAACAGAATGCACACCCGAGGAAGCTAGAAAAGGAAATTCAATTCGACCAGGGAAAGACTCAACAGAAGATGCCATGTCTCACATTCAAAGGATTGGCACAATAACTCTGCAACGGACTCCAGAAAATTCCCAGGTGACTGAGCTCAGGTTGGATAACAATGTTGCAGTTTGGTTGCCATCTAAACCAGCTAAACAGGGAGAGATTTTGCAAGTGCACGTTACAGTTTCCAATAACTCAACAGTGGATCAGTTCATTTTAAGGTAAGCTTTATTTTTCATTTAATATTGTCTGATGGGCAACATTTAATTTCTGGGTTGACAAACTGTATGTACAACAAAACATTTTTTTATAACCTACCTACATATAACAATCCATAATATGTAGGTTTGTGGCTTTGAATAGAAAAGTTTCATATGTTGTGGTATCAAACCTAAATAGTGGAAGTAGAATGTTGACAAATAGCCACCATATGTTTGTATAGTTTGTACTGTGTAGTATATAATTGCTCTCATATGTGCTTGTGTGCCAGCTGCAGTGGTTCTAAATAGGTATGTAGTTCATATGATGCAAATATATATCATTCATGACATATTTTCACAATTCCCCCCTTAGTGATACTGGTAGGATGGAGGTTGTAGGGAAAAACAATCCATCAGAACGAAGGGTCACTGAGAAGAAACTACTATTACATTTTCAGCATGCAAAAGTCAATATTTAATTGGAGGACACAGCATGAAGGCTGAGCAACATGTTTTACATAAATCTTGCCTATTCCCCATTGTGGGAAATTTACAACAATATAATGGATCCATTCCTGTCATCTTTGGAAATAATGAAGTTTAGCAGATCTCTCCACTATAAACCTTAACTTATAGTGGGTGGAGTGAAAACTGCCTAAAAATAGGCTTTGGATTTCCCGATTTTCTTTAAAAAATGACCAGCAATGCTAAAGCCAATTTTTTACTGATCTGTTGGTAACATGCTGACTTTGATGGAAGCCCTAGATATGGGAGAGTTGGGAAGAGAGCCTGCAAAATCACTTTCTGTCAAAATGGTAGGTTACTTTTTAATGCAAAATTATGGGTCTGTTGACTAAAATGTGAGTTGAGGTGAGTTTAGGTGAGATGAAAATTTCATCCCACCATTTTAACTATACATTGTCCAGGTACAAGCATGGTAAGTTCCCTCTGCTAAGCAAACTCATCTGATTTGTCCCTGCACAATGTATAGCTAAACTGGTGAGATTAAATAGTGAAACAGCCTCTTTGAGGGTTTTACTCTTAAGTCTTTAAGACTTTGGTGACAAATGAATATGAGGAGCTTGAAGATAACCTGTGTGCTCAAACATCTCTGTAAGGATACTGAGACTTGTGGTGTTTATTATGGCTGAGGCCTGTTTGGCTGCATTACTAGATACATCTCAAGTGCTTTATTGCCACTCACTCTACATATTAAAATCTGTGTCATGCCTACGGTACCTTTCTTATGCTGCCACTTTCACTTTTCTATGCTGTCGAGAAATGACGTTGGTGCCAAAGTGATAAGTGATCCCTAATGTATTTGGTTATGTCTCAGATATGTAATAAATGTATCACGCCATTAAGGAAATGATCTTGCCTCGTTTACAAAATGCAAGAGATAAATTGTCATTCATGCAGGAAATGAGTAAATGGCCTAATTTCCCATTCCCAGTATGTAAAAGTCTCTTCTACTTAGGTAATGTCTTCATAAATTATACATTTATGCATTACAGGTGAAATGTAACTTTAATGTATTGAGGTAAACACGCTACATATAGTAAGATAAGTGACCATTTACTTTATGCTTATTTAAAAACATACACATTTACAAATGTATTATGAGCTTCAATAGGCACTGGGATGTATGTATTCAATCTTGGTGTAGATTGTGTTTCTCAAATAAATGGTAATTGCTTTTGTAGATAGCATATAAAATCTAATGTTAAATCGAACAGAATCTATCCTTACAATGTAGCCTAATTGCATTAAACATCTGGTTATTTTTAAAATCCTGAAATAGTGAAATGTCTCTTAAACAAACCAGAGACAAAAATGTACACGTCTAGCTATACCTCACAACCAGGGCTGGTGCACGGATTTCTGCTGCCCTTGGCAAAGATGAACTTTGCCACTCCCACCATGTAGTACTGCTACATTGCTATATAGAAAAGACCTGTATATGGTTAGTAAGACACAGGCCAATAAGTTATGGTACAGCATAACTCCCATCAATGTATAGTTAGCCAGACACATATGTCTTACAGCATGGCTCCCAACAAAATTTAGTTGGACAGACACAGAAGAGGTACATTATAGCTACTATCACAATATAGTTATCCATACACAGACATTGTGCAGTATAGTCTTCATCAGTAATTAGTGAGCCAGGCACAGACATGGTACAGCATAGCTCCCATGAGTATTTATAGTGAGTGTGACAAAGATATGGTACACTGTAGCTTCCATTATTATATAGCTAGCCACACATAGACATGGCACACTATAGGTCCCAATAGTATATAGTGAGCCAGACACAGACATGGTACAGCATAGCTCCTACATGTTTATAGTGAGCTAGACTTAGACATGGAACACTTGTATTATAGTTTATATATCTAATTTATTAATAATAAGAATAATAATAGTAATAAATAAGTGTGCTGAAGAGTTTTCTGATTTAAAAAATATTTTTTTTTCACTTGTTCTTGAAATAACAATGAAAATGACAGTGACAATAATATATCAAATTAGATATACATTTTAAGATGTAGCCAGCTGATATTGCACTGCAGGTAACGCTAGCCTGAAAAAAGAGGTCTGAAACACATCGCAATTTTAAAAACCTTCTTAGTTTTTTGTATTCTTGGCTGAGATAATTATGTATTATGTAAGTCTGCAAAGAGCCTTGGTATAGTTTTAACGGGGTCTTTATTTATTATACATTTATTTGAATTGCAGTTTATACCTGTCTGTCTGTCTTTTTTTAATCCAAGTGATATGCATATAAATATAATGTATAATGTTAAACATGCTTTTTTTATTTATTGAAAAATGAATTGAATTTAAATTCATATAACACTGCCTAATAAATATTTATTTCCACATTATACTACTCTTCATATGATACTCAGCCAGCAACATAGGATACGTCTTGCTGGCTGAGCATTCTTGGAACTGTAATAGTGAGTGTTAACTTCAGTTCCCATCGTGCCAAGCCAGGCAAAGTTTCTAGCCTGGGCATCATAGGAAAGGCATACAGAAGGTGCAATAAATAAAATTGTCCCCCTCTACCTTCACGTGTTTCCTGGGGACCTTCTTCCTTGGTAGGCTGTGGTTCGAGAATACAGCAGACTATTATACAAGTGTGCTTGAAGCTTTGTACAAGAAAGTGGCCTGCTCCCTTCACATTGGCACAGAGCGCGGCATGTAAGGGGGGTAGGTCTCCATCGTGCTATATCACCAACGAATGCTACTGGGATCCTAAAAAGTATCTTGGCGGCTTGTAACTGCCCCCTCCCAGAGCCGGTGTCCTATGCAAAAGCCAACTTCACCTATTGGCAGCACCAGCTCTGCTCCCAACACTGATGTTCCACTGACTGGTGTTCCTGGGGATGTGGGTTTTGAATGTTCATAAATGAGCCACACATACAAAGACTCTTGGCCCGTGTGATAGGAGTCTCAGAGAACGTCTTTCCCACATGCAGCGGGAAAGTTGGAGGCCATCTCTCACTTTTTTAAATTCGGATCTACTTACAATTGCCACATGCCCATTTTTGATGAATAGACACAAAGAGGTGAATACTACCCCCACAGTGGCAGGAGACTGGGCACATCAAATTTCTGAATCTCTTAAATCAATATGCATCCTAGGCTTAATGAGGTTCTAGATATAGTCATATATGAGCAAGAACAATTCAAAAGTATTTATTAAATTGTTTTATTGTTCCAATAAAATATATTAATTGTACACGTCATAAAACTATATAAATCAATTTGTACAGGCCTCTTTTTTATTATTATTATTATTCTCCCATATATATTACCTCAAGTCAGCTCATTTAATTAGGTGATATCAATTAGATTTTTGTTAGGTTTTCTTTCCCTGTGGAAGAATATCTTATTAAAGTCTTGTGGCGTTAATGAGATTTCTACACATGACTTACGTATAAGTTCTGAGAAATGTAAATAGTATAGTGCAGAGTATAAATCTAATGGGAACTGCATTAGTTAAAAGATTTCTCATTTTCTCTTAAGCAACGACTTGCCCCATAGGATTATTGCAGTTAAAGTGTTTATAACTCAGCTTAAAAAGAATTAAACTAATGGGCAATGATTTGGTGCAAATGGGACCTTTGAGGTGTTAAATATTAACCCACAATAAAAAGAGTACATTACTTTTTTTTATTTTATTTAATGCATATTTTGTGTTAATGTCTTCCTTAGTTATGGGGATTTATAAAATCCAATTAGAACAAATAACATGGTTCTAGCTTATTCTTCATTCTGAAAAATAGATGCAGACAATAAACATGAGTAAATCCAATCATATTCCACTAATCACTTCTACAGCAGTAAGCTCACTCTCTTTGTATGCTAGTCAAATTGGGTCTGGGGCAAGTTGTGATGATCCAAAAGAAGGTTAAAAATCAACCCAAAGTAAGCTATTCCAAATGTTACTGCTTTGACTCAAAAGAGTAATCAGAATTATCCTTGGATCAAGAAGCTCTAAAATATGAATGTTTATTCTATTATTGATAACCCTATATGTCCTGTTTTTCTTAAAAAATATCCAGACCCTTTTTTAATGTATCTATTGTATTTGATAGCACCGCCTCTCTTGCCATTGAGTTCCATATCTTTATTGTCCTTACTGTAAATAAACTCTTCCTTTGTTATCTAAGAAACCTTTGCTCTTACACTCTCAAATAAGACCCTCGTGGACCCCCCTCAATCCAACTTTTCTAAAGTCGCATTGTAAAAACTGTATGTAAATGTAAACTTTTAAAGATTGTATGCAACTATTTTCATATCACATTCAACTATTTCTATATGTAATAAAAATGTTGAAAAATTGCATTTCTTGTTTTATTTCATTTTTCTGCACCCATATTGCACCTAAAGGATTTAATACAGCACCAAACCGTACCTACAGCACTTGCTATGCACCTATATTGCACCCACAGCACTTGGCTTGCACTCATATTGCACCCACACAATTTGGCATGCCACCTTGTCAATTTGCCCCACAGAATATACCACAGTGTCACTTTGTCCCACAGAACTGCCCCTGCACAACAAGCCACAGTGTGCTTTCCACTATGGTACATGTTATTTTGCCCCACATAGCATGCAACAGCATCACTTGCCAATTAAAATAAGCCAATGTCAGGTATCAATTAACATGCCACAGTCACTTTGCCTATTAAAATATTCCACTGTGTGTCCATTAAATATGCCACAGCTTGCCATTAATATGCCAGTATTGTTGTGCCATTAATATGCTACATCCAATTTGCCCATTAGTATGCCAGTATTATTTTGCCATTAATATGCCAGTATTACTTTTGCCATTAATATGCCACTGTTACTTTTGCCATTGATAAGCCACAGGAACTTTGCCCAATAATATGCCAGTGTTATTTTGCCATTTAATATACCACAGCCAATTTGCCCAATAATATGCCAGTGTTATTTTGCCACTAATAAGCCACAGCCAATTTGCCCAATAATATGCCATTAATAAAACACAGCCTCTCTTTTTCACACAGTCTCTCTCTCTCTCTCTCTTTCTCACACACACCGTCTCTCTCTCTTTTTCTCACACACACCATCTCTCTCTCTTTCTCACACACCGTCTCTCTCTCTATCTCACACACACTCTCTCTCTCTTTTTCTCACACATACACCATCTATCTCTCTTACTCACACACACAGACACCCTAACATACACACCTAGATACATTGACACACACAGTCACACACATACATTTACGCAAACACCCTTACACACACACACTCAATGTCAAACACACCTAAACACACACTGACACACACACATACACTTATTCAAACACCCTGGCACACACACCTAGACACCTTGATACACACACATTGAGACAACCACATACAGTCACACTTGCACGCAGACACTAACAAACATTTTTTCTATTTTTTTAACAAAAAAACCTTATAGTGTTGGTCCCCCTCCCTGCTAAGTTACCTTTGTTTGCAGGGAGGAGGACGTTTCCGATGGTGTCTGCAGCTGCAGACACCATTTCTTCTGCCTGAAGTCACATCACATTCGGCGAGCAGCCAATCTCACAGCGGGACGGGGCGGAGCTTGCACCCATCGCACTGTGTCATTATGGCCAGGAGGTGTGGCACTAGCCTTTGGGCCACACCCCGAGGAGGAGGGGCTAGTGAGAGCTCTCCCTATAGCAGCGCTCTCCTCCTCAGCCTCCATTGGGGCTATAGCCCCAGTAGACCCCCTCCCCCACCCCCCCTGCAAGCGATTCCACTGCTGTGCATGTTACTCAAGCAAAGAGAAAATAGAGAAGAATCAAATGTAAGCTATATAAAAGAAAACTCATTAGATTAGCAATGGAGAATAAGTTTTAATTTTCACACAGTGGCTACCCCTTTGCTTTTATTATGGTATTGAAATTAATATTATTCTGTGTACTATTGTTTTTGATACAATGTAGCCTTGTCCCATACAAGACTCATTAGCAGCTCCTACAGACACAGACAGATTAAACAAAGAAAATAAACGTATTCTACAAAGTGTTAGCTTCCACTGACACCATTCTTTCACAGAGCACTGCACAATTCAAACCTCTGGCAGCAACAGAAGGTGTTGAGATACTTTGTTTCATCATATGCTGCCTACCATTCAATGAGAATAATATTGTGGGCGCAAGAGCAGATCGAAATATATATATATATAGAGAGAGAGAGAGAGAGAGAGAGAGAGAGAGAGAGACTGTGTATGAAAAAGAGAGGCTACCTATTATATAGCAGATTATTTTATTTAATAAACCTTTTTTCCAGCTTACATATTTATATGGTAATTTTCACCTCACACCTTGTGCTTGATGGCTTGCTTTTTAATATGTAAATTACAGTATATATTCATCACTATATTGAAATTTTGCAACCTAGCAACCTCCGAGTTCTTAGTACAGTGAGTGTTGGTATAAAGCACGCATCCAAATTAGCTTTTTTTTCCAGTCGCGATTTGTTTGTTTTCTGCTTTGTGATTTCAAAAAAGAATATTTGAAAAGTGTTTGCAAAAAGCCAAATGTGCTATCTAAATTATGCATATAAATGTGACATTTTATATTTAATGTGAGAAATATTAGAAAATGGATTTGCTGTGTGGTCTTTTTCAAATAATAACTGAACGGAAAGTTAAATAAATGATATTTAGTGGTTATGTAGTGGGATATTTTTTTCCATAAACAGAAAACACAAACAGCGACGCTTTGTATTGCTCAGTGGATGTTAAGTTATTTAATTCTAATACCTTTTAAATAACTGCCTTTTGGTGTGCTGAATGAAACATAAATAACAATATAGAGTATTATGTATTGTGTCTAAATCAACCTGTGCAACTCGCCACCTCTAAGGTGGGCGAGTTGCATGTGATCAGTGCTGGTGGGGTAAAATCATTACAACACCCAGTAAATTAATGGGCGTTCTTTAATGGGTGCAGTAAAACCCTCCCATTAAAAAACAATAAAATGTTTATAATTAATGCACAGTTCATTGTATCCCCCTCTGCAAAATTGCCCACTAATCAATATCTGTAGCAGGGCAAGGTAACCTTTGTTGCTTCTTTAAGACCAGGGCCATGCATTGAGCATGATCCTACTAGTGAATAAGGCCGGGGTATGGCAAATCTTCCACAGCCCTGCTATTAAAAGGGAGCCTGGAGGCATTTTGCTTAGCTCGAAGCCCTAATATTTGGCAGGGTGATGGGTGGGAACATTATGTGCAGGTCTTAGACCCATTATTTAAAAGGGGGGCATACTGTGCATTATTTTTTAACAGGATTTTTAACTGGTGCAGTAATTTAACAGCACCCATTAAATAATAGCCATTATATTACCACATACCAGTTTTTTATTTAATGGGTGCTGTAATGATTTTACTGTTAAATAACAAAGGCCAATAATTTAATTTGGGGGAAGGTTACATTCCCCCCCCCCCCCCCCCCATTGACATGTATAGGAGGTGAGTTTAACTTTGCTATGCTCCATCTTTTGCAAGTTATAGGCACCAAAGTTGTAGCAAGACTATCATTTTCATTGTTACATATGCTTCCATTCCCAATAGGGTGGAGACGGATGTCTATAGAGACACACACTGACTCACCTTCACTGAGACACACACATATTCACACTGACTGACTTACTGAGACACACACTGAATCACTTGTAGATATAATACAAATATTAGAAAAAATGTAATCCATAAACAATTTAAGCTATACAATTTGTGATTCTGGTTAACAGCAGGGGACACAGTGACCGGGAACTACGTTTTCATGGTCTTGTACAGTGGGAACCTATCACTTTGTAACACACTGTTGATGATCACTGTAATGGAATGGCTACCCAAGGCCAGTAGCACCTCTGACCGTTGTGAAAAATAACATCCTTAGCCCCGATTAAAGCTCAACTTTCCACCAGCAAGTCTTTCCTGGAACCTTGCTCTTTGTACCCAAATAGCAGACAAGACCACTAGCAATTAGGTACAGACAAATATACACCAACTAGGAGGGAGGCACAGGGGAACTAATTATAACATGTTAGCCTCAAACAATAGAAAACCTAACTTAAAACAGATAATTAAATACAGTATAACTTAACATAATTAAACGTGACACCTTTGGATACAGACATCCAGACTACAAGAGAAAATAAATGGCTCACAGGACAGTAAACACTTATTGATTAGTACACATTTCAACACTAACATATAATAACATTAAACACACTACTTGGAATAGCTTTGCCTGGGCACCTTGTGTTGAATTCCTTGCTGCACTGAATGGGTCCCTTTCAAAGTGTGTACATGGCAAAGGCCCTGGGTACTGACAGGCTATTGGGGATTTGGAAACAGGGGGGACAACATGGGTCCCCATAGAGCTAGTCAATAGTAAATTCAGGGGACTGGTAACCAGGAACAAGCTGGCAGTGATTTGTCCTTTGGGAATGCTATAACCCCTCCAGTGCCAGGGGAGCCTAGGGCATGCAGGCTTCCATGACACATAGCTCCATCGGAAAGGGGTAGTCCTTTACCCTATGAGGGTCCATAGTCCACAGGAAGGTGTTTGGCCCTCAGGGTCCACCAAGGGCCCCAGTCACTGTGGATCTCCAAATTAATTTTGTGACTATCACTATGATTATGAATGATAAAGATTCTCATTATTTGTTACTGCAGCAAAAAAAAATGCATTAACATTTGGAAGATGCATTTTGGGCACCAGACAGTCCCTTTAAATACAACCCTGTACCTGGCAGATGATCAGCCCACTTCAGTACAAAAAAAGTATGCGTTGTTTGTATGTTTGCTGATGCTAGGTTCACATTATGTTCCCATTTTAAGTACAAATATTTATATTTTTTGTTTGATACACCTGCAATGTCACCACCTATGTACATTTTGTGTCTGCCTTTTGTACAGTGCTTCAAAATAGTAAATCATAAAATAAATAATAGTTCAAACAGCCCCAAAGGTATCAGACAAATTTTGCAGTATCAGAACCTTCTATCATCTGTCTGCGTATCATAATAAGAAAACCTCTGTAGGTATGAACTTGAGAAAAATCCAAAAGTTTACTTTGTAAATTAATTATTGAATAATTTGAATAGTCTTTTATTTAAAGTTTTAATTGTAAGATGCATAAAACGCTACTGCGCTGTATAGCACAGGAATGTTTAAATGTAAATATGGTTAAATAAATTATATGATACATTCTTATTAAAGTAATTTATTCCTGAAAAAGGCCAACTATTGATAGTTTTTGTATCGGCCAAGTATTGATAGTTGATTTTGATAGTAACAGAAGGTAATTCTCTGTGCAACTGGGGGAAAAAAAGAGCTTTGTTGATACTTTCATTAACTCCATCCTGCATAATGCCCTTAGGACAACATAGATAGTCCTTTGCTCTGCAGCTCATTGTGACCTCCGTGAGAGGATAATAGCTGGAACCTCTCTGTGAGATGATGCCAGCTTAAATTTAACAGACCCTAAAAGTCGGCGCAGGTTCCACTTAACCAAACCATGCTGATAAAGCCTCTGCAACATCATGAGCGACATCATGTTTTGGCAGAGATCCACAGGGTCAGTAATGACCCTGATGGGGTCTGTGACTCTCTGTCCATGGCACCAGTTCTGTGATCAGAGCCAGGTACAAAAAATTCCCTTTTTGTGGTGCTAAGTGTAATAGTGATGACAATACAGACAATCTAAACTACACTATGAGCTTCAAGGGGCCTGATGAAAGCAAGTTAAAAGAGCAATGGGTTCTTCAGATATGGTTAGGAATGTTTTATATCTTTAGCATTTCTGTGATGTGTTCCTCTGACCTGTAAAATTGTTGTCTTTTGCTTTCTTCTAGTTCATAAGGGAACCTATTTTTAATGCTACATGCCAAGGAATGTAGGCTGCATGTTTAAGGGTATTTGTAATATAATAATAAAAGTAGGGTCATGACTTCCTCTTTCTACTTCCTTTTGTTATATGGGATATCTATGGGAGTTTACAGCTTTGTGCTTTATATAATGTCAAGTTGTACATTGGCCCTGCCCCAAGTATCTGGGTTAAATCACATGGATTTGCTTATCCTTTTGATCCACTCAATAGGATATTCTGAGTCAGGAATGAACAGAGGAGAAATGACAGCATGAATGGAAGTGGTAAAATAATATAACAAGGATATTTCATGAACTATTATCTTCAAGGTTACTTCTATTACAAATACAAATGTTTAGGGTGCAACAGAACCACCTAGTTTGGGATCTCTTGCTACCACAGCAGTACTTTTGTGATGCTTATTGTATCATAAAGGTTTGGGGGTTATATGTTTACAGGAAGAAGGGGGATTATCAATAAGCACGAGTCTAGAAGTGAAATGTGTCAGGCGTGTGATATACTTATTTTTAAGTAGTTTATGGATAACTATTTATTTTCTCAAATGAGTGTTGGAGTTGTTCATTTTTGCGTACTTTGGATAGGTGGTGCTGTAAGGTTAGCCTCAGTGCAATATCTAAAGTTCAGGGTCTGTTCATAGTTTTAATGAATAACGACAACTTTGTATTGATATTTGGTTTGTTGTCAGATAACCCATGTCGTCTTGATTTCCAATTTACCACTTTAGAAGTTATTTAAATAATATAAGGGATATCTAATGTAATGCTTGTTAGAGCCGTGTGTAAAACACATACCTCAAACATGTGCTTATTAGGGGGTCCTTATTTTTGCACCCAAATTTCCCTGTCCCTCTTTCCTCCACTATTGTCTCTCTTTTGGTGGAGCTCAGAATTTTTGGTTTGTATGACTGTGTCACAGAGCTCCGGAGCAATAAAACACACAATTAAATTTGTTTAAACTGTAGTAAATATGTTTTTATTTTAATATGTTTTAATATGTGGCTGCCCACAGCCACACTCTAAGCCACTTCCAAAATTCAAACTTTTGGAAGGTATGCTGTAGGTGCTGTATTGGGGGGTATAAATATGCTGTGTGCAATTGTGCACACACAGATGTGTGCACATTTTTTGTTCTCAAAAAGATATCAGTGGGGAACCAGTCTTCATCTGATTTGAAAATGCAACAAAAGACGTACATTCTAATTACAAAATGTAGTTCAGGAGTATTTTTTAATTGGGATCCAGACCACTTATTAATCAAGCACATCTTTCCAGTTTTACAAACTTGTACGCCACATGGCATCACTTCAGTTAAACATAATTTGTTATTTGAATAAGAAAAATAATCTTAATTCCAAAAAGTATCTTAACCCAGTCCCGCTTCCAATTCCATTCTGTATTGCATTTTAAAATGCCTGTGGATGGTAGTCATAAAAAGTCCTAATGGTTCTGTTGTTTAGGATACTTCTCCCTAGCCTCCCTCACTGTCCCATGAACTCAAATTGTAAGTATGTAATATGTATATGTCTATATATACACACATCGATCAGACATAATATTATGACCACTGACAGGCGGCAAGACCGCAAAGGCAGTATGATGCCTCTGACAATGTTCTGCTGGGAAACCTTGGATCCCTCCATTCATGTGGATTTTACTTTGACATATACCACCTACATAAGCATTGGTTCAGACCATGTACAGCCTTTCATGGAGATGGTATTCCCTGATGGCATTGCACTCTTTAAGCAGGATAATGTGCCCTACTACAAAACACAAATGCTTTCAGAAATGGTTTAACCCCTTGACGACAAAGGACGTGCCAGGCACGTCCTGGGAGAAACTCCCTTAACGACAAAGGACGTGCCTGGCACGTCCTGCATTGAATGAAGCGATTTTTGCGATCAACGATCGCGAAAACTGCTTTAACAGTGCTGGTCTATTGCCTCGACATCGAGGCAATAGCCCGCACCGAAATTTCTATTTCGGGACCCCCACGATCGCCCCACGGAGCGATCGTGGGGAGCCATATTGACGGAGCATGCTGCTCCGTCAATATGGCTAAGTCCTCTGCCGGTCTGAGCTTCGGAAGTGAAAGTAACTTCACTTCTGTCGCTCTGAATATGCTACTTGACTACCCCTAGTGGTAGTTTAGTAGCATTGCAATGGGAAATATTTAAAATAAATATTTAATTAATTAAAAACAGGTTATTTAGCTATATTAGCCTATAGGGTTAAAATTTAATATTTTTTAGCATAAGGTATAGGATTAAAATTAAATTAAAGTTAAAAAATATTAAGGGATATAATAAGGATTAGAGTTGGGGTTACATTTAGTGTTAGGGTTAAATTTTGGGTTCGGGTTGGGGTCAAAAGATCAATATAGGAAAAAAACAAAAAACACTATTTTTGGGTTTTGCCCCATAACTCGCAAAAAAATACTGAAAAATATGGAAACATGCATATTTTTGAACTTGGGAGAACATTTAGAAACTATTTAGACGGGGTCTTTTTTAATGATTTTATTTGTGTAAATTATATTTTAGGTCAAAGTTAGAAAAAGTGTGTTTTTTTAAATTTTTCATCATATTTTATGAATTTTTTTTTGTAGTAAATTATAAGATATGATGAACATAATGGTATCTAATGAAAGCCCTTCTTATGACGATAAAAACAACATATAATTTGTGTGGGTACTGTATGTGAGAAAGAAAAAAATTACAGCTAAACACAAACACCCTAGAAATGTCAAAACAGCCATTGTCACCAAGGGAAAGTCAAGGTGAAAATGTCTTGTCACTAAGGGGTTAAGGAACACATGAACAAGTTCAAGTTGTTGACTTGGCTTCCAAATAAACAAACAAGTCTGATTCATGGAGGCCCCACGTAGCAAGTTACATGACTTAAAGGATCTGCTGCAAACATCTTGGTGCCAGATACCACAGCACACCTTCAGAGGTCTAGTGGAGTCCATGCCTCCATGGATCAGGGCTGTTTTAGCATCCAAAGGGGACAAACACAATATTAAGCAGGTGGTCATAATGACATATGACTGATCATTGTGTATACAGTTGTGCTCAAAAATTTGCATATCCTGGCAGAAATTGTGAAATTTTGGCATTGATTTTGAAAATATGACTGAACATGCCAAAAAATTTATGCTATTGAAGGATATTGATCATATGAATCAATTTATTATTACAATGTTTTTGGCTCCCTTTTAAATCATATTGATAACAGAAATACCCCAAATTGCCCTGATCAAAAGTGTACATACCCCTGAATGTTTGGCCTTGTGTTATGGGGCACCTGTGTGTGTGGCATAATTATGGGGCACCTGAGTCTGTGACATAATTAATTGGGCAGAGGTGAGGCATAAATAGTGGGGCTCTGGTGTGGCATAATTTATGGGGCTCCTGTGTGTGGCATAGTTATGGGGCTTCTGTGTGTGGCATAGTTATGGGGTTCTGTTGTGTGGCATAGTTAATAGGCCATCTAACTGGCATTACTAAGGAATCTGTTTGGCATTGTATTAGAGGAAATCCAGGGTGGTGACACCATGAGTTTCCGCACCGGGGGACACCAACCCTAGTGATATGCAGACTTTTGAACAGGGGTCTTTTCATTTATGTCTTTTTTGTCATATTTTGTTTTATGGTTGTGCCATTCTTTTATAACCTTCAGTTGAATATGAATTCCATAAATTAAAGAAATTTGGTTTGCCTGCTCACTCATATTTTCTTTAAAAATGGTACATATATTATCAGTTCTTCAAGGGTATGCAAACTTTTGAGCTGTGTACATATATATATAGCCATATCTACATTCTACATCTTCTGTCTGTATGAGAAAATACCAAGAGAAACAATAACTATTACTTTATAGAAGTCATAAGCCTCACTCTTGTACAAACTCCTCAAAACAGTTAGCATACTGGTATATTATGTGTATAAATCTTGATAGTGTGAAGTTTTATGAGTGTATTTCAGTGTGTGAAATCCACTCTGTTTATTCTGTGGAGCTTAGGTGACTGTCATCATCTTGTTTGATTGTGTTTGTTTAACTTGCTTCAGATGGGAAATCACCAGATTGATGAATATTACTGATGATCTTGTAAAAGATTCTTCATTGGGGGGGAAGGGGGGGGGGGGACGACGACGTGGTATGTGACTTTCTACATTTATCTCTTCATACAACAGTGTTTACATTTTAATAGAACAGTGTAATATTTTTTATACTGCAACTAAACTCAGTAACATTATAAGAGGCAGTAGTCTGTGAGAGCTCTTTTATTAAGTCTGTAGATCACAATCGGGTCAAACCTGAAAACAGAACTGTGAAACTATTACAAATATAATATTAAAAAGATGGGTAAGGGGTTAATATAATGTCATATTATATGAAAGCAAATGCTTTTCTCCTGCTATGTAAAATCCCAAGCGGTCTACAGATATTAAAGATTTTATTTTATAATTACTGCCCTTTAGTGTTGTGAGTGGTAATGTGACAGGATTTAGATTTTTGAGAAAACAAATAAACAGGAATATAAAGAATGGCTTATATTTCAAAATAGTGAAGCACCACTTATCCAGTGGAGATGTCACAGCAGTATCTTATGGGCCATTCCAGATTCCAGAGAAAATTTATGGCGGGAGAGTATGTTGCATTATATAGAACATGTGAAACTAACCTACCTTTTGCATGCAAAAATGAATGTATTTATTAAAATATGAATATCTGTAGTCTAAATATGTTTTAGATATTAACAAATGTCAGGGTTGCAGCTTCTACAGACCCTTTTAACAGTTTCAAAAATACAAACTGCAAAGTAACCCAAATATACATATATGTATATATTGCATAGGAGCCTGCACAGAATACACACATATATGTGCACATTGGCAGGTCTTTTCCATCAATTGTACAGCTAGAATTGCCAGGCCAGACAGTTTTTTTGTGGAAACATGTAACTTGTACACACTCTCCTGCAGAATGTACAATGCAAGTATGTTCAAAGGAACCAATATATTATCCAAGGAATGGATCCCATAGGAACTACCATGGTTGATTAATTGAATACCATCAAACTAACACTTAAAATATACATATACATTTATGCTTTGGAAACAAATATAAAAGAAGCAAACTAAAACCAATGTGGCTAACCAGTAAGGTAAATCAGGAAATATATAAAAAAAGAAAGGCCAAATAGATATTAGCATGTATTAAAGGGGTTATTGACTAACAATAGGAAGATATTATTCTGCCTCTTTACAGGTTCATGGTAGGACCCCATCTTGAATATGTAGTTCAATTCTGGGTGCCCATAGAGGGCTTTGTATGTTATTATAGGCATACATATTTATTTAGTGTTTGTTTATCCAAAGAGAAATATGATTGTCATTTGGAGTCAAGAAGGATTTTTTTCCCCATTGAAAGCAGAATTTGAAAGTTTTTTTGCCTTCTTTTGGATCAACAGTGGTAAACAAGGAATAGGAAAGGGGTTGAACTTGATGGACACAAGTTTTTTTTAAACCTAAATTATGTAATTATGTTACTATCATTTACCACTGAACACATTAGCATTATACATCCTGCAGAGCAGAATGTGCCCCTCAAAAAAATAAAATGTCTGAATATGCATATGTATGCATGGAATCAGTAGTAGGAGACATTAATGTAAGATCTATGAAGGCTAATCACAACAAAATAGTAATTCATAAAGTACAGTTTCTGCCTTCTGGACCTTAATAAAATAGTGGGAAAAACACATTGGGGTCTACTTAATAATCTGACCTGAAATGGGGCTTGCAGCCAAATTGCGGAGCAATCCACAATTCGTCTACTCAATATGTCCAATATTGGCTCGACATCAACAATTTTCTGCCATGTTTGGTTCGAGGAACTTGACCTTGGCTTTGTATTAATAAAAAAGTCCCCCAACTTGGATACAATAGCAAGACCCTCACTCCTGGCTGCGTGAAGTGAAACATGCAATTTACAATCAGTGGCATCACATTTTAATTTATCAACATAATGAATTACAGGAGATTTATAGCTCACAATTTTCAGATTAAAGGCATTTGATATGGACTAAACCAACATCTATTTCGAGGATATACAGCTGATCTGTATTTGCATATCAAATATTTAGTCTGACGTTTATGACCAATATAAAGCAATTTACGCCTTACGCGTTTCATGCTATGCAAGCACTTAATCATAGGCATGCCTATGATTAAGTGCTATCATAGCACGAAATGGGTACGGCATAACTTGCTGTATATTTGCACAATTTTATCTGCTTATTCCATAGTTGCCAACATTTGAAAAAAATATCCAGGGACACTTTGCAGCACAGCTATCAAATGTACCTCACCCACTGCCCCAAAGCTCTGCACAACCCACATAATTAGCATACTGTAACACCACCTATTTATTATCGTGCAGATTATATCATTAAATTCCCACCAAACAGGGCCTAATTTAAGGGCAAATGCTTCCTGCATGTTAAACCATCATCAAAACAATAATGGCGCAGCGCCATGGGTCTGAATGGCACTGCACCATTATTGTTGTGTTCAGAATAGGGAAATTTAATTTTTAAAGGATGCAGTTCATAGGTTGGACATGATATAAAAGTACATAGAGCAAGTCAGTTCTCTTCCAGCCCTGCTCTCTCACACCCTAGTCACACACACACAAATACACATACACTTAGTCTAAATGGGCTGTAATGCATAAGCTTGGTATAACATGGCAAAATCAGCAGTAATGTATAAACTTGGCATATCATGGAAACATCATCAGTAATGTATACATTTGCCAATGCATCCTCCCAGACTTGCCAATCTGCTCCCTCCCAAACTTCCCAATCTGACCCCTTCTTCCCAATTTGACCCCCACATTTTCCAGTCTGATACCCAGATTTCCCAACCCCACTTTTCACAATTTTGACCCCCAGACCTGCCAATGCATCCCCACACTTCCCAATCTGTCCCCACACTTCCCAATCTGACCCCGTACTTCCCAAATTATCCCCAGACTTCCCAATCTGACCCCCAGACTGGCCAATGCATCCCCAGACTTTGCAATCTGACCCCCCAGATGTGGTAATCTGACCACTTCTTCCCATTTTGACCCATTAATATGCCACAGCCAATTTCTCAATAAATATTCTACAGCAAATGTGCCCATTAATATGCAACAACCAAATTGTCCATTAATATTCCACAGACAATGTACCCATTAATATGTCACCGCCAATTTTTCCATTACTATGCTATAGCCAATGTGCCCATTAATATGCCACGGTTTGCCCATTAATATGTCACCAAGTGACCCACCTATGATTAAGCGTGGAAACACGTGAAACGCGTAAGGTTTCACAGTCTGTATGTTGCTACTTGGTCTGCTTTTTGCACTAAATAAAGCACTTTTTATTTGCAATTATCGGACAGTGCACATACTTCTCTTTATCGCATTTAATATGCCACAGCCTAATTGTCCATTAATATTCCACAGCCAAATTTCCCATTGCTATGCCACAGCCAATTTTCTCCTTAACCCCTTCCCGCTTGTAGGACGTTCCATGCCATCCTACTTTTTAGTGCCTAGAGGCCTGTAGGACTGCATTGAACGTCCTACATTAAACAGTTCATCACAGCCCCCCGGAATGAGCTGTGTGTGGACCCTGCTGCAGGGACTTTCAGCGGGGTACCCACTGTAAGGTGAGGCCACTTGGAGAGGCCTCACTCTGATACAGAATTTGTAGCGGATGCTCAAAGTGAGTGTCGGCTACATTTTACAGTAAAAACCTGCAGGAAGGCATAGACCGTCCTGCAGGTAACAGCTCATCGTGGCTCCCTGCGATGAGCTGTACTGGGGTTCCTGAGCTAGGAACACACAGACACACGAATGGTGCTTTGGTCGTTAAGGACCAAAGCACCATCCGACGGGAAGGGCTTAATATATAACATCCAAATTGCCCATTAATAAGACCCAAAATTGCCCATTAGTATGCCACAGTCAAAATGTCCATTAATATTCCACAGCCAAATTGACCATTAATATGCCACAGCCAAATTGACTATTAATATTGCACATCTAATGTTCCCAATAATATGACACATCTAAATTGCCCATTAATATTCCACAGCCAATTTTCCCAATAATATTCCACATCCAAATTGTCCATTAATATACTGAAGCCAATTTTCCCATTAATGTGCCACAGCCAGTATTACCATTAATATGCCACAGCCAGTATGCCCATTAATATGCCAAAGCCAGTTTGCCTGTTAATATGCCACAGCCAATGTGTCCATTAATATGTAACAGCCAATTTGCCCATTATCATGACTCCCCAAGTAAAACAATAAATTATACCACCCTCCTCCCCATCCCCAGTACTCACCTCTTGGCTGCTCCATGTCCCTGGCCATCTCCTCCGCACAGAGGATGGAAATACAGCAACCAGATATGACTTGCTGTCATTTCCGGTGGCAATGAGAGTTTTTTTTATTAAAGTTTGAAAAAAATAAGTTATTTGTGGTGATACCACTGGCTGAGCTCACATCAGCCTCCGTTACAGGGCTTGCTAATGCAGGCTGATGTGAGCTCAACTCACACGGACTGACCTACGTGGTTCATGTGAAGTCCCGCTATGACGTCACATGACCCACAATCTTACTAATTGCCGGGACTGTCCTAGGGAGTAGAATTCCCTGGGACAATCTTAGTTGTGCCGGGACTGTCCTGGGAAACACGGGACAGTTGGCAACTATGCCATTCATCACAATGTATTGAACACTTGCAAAGATATCTTCCGACTGTGTGAAGTGGCGCCCTCCACATATTCTCTCTTTTCTACTTTTTGGACAATTGGTTATTTGGGCATGGACTGCCCAGCGTTGATGACAGTCTGTCGGTCAATTGTACAAAGCCTCAAGCCAGACGGAGAGTGTATCACAAGCTGCTTAGAAAAAGAGCACCTAAGGATCTTAGAAACCATATCATATGGTCCTGTTTAGGTAGGTAGGTGCTGTTAAAAAATGTGCACACCACATTTCCTGTGTGCTTTAAATATTACCACATGATATAAGCAAAACAATATAAGTTATTACTCTCTGTTTTAGAGGTATATAAAGGAATGTGTGTTACTATGGAAAACATTAGCTTGCATTTTATGGTAATTCCATACAAAAGCCTCAATTCTTAATGTGTTGAAAAGAAGTTGTAGAAGTGATAAAGGCACATGTGTTGACCTTTGAGACCATACAAAAGGCTAGAAATTAATAAAACAATATACTTGCACTTTTTACCTCTGCAGACAGCAACATCCATGCAACTTGTAGCACCTTGGAGCGTTCCATACAGGAAACATCCGTCTATGTGATACTTGGCAGGCATCTTCACTCTTACTTTTGGACAATATCCTGTCATAATTAATAGGGAATGAATTTTCTGCCTGGGGGAATGTTAAAAGGGCACTCCAGGGGAACAAAAAATGAAGTATAATGAAAGAGCACTGCCAAGTTTGGCCAAGCAAATAAGAAACATATGTTCCTGAGAACAGCGCTGACAAATTCTGAGTAGCTTTGTTCATTGACCTTCCTTCTGTCATCTACATTTTTACACTGGTATGAAACATGTCATCCCAGGTTTTTCAAAAAAGCACATAGTGCTTGTGTAACATCACCATAGACAATATTAGTGACTTTAGGCAATTGAACAAGTACACATTATATTGGGCGTAGTGGATTTATTCTCAGCATTCCATATATAAAACACAATAAAAAGAGGGGAAATTTTTCAATCACTTTTTATTGCGTTCTGTCATAGTCATCAAATGCTTCTTTTATAAAACTGCAGATTTTAGCTGATGTGTACTCTCTTTGGAAGAATGACTTTGTGTCCGGAGGGTTGAATATGTTTGCTACAGTGCTTCCCTTTTGGTTTTTACAAATTGTTTTTTATAAGAGTTTTCATGTTTTATTTCAAAGCCAATAATGTTTTTACTATTCTATGCCGCAAATACAGAACCAGTGATTAATCTTTTGTTCTAGTTTGTGTATTCATGCGTCCATCTTGGGTTCTGAGTCTTTAAAGAACCACAAGCTCAGTACATTATTATTATAAAAGAACCACTTGAGCAAGTTATAATTGCTAGAAAAGTCTACATTATTGTACACTGTGTATCCCCCAGCAGTGTTATCGTGTACGTAGTGGTGAAGAATAGATAATGTATTTATGATCATGAAGGTCAAGCTTGGAACTAAATGGGCTCTTGGATTTTGCCTTTGTCAATTTGGCTTGATATCATGAGTTCATTCTCACATAATTCGATAGAGTATTGGATTTCTATATTGCTAAAAGGGGCAGTTTCATCTACAGTGTCTGATTTTATTTTTAGATAAGTACTGCATAATGTAATTTAAATGAAAGATCCATGCTATCAGTTTTTGTTCTCCTAAAAATTCAAATAACATTTACTAGATGTGTTGCTGTTATTCCTGTCATGAATCAAGTAGACCTTAAAATGGATGGCACTGGAGGGTCTGGCCCATACCTGACCAGCAATTCATCCCGTAGTGCCAATTCTGCTTACCGAAAATGGCCCACTAGGCGATCACATTCCACGCCCGGCTCAAGGCCAACAAGCCAGGCTTTTTACACATTTAAAGTTTGAGAACAAGTAGAGATTGTTTTGCCACCACTTTCGTGGTCTGTATTCATACTGAAAATCAAGATCAAGCACGCCCTTCTGCTCCACAAGATACTTTCCATGATACTTTGTGATGTCACGTGTAACGTCATGGAGGCGTGCCCGAACCTGGAAGTTTGGGCGCGCTGGGATGCCGGAGATGTAGCGAATGCTCTGAATGCTTTGAATGCTCAAAGTGGCCTCATCTGACACTGGGGATCCCGCCGTCCTGCAGGCTTTCAATGTAAAATGTAGCTGACGCTCACTTTGAGCATCAGCTGCATTTTCTGTGTCAGAAATGTAGGACGTTCCATGCCGTCCCACTAGCTTCTAGGCACTCAAAAGTAGGATGGCATGGAACATCCTACAAGGGGGAAGTAGTTAAGAAGCATATTTACACTTTGCTTTCCTATTTGAAGCAATACACTGACTACTACTCCTATTGATCACCACAGCAGTCTATACTTGCATATAGCCACACAGATATATTTTCGAGAATTGGTATTCTGATAAACTGGGATATTAATATTTTCTAAATATATACTTACAATGCCGCTCAGGAAGCTACCAATGGAGCAAAATTGGCATTTGATTTATAAGACGACTTTTTAACCCAGGAAAATCTTTCCAAAAGTCGGGTGTCGTCTTATACGCCGGGTCTTTTTACTTACCTCGTTGCTGCTCTGCAGGTCCACGCGGCCGTGAGGGATGCGCTGTGTGCTCCCCTCCAACCGCTCGACTTCAAGAAAGTTTTTTTTGGGGGGTTTAAAATCCTGGCATATTGGAGGGGCAAAATCCTGGCAAATTGGAGGGGAAAAATCCTGGCATATTGAGGGGAAAAATCCTGGCATATGAAATGGCATTGAGGCGCAAAATCCTGGCATATTGGAGGGTCAAAATCCTGGCATATTGGAGGGGCAAAATCCTGGCATATTGAGGGTAAAAATCCTGGCATATTAAATGGCATTGAGGGGCAAAATCCTGGCATATTGGAGGGGCAAAATCCTGGCATATTGAAGGGGCAAAATCCTGGCATATTGAGGGGCAAAATCCTGGCATATTGAGGGGGAAAATCCTGGCATATTGGAGGGGCAAAATCCTGGCATAGTGGAGGGGCAAAATCCTGGCATATTGGAGGGGAAAAATCCTGGCATATTGGAGGGGCAAAATATTGGCATATTAAATGGCACAAGAATGGCATATTCAGTGGCAAAATACTGGCATATTGAGGAGCAAAATAGTGTGTCTCATGTTATGTTTCTATTGGTGTCACTGTGTGTGTGTAAGTGTGTAACTTTCTGTGTAATGGTGTGTGTGTAAGTGTGTCACTGTGTCAGTGTAAGTGTGTGTGTGTAAATGTCACTGTAGGAGAAAATGCACGTTGGAAGAGGGGTAGTCTTATACGGGGAGTATATCCCAAACTCTATATTTTAACTGGAAAAGTTGGGGGTTGTCTTATACGAGTAGTGTTGCCAGTTTGAGTGGCAGTGATACTGCATGTGCACTCTTGTGCTGACACACGACCTTGCAAGCTCTGCCCTCTGTCATCCCGATTTGCTGAGGGCAGAAGTTGGGTGGTATGATAAAGGCTTAATTATGGTCACACTAACTGCCCCATTATCACATTACCTGTGCCTGAGTGCCCACATTGTTGTCAGACCACACCTGTTCACTGCCAATGAACCCCCCCAAAAAATATAATAAATGCTATTTATACGTAAGCAATTTATAGGCAACCCATTCATTATTATTAGTATCCAATAAGCATTGGCCTTTTCATTATGTGGTGATGGATACACAAATTCACTCGTGTACATAAAAGCATACCCCTCGCGAATTGGAATGCATGATGCACATGCACTTCGGCCCTAGGGTTGCCACCCCACATGTATTTTACTGGCATAGCAGTGAAAAATATAAGCATATTAACTTATCACCAAATTGATAGCTTGAGCTGGCTAACTGAATGTATTGCTTAAAATTATGTTCTGACATAGGCATAATATTGATTTTGCTGGGTAGCTACCGACGTAACATGGTAGCCACATTCCTGATCCATGGAGAGTTCTGCACTTTGCTAGTGCTATACAATTTAGCTGTATGTTGACACCAAACTCTTGCACTGAAGTCAGACCTCAAGGACTCACTCCACAGCCACTTAGATTAACCTGGAAGAGAAGGGGGAAACAATTCCTTGTGGTAAATTATGCAAAGGGGGAAGGTACCTTTCAAGCCTAGCATGACCTTACTTACACTTCTCCCTCTCATGTGCCTCTTAAGACTTTAGTCCACATTTAAAGGGACTATAACAACTAAACATTGTTTATACTGTGAATTTAGAGACTAAAAAGTGATAGGAAATTTTCTCCTAATATAGGTATTTGCTTGCAGTTTTGCTAACACAATGTGTAGACCATTCTTTTTATTATTTAAATTCACACTAAAATCAATGTTCAGCCGATACAGCCCTTTGAAGAACCTAAAAATGCATTTTGTATGCCTTTTCCATAATCAGTAAAGCAGTCTTTTTTTTATTAGTATGTACTTCCAGGGCAGCTATTGAATATGCATGTACGCCCCCATGATAATGATGATTTTTATCTAGCCTTAAAGAACCTAAACCCTGTGCTTTGTATGCCGTTACTGTTTCATACTCCATGAAACAGCCATCTTTAGAGTACGTACTCTCAGGGCTTTTCTAGAATGTGCAACATGTAATGAATACTTCTGCACTATGTATAGTGTAATGCCTTCCCCATGCTCAGTCATGTAGCCCTTAAAAGTCATGACGACTGCATTGCTGATCGTAGATGTCATAGCTAGAGCTCCCCCCTCCTATATATTATCAAATCAGATAGATGCACCTCTACACAAGGCCCCATAGTCCCATTAAATTTGACTTTCTTTTCCATGCAAAGCATTTGCTTTCACAGTACACATAATTAAATATAATATAATGTACATAAATCATCAGTCTCCTGTTAGAATGGGGTCAAAGCATTCAGACATTCAATGGTTTGATTGAAAAGCGAGCCAAGTACAATATGTATTTAATGCACTCTAGTAATATTCTTTAAAATAAAACAATACATTAAATGAATTGAAATATTTGCCTCCAGGAACCAACTGGCAGACTGCCACTAATGTCTCCTGCCTGCGTTATAATATTATTCTACTTATTGAAAACTCATTTCTTTCGGTTTTCCTAACAGAATTTTTTTTTTTAAATTCCCGTATTTTAGAAAATCACGTCCGTCAAGGATACCCACATTAACCCATATTGCACAATGTTCAATTGCAGGTTAGTTTAAAAAATGCAGAGCAACAGTGCTGCTAATATTTTAGTCGTTAAATTATTTTATCTTTTTTAAGATGAATTAAAGTACCTTGACACCTTGGTAATGAAAATGTGCCCTTCATTTAGCTAACTCAGTCATTTACAGAAATCCAGTATTCTTTGTGCTTGTAGCAAGTGCATTTAAATCAAGTGTTTGATTTGTGTTGGAAATTGGCTCATATTACCCAGTCAGGTAATAAATGTTCAGATTATAATGCATATAGTGTAATTGAGACATATGAGTGTGTTTTGCTTCATATTTAACCATTTTTAAACTGTTATGTTCTAATTCAAGGGAGTCCAAGTTCTTTCTAAAGTGGGCCACATGATCAGAAATACATTATTTCTGTTTTATATTTATAGCAACTATAAAGCCAGATAGCTAGAGAAATCACATTTGTAAGACAAACCAGTTAAAATCAGTTTTATTCAAACAAACCTACACATTGAAAAAACTAATAAAATACATGTAGTTAAGTCAGTGGGGCCGCACCTTGATGTCAGATGATTGACCAACTGGCCGTACATTGGACGCCACTGTTCTATTTTTAGATTGCCTGCTAGGGTTTGCAGCTCTTTCAGAAAATTAAAGGATTATTCCAATATCATGCACATCTGTTTTTTAAGCAATCTTTGTAGATACTAATTTGGCATAGAGGTGATTTATAAAGCTTAGAAGCAAATTGTACTGATAAATTGATTTGTCCAATCACCAATATATGTGATTCTCAACGGCTCCACATATATTCTTACTTAAACCTTCAATCATAAAAGCTTATTTGGAATTTTTTGTAATGTGTGTGTTTCATTTTGCCCTCTAATTTAGTGTACTTGTTTTTTAAGCAAATGTTTTGCCTTCTTTTGATGCCATATTTATATTTATAAGCAGAATTTAATTGATTTTGTGGATAATTGCCTAGGTCTCTTATTTAAATTCATGACATGTTTATATATCAGGTGCCGTTAAAGGCTTCTTACTGGAGATCTTCATTGTGGCAAATGTGCACACCTACAATTCTCAGCAATCATTGAGCACATCATAAATGTTTATGCTTTATGTGTATGCAGCTTACTGTTAGGGGTTACAAATTAATCCCTTCACCACAATGGACGTGTCAGGCACGTCCAGCTGGGATCTCTGGCCTGACAAGTTCTGCGGTGAAACGAGCGTTTTTTGCGATCAACGATTGTGAAAAACGATCGGACAGTGCTGCTCTAAACCCTCGATGTCGAGGCAATAACCAGCACCGAAATTCCGGCTCTGGGGAATGATCGCTCCATGGGGCGATCATGGGCTTTGGTAATGTGGCTCTGCCCTCGTGTGATCAGAGCTTCAGAAGTGAAAAAAAATAAAAAAAATTCCGATGCTCTTGATATGTTGATCGACTGCCCCTAGAGGCAGTCAGTAACATTGCAATGAAAAAAAAAGACTTAATTAGCTATAATCTACGGTTAGGGTTAAAATAGCAGCTAGGGTTATAGTTAAATTAGGGTTAGCATAAGGGATAGAGTTACAATTAAATTAAAATTACAATATATTAAGGGTTAGCATAAGGGTTAGAGTTGGGGTTAAATTTAGGGTTAGGGTTTAATTTAGGGTTTGGGTCTCCTGTTAGAATGGGGTCAGAGGGGTTAAACTCACTCTCTTCTTGTTAGAGTAGTATCAAAATATATGTAAAATTTCTTAAAGAAACCCACTTTATCTGTCTGTCATTGATGAAAGAAATATGTGAGCTGATCTGTAATACTACATGTCAGCTTATCCTCTGACTGACAATGCCATGCTTCCCTGGGTTGCAGGCAGCCCTGTCTGATTGGTGACTGGCTTTCTTTGCCACTGCAGAGAGAGATCTTCATTTCCTCATAGGCTTTGTGGATTCCATGTAAAAATTGGGGATTCTCTCTAGCTAATACCTGAGGCAGAGCCTGTTGGATAGGCTGGTGCACACTGACAGTGGCAGTGTGTGCACAGTCAATCAGAGCCCCATTTGTCTGATCAAAGGGTATATGGAGGGGGCATCTCTCTCTGCTAGGGCAGAGAGAATCCCTATTTTTTGCATGTAATCCACAGAGGAGACTTGACCCCCTAAACCCCCTGTGATTAGGACCTCCTGTGCTGTTCCAATGTAGTAATGAGGATCTCTCGCTGCAAACATTTGTTACGTGGTACAAAGAGTTCCCCTAAGTACCACTTTCACATATTACCCATTATGTTAGTAATACACTTGGACATATTGGTGTTTTTATTTTACTTATTGAATATAACTGTACGGTTTTATCAGTGCAGATATCACCATAAAATATCTGTGTATACTATTAAAATTGTTTATGTCACTAGCATAGATATTGATTTAATGATCTTTTTCCTCCAAGTAACATTTGTCTCAGAAGAGTCGTGCAGGAGCTTCCTCTCAAATAAAATGAGTAGTGCCCGTTCTAATTGACTATTCATATTATACCTATCCTCCAGTAATTAACTGATGACAAGCAGATGGGCTGGTTCTGTAAAGAGACCACGTTTAACAGACTCCCTGCACGTCCTTCTTTTTGGGGAGAAGATCTGTAATGTCAAGTGCATAGTTATATTTGTTGTGTACAGATCTTGTTCCAATTAGTATTTTTTGAAATCTTGGTGCTAATGCTATTGTACAACACTGTGATGCTTTGAGTTCCCAGAACTAGAGAAAATGAGGATGTGTTTTCCTGACTCTGACTTTCCCTTTGAAAAGCCATGTTATTTATAATAATGGGTGCACAGAGCTGTCTTCTATGATTAGAGGAAATGCCACATTTGCCAGGTTGAATGACAAACCTGGTCAGCCTAAGCTAGATGGTCCCATCGTCCACAAATGACATGTTTGATAATGCTCAGAGACAGGTCTCCATGTGAAAGCTAAACAAAACTTTTCCCTTTTCTCGTTAGAAATTGAAAAATGCCAAAGTGGATTTTAAATGATGCTTACCTAAACTGGCATTCTTAATTAAATAATTCCTGTGTTGGGATGCAATACCTGATTTGTTTTAATAAGCTCAGTATTTTTATTTAACATCTGCAGTGCTGCAGGGCTTGCATCAAGAAGATCAATTAGCCCATAGCATGTGGTAAAATAACCTGTTGTGTCCGTTAACTGTTAATTGTTGTTATGCTTTAACAAAATGACAACGCTGGCAGGATTTGAGATATGCTAAGAAAACATTTCACTGGTAATTGTAACTGGTTAAGTTTGTTGTGTGTTAGATAATTTGACATTGCTTGTGCCCTTGTGATTGGGAACATTGGTGGTTCGCTGGCATGTGGGGTCTTTTAGCCCTTGAAGCCAGCAGTGAGAGAGCAAACTCTTGAGTTGCTTGGGGCAAAACCAGATGTGCCTGTCGAACTTAGCAGGATCAATGACAACGCCATATGTTTAATAAATACCAGCGACACGCATGTTTTACAAATATCGAAAGCATTCCTAGGACCATGGGCTTGGTATTAGGGGAATCTACAAGGATTTATTTTTAATATATGGAAGTGAAAATAGTTATTTTTAATAACCATGCTCGTTATAGCAAAAATTAGCTGGTGTTCTACCTTAATTGTTCTCTAAAGTATTTTTATTTACCTACCCAAACATTTTAAAAGAACTTCAGAAACACAATTATGGGTCCTCAAAAACCATTTTCCTATTCCTTGTTTAGCACTGTTGACCCCTAAGATCATAAAGATACCTTAACTATGGGAATGTCCTAATTTTACCTATTTGTATACTAACATTAAGACTTGGATTCAGAGGTAGTTTGGTGCTGAACAAATTAATGTCATTTTATTTTGATGAGTTTGCCCTGCAGCCAGTCCTCTTTTTGGCTGGTTCTGTGTGGTCCAGGAGTATGCCTGGGAGGGATTTCCATCTCCATCCCCACCATTGGAAGAATTGTAAAGCATATTTTAGCACCTGTATTTTAAATCAGGCAGGCAAAAACTTAATGAAGTGTATCAGTGAATTAATGATATGCAATCTGACACAAGCACTGTATGTTTTTAACACATAGTACTGTTTTGGGTTGTTTTTTTTCCTACCCTACCCTAGCTGACTCCAATATCTTCTTGCCATGAACAATTGCTTTGGGTTGGCATCAATTTCCCATCAGACAGTTTATTTGATAAGGCATCTTAATATTTCAGTGGGAAACTGGAAGGGTTGACTTTTCATTTAATTTAATTTATGTCTCTCCAGAACGAAACACATATCACGGAGCTGGGCTGTCAGAGATCATGTCCAGCAAGTAGAATCAGTAACACTGACAGAACTACTTAACCCCTTGAGTGCCAAGCAGGGGCGTTGCTAGGTCTCCAAATGCCCTGGGGCTAGAGCCCAGAGGGGCTCTGTCACACACACCATCTCTCACACATACAAACACACTCCATCTCTCTTTCACACATACATACACTCTGTCTCTCACACACACACGCACACTCTGTCTCTCTCTCACACTCCATGTCTCTGTCACACACACACACACTGTCTCTTTCTGTCAAACAGACACCCTGACACACACACCTAGACACAGTGAGACACACACACCTAGACACAGTGAGACACACACACATACACTTACACAAACACCATTACACACACACACATTGACAAACACACACTTACGCAAACACACACACATTGACACACACTCACACACTTACGTTTCTTCTGCCAGATGTCACCTGCAACTGACGAGCAGACAATATCACACCGTGAGCACTGCTTGCACCCGTCGCGCTGTGTCAGTATGGCCAGGAGGTGTGCTTACTGCAGGTACTCGCCTGGAAGCCACACCCCGAGGAGGACATGCCAGGGAGAGAGCTCCCTATTGCAGTGCCTCCTCCAGAGTCTACATTCGGGGCTCCCCCAGAGTTCCATTTGGGGATATGGACCGGGGATTCAGGGCTAATGTCCCAGGAGCCCACCCCTAGTGACGACACTGGTGTCAAGGAATTGGATAGCTCTGTAGTAACAGTAAGTCATTATATTCCTGGAAAGGGTTAAATGAGTTGAGGCTGTGATTCTTAGGCTAGTAAGTTATGGAAGGTGGTCCATCCCTTATTTTGTAACTGCTGGGTTTAACCAAGAAACTCATTGTAACCTGTCTGTAAAGAGTCCAAAGGTTATATTGTGCAAATTCTCTGTTATCCCTTTTCATATTCTTTTGCCTGGCCTGGGTATGCTATAGCATGGATTAAGGATGAATTACACTGTAATTGGGGATTAACCCATTGGACCCAGGTATCGATTACAAGATATCTTTAAGTAAATTGTGTGTCACCAGTAATTTATTACATGACTCCAGGGAGGGTCTAGTAACATTTTTCAGTATGCACTTTTATTCATACCATCATATACCAAGGTCGGACAAGGAGGCATCTTTTAGTAGAGAAACTTTGGCAACCCTCCTTATTTTTATTTTATTTGTCAAATAAATATGTAGGCATAATACAGCCTAAATAAGAAAGTATTTGTGCAAATATAGATAGAGTTAAATCAAAAAGGGCAAAGCCTAAATAAAGTGATGGAGCTGCTATTACGTCCTTACCTTTTACCTCTTGTGGTGCACCTTAACAAAGGCTAGAGCATCTTAGGGCCATAGCTTAATCCATGGGGTTTATTAGTCTGCTTATGTACAAAACCAGGGCTGCTATCAGGGGTGAGAGATGATACACCCCGGGCCCTTTAAAAAAAAATGAGGAAAAAAAAAAGTGTGGGCAAACGGGGCAGCTGCTCAGGGCCCGCTGCCCGCGTTACTGTCTCACACGAAGACAGTCTCGAATGGCCAGCAGCACGCGGTCCGCATCCATGGGAGGCAGACCTGGCTTTCTTTCACTGCTGCCAGATATGATGGCAAGTTGACTGTATACGTGCAGGAAACTTTGCGTAGGAAACTGCCGGGGACAAGCAGCATCCAGGTAAGTACTGGGGAAGGGGCAAGGAGGGGGTGATTTTTTTTTTATTGGGCAAATTGATGAGCAAATTATCTGTGGCTATTAATGGTCAAATTATCAGTGGCATATTAATGGACAAATTATCAGTGGCTAATAATGAGCAAATTATCAGTGGCATATTAATGGACAAATTATCAGTGGCTAATAATGAGCAAATTATCAGTGGCTTATTAATGGAAAAATTATCAGTGGCATATTAATTTGCAAATTAGCAGTGGCATATTAATGAGCTAATTATCAGTGGAATATTAATGGTCAAATTATCAGTGGCATACTAATAAACATATTGTCAGTAGCATATTAATGGACAAATTATCAGTGCCTGTTAATGGTCAAATTATCAGTGGCATATTAATGGACACATTATCAGTGGCATATTAATGATTAAATTATCAGTGGCATATTAATGATTAAATTATCAGTGGCATATTAATGGACAAATTATCAGTGGCATATTAATGCACAAATGATCAGTGGCATACTAATGGTCAAATTACCAGTGGAATATTAATGGTCATATTATCAGAGGCTTATTAATGGACAAATTGTCAGTGGCAATTAATGGTCAAATTAACAGTGGCATATTAATGGACAAATTATCAGTGGCATATTAATGGACAAATTATCAGTGGAATAATAATGGATAAACTAACACATATTGTACTTTTACCTAAAAATGACAAAGACATAAAAAAAAATTGTGCAAATTTTAGACCATTATCATTATTAAATGTTGATGTTAAGCTTTTTTCAAAAATTATTAGTAATAGATTGAAACAAAGTGTTCCAGACCTGGTGGAGGAGGACCAGGTGGGATTCGTCCAGCGGAGGGAAGCAAGGTAGAATACCACAAGGGTGGTGAGTCTTATTCATCTGGCCAAGACAGCAGGCAACCTTGCCTTGTTGTTGGGTACAGACGTCGAAATGGCATTTGATAGGGTAGACTGGCTGTTTTTCTTTTTAAATGCTCTTAAGCCAAATAGGCCTGGAGGAAAGATAACTGGAGTATATTCACACATTATATCATAAATCTACAGTGGCTATCAAAGTAAATGGTTGCCTATCAGGTCACCCTCTCCCAAGGGACAAGGCAGGCCAGCTGTCCCCTCTTTTGTTTGTCCTGTGTTTGGAGCCCCTCTTGAACACAATGGAGAAAACACCAATATACAGGGACATACTAATGACATCAAAATATAACCAAATATTATTAAGGAGGTACAAATATATGGTAAACTTTCAAAGTTTAAAATTAATCATTCTAAGTTGGAGGTGCTAAATATTAATATTTAGTGTCAATAAAATGTTTTACAGACATGAGGGGCCTGATTACCAGATTTATATGGAGGGCAAAATCTCCTAGGCTGGGATATCAATAACTAATAATAAAAAAGTCAAGGGGGGGTAGGCTTACCTGATCTCCAAACATAATCCAATGCAACATAAATGGCAAGGTTAGTTTATTGGTCGAGACCTCCAGGCAAATTATGTTGTAAATTGGAACAAGGGTTCTTGGATGTTCCACTATCTATCTTACCATGGATAAATATAAGATCTTTACATGACAGAATAGTGGATTACCCTGTCTCTGACCATTGCAGTAGGGAGACGGGGGACTACCTCCACATTTGGTCGAATTGCCCTGCGTTACAAGATTTTTGGGTATCAATTATACAAATATCCGTTTAGTCGATGATATGGAAATTCCAACGAACCCATTAACTATTCTTTTACATAATACTAGACATTTAATTAAGATACATAGGAATTCTCTTACAGTCCGTCTATTAAACACGGCCATTGTATTGATACCAAGGCACTGGAAATCTTCCAAGGCTCCCACTTTTAGATGGTGGATTTCTGAGGTTGAAAAAATACGAATATCAGAAGATCTTGTCTCAATCTCCCAAGGTAGAGGTACCTCCAACCCAGATAAGTGGAATTCCTGGGCTTTGTTTATGGGGGATAAGGATTGCGATAATTTGTTAACAAAAACATATAAAGGAGATTATGTCCCAAAGACCATGCAAATGCAATTTCTAGAGAGCAAGAGGGTGAAGGGTTTACAGCTATGCTAAAGTGGTTCTTCCTTTTTTTCTCATCTCTCCAAGATGTTTTGGTTTGTTTACATTGTGGATATATATATAGATAATTAACATATATTAAATTTAAAAAAAACTAACATTGGCTGTGGAATATTAAGTTTTGGATGTACAATGTGGGTAATGGTGCAGCAGTAAATCCTGGATGTGCAACACAGGCAATGGGTCATATCCTGGGGTGTATTTAAATCATTGGCATGATATAAAAACCTGGATAAGATAACTTTGGGAGGGTAGGGGGCGAGAGGGAGATATGGGGGGGGGGGGGTTTGCCCGGAATTATTTTGTTTCAGTAAGGGACCCTGAAATTTCTGATGGCAACTAAGCTATTCTCCTACGCAAGCTGGGTAATATTTCCTAAATTCACCCTACATGAGAGCTGTTCTGGCCTGTCCCCACATGTATACTGTTATGTCACACCAACGTATGGCTTGATACCATTATATGAGCTTTATATTGAAGCTGTTTTACTTTAACAGTGCTGACTTATAAAACATACCTTATACACTTATCAGGTTTTGCAGGAACTAAAATATATACTTTGCTTGTTCTCTGGCTGTGAATGATGAGAATGGTCACAAAAACCAGTAGGTGAACAGGGCAGCTTCAAAGTGTGATGGAGGTATTAATGATTCTTTAAACATTTGTGATAAAAGCATTTTAACAGATAGTATACCTGTTTGCACTCTCTGAATCAAACACTGTTTCCCAGCAGTTTCTTCACACAAAGATCTGCAATGCAAACACCAGCCCCAACCAGTCTACCAGTCAGGGGCAAATTATTTACTCGCAGACCAGGAGCGGTTTCAGAATGGCTTTTCTTAACTTGGCTGTTGCCTACATTTAGGCTATAATCCGTTTCAAGTGATGCTGCAATGATCTGTTTATTCAGACTTCTTATTATAAGGAATGATAAGTTCATTTGCTGAAGGCATGTTTTGTGCCTGGCCTATGCAGAGAATAAGAATGTGCTTTCAAAATTGATTACATTCTGACTTCAAAGGGTGAAAATATTTCAGACTGAAATAATCTAGAAGAAGAAGGATGCTGCACACATCTTCTGTTCCATTCTGAAAGTGCAAGTTTTTACTGCTTAAGAAGGAAGATTTACCATGTCAGGTTTCTCATGCCAGGGGGTTTAAGACATTAAACTTCTATGTTGCATTCACGTTTTAGACAAAATATGTTACATAAGGCTGACCACATAGCTGTGTCAAAGAAGGAAAGTCATTTTTCTCTTTTTATTCAATTAAAAATGGAATTAACGGACATGTATTTTGATTTATTTAAGAATGTGAATATTTGTGGGAGGTGGGGAGTTTGTGGTATAAATGCTGTATTTTATGTTTGTGCTTTTTATATTGTTTGCTTAATGATTTTTGTTTTTCTATTTTTATGCCTATAAATGGAAAATAAAAAGGAAAAAAAACAACACATACCTCCAAATATCTCCCTCTGGCAAAATGGGATGCGAGGGAGTTTGGTTTGAGAGGGGTTGTCAATCAACGCTGGAGAATTAAAACCGTGACTGCAGGTTAGCAGTCTCAAACCGGGACGGTCTCGCATAAAGCATTCAGTTCAAATCAATGCTACCCTGTAAGGTGTATTTATGTGTATTTATGTCATCCCCAGATGTCTTTCAAAAGAGTCCTTCTGATCATCCTGAATGAAGTAGTTTATGATACTTTACTGTTTGTGTAGAAAGGTGCCTTTCTAAACATATACTGAAGTACCGTATTTTCTTGATTATAAGACAAGGTTTTTTTCAGAAAAAAAGTTCTGAAAAAACGACCTCGTCGTATAATCGAGGTCGTCTTATAGTCTGACCTCAAATCGATACGGAATAGGCGGAAGTGTCTATTCTGTACCCACCAGGGAGATTTGGGCAGCCAGTAGATGTATGCACGATATGTGCAGACATCCTCCATGCTGCCCTACTCTGTGTCGGGCAGCATGGAGGATGTCTGCACGTATCGTGCAGACATCCTCCGGCTTCCCCCTTACCCACCAGGGAGATTTGGGCAGCCGGTAGATGTCTGCACGATACGTGCAGATATCCTCTGCTGCTGCCCGGCATGTCCGTGATATGTGCAGACATCCTCCATGCTGCCCTACACTGGGTTGGGCAGCATGGAGGATGTCTGCATGTATCGTGCAGACATCCTCCGGCTTCCCCCGCTACCCACTAGGGAGATTTGGGCAGCTGGTAGATGTCTGCACGATACGTGCAGATATCCTCTGCTGCTGCCCGGCATGTCCTTCCGGACTTGGTCATGTGCGTGGTCATGTGTGTGTCATTATAGATGGAAGTGTCGGGCAGCATGGAGGATGTCTGCACGTATCTTGCAGACATCCCCCAGCTGCCCCCACTAGCCACCAGAGAGAGGGGGGACAGAGACAAAGCAGGGGGGTGGGGGGGAGGACTGAGACAACGCAGGGGGGGGGAGACACAGACAATGCAGGGGGGGCGACAACGTTGGGGGGAGGAGGGGGAGAGACAGACACAATCCTGGGGGGAGTGGGGAGAGAGACATACAACGCTGGGGGGAGACAGAGACAACACTGGGGGGAGAGTGAGAGAGAGAGGGTGAGAGAGAGACAACAATGGGGGGGAAGAGGGTGAGAGCATGAGACAACAGTTGGGGGAGGGTGGGAGAGAGAGACAATGCTGGGGGAGGGGATGAGAGACAGACAACGCTGGGGGGTGAGAGAGAGACAACGCTGGGGGAGGGGGGAGAGAGGCAACACTGGGGGTAGTGTGGGAGAGAGAGAGCCAACGCTGGGGGGGGGGGGGTTGTCTTATATTCGAGTAAATATGGTATATTACAAATAAACACATGGGGTCTATTCAGTAAAAGGTGAACTGTGGTGAATTGACAACAAAATAGCATATATAACACATTGCAGTAAACTAAATTATATTATTTGTGGGAGATAGGGTATGATTGAAATTGTGTATTTTATTATTATGGTAAAATTTAACGGAATTTACTGCCTGAAGAAGGGGTTCTAGCAAATACCTTAGATGCCTTTAAAAGCGGCCTGGATACTTTTTTAATGAGCCGGAGCACAGAGGGCTATGCATGTTAGTATGGGCATTAATATTTATTTAGTGCTTGTTGATCCTAGGAGAAATCTGGATTTTGATTTGGAGTCAAGAAGGAATCCCCAAAAATTATTTTTTACTGATTTATCCCTAAAAGCTAGGCTCTACTGATAAAGGCATTTTAAAGAAAGTATTGCACTGTCTGAATCAACTCCAGTAGTATCCTTATATAAAAATCTATAATAAAAATAATCCACGAATCAGAACAGGGACAAGTAGCCCTTTGTTTATGATTTTTAATAGAAGGGATCCCATAAAGGTGTATCTGAACATATAAAAATAAATTTTGCTATTGTATGTGAATAACATATGTGGTGGGCCTAGTCAATATTTCATCCCACCTACCAGTGATGTCATGCAATCTGTCTGCCCCAGAGTAGAGATGCAGGTGAAAATCGAAAAATGTGAATATCGTGCAAAAGTTTATTTATTTCAGTAATGCAACGTAAAAGGGGAAACTAATATATGAGATAGATGCATTCCATGCAAAGCAAGATAGTTCAAGTCGTGATTTGTAATAAGTGCGATGATTATGGCTTACAGCTCATGAAAACCCCAAATCCACAATCTCAGTAAATTAGAATATTGTGAAAAGGTGCAATATTCTAGGCTCACAGTGTCCCACTCTAATCAGCTAAGTAAGCCATAACACCTGCAAAGGGATTCTGAGCCTTTAAATGGTCCCTCAGTCTGGTGCAGTAGGAATCACAATCATGGGGAAGACTGGTGACCTGACAGTTGAGCAGAAACCCATCATTGACACTCTCCATAAGGAGGGAAAGCCTCAAAAGGTAATTGCGAAGGAAGTTGGATGTTCCTCAAAGCACATTAATAGAAAGTTATGTGGAAGGGAAAAGTGTGGAAGAAAAAGGTGCACAAGCAGCAGGGATGACCGCAGCCTGGAGAGGATTGTCAGGAAAAGGCCATTCAAATGTGTTGGGGACTTTCACAAGGAGTGGACTGAGGCTGGAGTCAGTGCATCAAGAGCCACCACACACAGACGGATCCTGGACATGGGCTTCAGATGTCGTATTCCTCTTGTCAAGCCACTCCTGAACAACAAACAACGTGCATCAAGAGCCACCACACACAGACGGATCCTGGACATGGGCTTCAGATGTCGTATTCCTCTTGTCAAGCCACTCCTGAACAACAAACAACGTCAGAAGCATCTTACCTGGGCTAAAGAAAAACAGACCTGGTCTGTTGCTCATTGGTCCAAAGTCCTCTTTTCTGATGAGAGCTACTTTTGCATCTCATTTGGAAACCAAGGACCCAAAGTCTGGAGGAAGAATGGAGAGGCACACACTGCAAGATGCTCGAAGTCCAGTGTGAGGTTTCCACAGTCTGTGTTGATTTGGGGAGCCATGTGGTGTTGGTCCACTGTGCTTCAGGAAGTCCAGGGCCAACACAGCTGTCTATCAGGAGATTTTGGAGCACTTCATGCTTCCTTCCGCAGACGAGCTTTATGGGATGCTGACTTCATTTTTCAGCAGGACTTGGCACCTGCCCACACTGCCAAAAGCACCAAAGCCTGGTTCAATGACCTTGGGATTACTGTGCTTGATTGGCCAGCAAACTCGCCTGACCTGAACCCTATAGATAATCTATGGGGCGTTGCCAAGAGAAAGATGAGAGACATGAGACCGAACAATGCAGAAGAGCTGAAGGCCACTGTTGAAGCATCCTGGTCTTCCATAACACCTCAGCAGTGCCACAGGCTGATAGCTTCCATTGCACGCCACATTGAGGCAGTAATTGCTGCAAAAGGGGCCCAAACCATATGTCCATATGTCCATATGCAGTCCATATGCATACTTTTCAGAGGTCCGATATTGTTCTATGTACACTCCTTGTTTTATTGATTGCATGTAATATTCTAATTTACTGAGATTGTGGATTTGGGGTTTTCATGAGCTGTAAGCCATAATCATTGCACTTATGACAAATCACGACTTGAACTATCTTGCTTTGCATGTAATGCGTCTACCTCATATACTGTATTAGTTTCCCCTTTTACGTTGCATTACTGAAATAAATTAACTTTTGCACGATATTCTAATTTTTTATCACCTGTATATGCATAACAAATTACATATACCAATATGGATACAGTCACTCCTGTTGACAAATTAATGGCTGTAGGCAAAACAAATCAGCTTATAAATAGTATTTTATTATTTATGTTTTATAGTATACCTTTAATATATCAAATGATAGCAATACTTACACTTCCTACAGAGAAGACAGAAGTAATCAATTGTGTGTACATCCAATTCTTTGTACATATCCATCAACTATTCTTTTACCTGAAAACAACAAGACAGTGAAGTGTAGCCAAGAACTTCCTTAAAGACACTTGAAACAAATGTGCTTTTTGCTTTTTTCAATTTCAGCTTCTTATCAGCATTCAAGCTCTGGCATTTTAGAGTCTTTGGTTTTAATAAACAAAGAGGATAAGAGTGTGATGCCAGTGGGAATATAATATTATTGTGAAGAATGGTATCCTGCTGGTAGATAGACAGCAGAGAGAATATTGATTTGGGCTGGGATGCTGTAGGTATCAGACTCTGCTTCCAGATTCTACAGATTCCTATACACTAGGCTGAAAGAAAAAAATCATATGTTTTGCAGTAATTAGTAATGGAAGTCTGCTATATCCCATTTTTTTCCATCTACTCGACGAATTGAAAGATACGTAGTGACCTCACAATGTGATCTCATATTTTCACTCTATCAGTAAATTTCGACGTCTAAAAATAACAATAGCCGTGTTTTACCATCGTTGTACATCCAGATAGTATTTTATACAAATTTATGATGTGTTTTGTGAAGTGATTTTTTTAAATATAATTGTATGAGATTTTATTTAAAAGTTTTTGGTAATGTTAGGATTTTTTTTATATGCAGTGGTACATAGGAATTTGTTTGTCTTGTATGAATACAAGAGTGCATTTACTTATGCATGAATAATTCTCAAGATGTAGTTATATGATTTGATTAAACTGGTTTAAATCTTTATATTGAGTTCAAAATAGCTTTTGTTGCTAAAACAAAAAATGTGATTCAATGTTTTGCAAGTAAAACAACACAACATAACATTATGAACTCCTGCAAAGTATTATGTAGGTTCCCTTCTGAAGCCAAAACAGCCCTGCCCATCAAGACATGGACGAGACCATGTTAAGGTGTGCTGTGGTATCTGGCACCAAGACGTTAGCAGCAGATCCTTTGAGTCCTGTAAGTTGCTAGGTGGGTCGCCATGGTTTGGACTTGTTTGTCCAGCACATCCCACAGATACACGATTGTATTAAGATGTGTGGTTTGATCGAGATTCCTTGGTGTTATTATCACAACGAAAAATTTAAGGCACTGTAGGACACAGGGATGATTAAGCAGCGCTGGTCCTCACAAGCTTTACTGTATAGTGATGCTGTGATGCGCTGAGGAGTCTGAGTGTAAAAGAAAAAAAAAAACAACAAAAAAAAACAAACAAAAAAAAAAAGATGTAGGGAATTTGGAGGCCAAGTCAACACCTTGAATGCATTCTTATGTTCCTCAAACCATTCCTCAGCCATTTTTGGCTTGTGGCAATTCACATTATCCTGCTTGAAGAGACCATGTAGACTTGAAGGGTCTACATGGTCTGCAACAAGGTTTAGGTGGATGGTACCTGTCAAAGTAACATCCACATGAATCACAGGACTCAAGGTTTCCCAGCAGAATATAATTGGTTTAGAGATCTTTCACTCTCCAAAGGGACAGTGTTTGTGGCTAGTGCATGAGCACAGACTCTTCCTCTTTTGTTCCACTATGCTTCTAAAGACTAAGAGTGCACAGTGCACACTGGAGCACAGCAAAAAGAGTCTGTGTGCCAGACAAAACTAGCTCAGGCTATGTCCTGGACCACCAGGGATTTCCTCTCCTATGCAATGGAAAGTAGGTAATCTGGACAGGGTAAAAAGGTAATATTTTGAATCCCCCAAACAAATGTTTGGGACTCCCATGCCCATTGCTGAAAGGATGAAAATATACTAAAAAAATAACAAATAACAATAGACAATGTTTATATTGTACTGATATAGGGTAAAGTACATTTCAACATATTGTTGGAAGCTCTGCTCCTGTTACTGACTTTCAGATTGTATTCTGCAGTTTGAAACAAAATATGAATTAATCTTACAAATATTCAAGATGAGATCAGAAAATGGAGATTACAGTGAAGATACAATAACACCTTTAATATGCTAGGATAGTGTAATACATACAATCTTCTTTCTATAATTATTTTGACCTCCCATTACCTGCTGTGAAGGTAAAACAACCTATTCCACTTCATCTCAATGCTTCTTTGATCTCTACAATAGTTTTTTTACTCAGGTCCCTATGGCCACATTAACATTTATTACATTCATTGTGAGGTTATTTCTTGGTTATACTTGTTTTCTTGTATAGCACAGGAAAGCCTCTCATTTCCTGCAACCCAACCCCATTTAAAAATTGTGAAAATGACCTCATATTTAGTGTACAGGGAGGGGAATGGCTGTGTATGGATTTCTTTGTTCAGTTGCCGCAGATTAGATAGAAGGAATGTTGCAGCATGTGGTACTTGGAGGAATTTCCATTCTGTTGCAAAGCTTATGGCTTACCTTCAGATCTTAGCTGGCTCTTTGTCAACTCCTGTTTTCTATTACAGCTGTAAGAGTATGTTCGCTAGAGTGGTGTGGAGAGACTCTTAGCAGCTCACATACTATAATTCTTCAGTTGGTACTAACCAGCTGATCCAAGCTAAATAGCACCCAAGTGACAGATTCCGTGACTATTATGAGTGTGTAATGTTTATCTATGCTCCAGGCACAATGTTAACAGGTTGTAAATCCAGACAGATTAAATATACTCCTTTGACTTATTTGGAGCCGAGAAAGATATCAATGTCACTATATATCTTTCTCTCTTCTTTTCCACTTTTGCTTTTTTTCTTCCTCTATTATGATGTGTATTTTCTTTTCTTCCCTTCCTACCCATCTTCGTTTCTTTGTTATTTCCTTTTTTCTTTTCTTCATTTTCTTCCTTCGTTCATTTTCTCCCTTCCTTCTTTTCTTATATTCTCTTTTCTTTCTCTTTCTTTCTTTCTTTCTTTCTTTCTTTCTTTCTTTCTTTCTTTCTTTCTTTCTTTCTTTCTTTCTTTCTCTCTCTCTCTTTCTTTCTTTCTTTCTTTCTTTCTTTCCCTTCCTTATTTGTTTGTTTGTTTCTTTTTTTCTTTCTTTCCCTTCCTTCTTTGTTTGTTTGTTTCCTTCCTACCTTTCTGTCTTTCTTTCTTTCTTTCTTTCTTTCTTTCTTTCTTTCTTTCCCTTCCTTCTTTGTTTGTTTGTTTACTTCCTACCTTTCAGTCTTTCTTTCTTTCCCTTCCATCTTTGTTTGTTTGTTTCCTTCCTACCTTTCAGTCTTTCTTTCTTTCTTTCTCTCTTTCTTTCTTTCTTTCTTTCTTTCTTTCTTTCTCACCGTTCTTTCTTGTCTTTCTTTCTTGACTTTATTTCTTGTCAGAAGATTGTTATTTTATTACATCACAGGGATGCATAAATATGCTTTGTCACTGCCAGCAAATCGTTAAACCTTATTCACTTGAAGGAATATATTTTACTGAAATGTTTGAAATTTCTTGTGAGAAGTGCATCTCATTTTATTGCAACCCCTCACAAAAAACAATTATATGGAATACTCTGTCCACGCCTCTGTACTCAAAGGAAAAAAACATGACATTTCTGACAAGAAAAACAAAAATGTATGTATTTTGCAGTGCTTCTACAAATGTCTAAAATGGTAAAAAAAAAAAATGTTTTTTTAACTAAGTAGAATATTCTTTTAAATAATGAATGATTTAATACAGGTCAGTAAAATAGACTATGCTGGCGGCCACAATATTCTAATGTGTGTCTGCTGGTTTTGCATGAATACCAAGCAATATTCACATTTAGAATCATCATTAATTATTGACATTGTTTTTCACTGTATGAAATTATAAACAAATAGTAAAAAGATGCATATTTCAATATGTATCGGTGCTTTTAACACATTGTATGCCTGGCTTTTTTACACAAAGTCTACACGCTGCCTTTTATTTTTTTTTCAGATTTAGCTCCTTAAACCATCCAACTGAAAAAGTGTTGGAAAACTGGCCATAAAGGTTTAAGTGATATTCTTGCAGTAAAAAAATCAGAAATTAATAGACCGCTGTATGAGCTGAACAAGGTATCCAGGATTAATTTTAGGAGAAAGTTATAAGAACAGTGACAGTGTAAAAATCAATTTCTCTTTAAAATGAAAGAAAAATTGTAACAACAATATATAGTAATGGTGCTGGCAATAGTAGGTTGTAAATAAAAAGATAAATATTATTTTATGCTTAGGTAAGATATGTGCTCTCTACTATCCTTCTAAAATGAACCTTTGTGTCCTCAGTTATAGGAATGTTGCTTCTATAAAATAAAAGCAATTGTTAAAACATTGATACCTCATAATTTGTAATGTAAGTATGCAGTTCCAATCAGCAGTAAGGCAGTATAGTCCCCAAACTCACTTTGGTGCAAGATGAAGATTACTGCTTGTATGGTGCACAGGCTTTATTTTCCAGTGTGATTTGATGAAGGCATTCTGCATAAATCATATTTTTAATATTGACTCAAGCACTCCTCCAGTGATTACTCTGCATGTTTAATGCAGGTGCAGCAGCACTGCTTATACAGACACTGAGCATATACAGTTTTGTTTAATGTTGTCACTTCCTGTGCTCCTGGAATAAAATACATTGTGTGGACTGTAACAGACGTGCTCTTGCTCACAGTAGAATCTCTTAACAGTGCAACACATTGTCTGATGACAAGGAGGATATTCCATTCATTTTAATTAAATTATTCTTATTGGTTCCTTCATCAAAACAAAGGACATTTACTTCTACTCAGCTAGTGGGGGCAGTCCTGGTTTCTTGAAAACTTCTGTAATTAAACATTTTCATCTAGCTGTAAGCATTTTATATTTTGGACAATGCAAAATATAAAACATGCATTTAAAAATATTTTGAAAGCACATTAATATGCATTAATATTTGGAAATGCATTTTAGGCACCAGACAGTTCCTTTAACCATACCCAATATTTGCAAATGATAGATAATAGGCATATAGATGTACACCTGAAAAAACTAGCGAGTGCAATCTTTGTATGGCTCATGTGCTATCTCCGCACACATTGTAAGCATAGGTATTATTTGAAGCCACTTGATTTGTTGTTTTTTCCAGGGAGGATTAGTAGAAGTTACAAACCTGATATATGTGTGTGTGTGTATATATATATATATATATTAATTTTTTTGCCCCTCAAAAATCCTGGCATATTAAATGGCATATTGGGGGGCAAAATCCTGGGATATTAAATGGCATATTGGAGCGGCAAAATCCTGGCATAGTGAGGGGCAAAATTCTGGCAGAGTGAGGGGCAAAATCCTGGCATATTGAGTGGCAAAATCCTGGCATATTAAATGGCATATTGAGGGGCAAAATGTTGGCATATTAAATGGCATATTGAGGGGCATATTGGAGGGGCAAAATCCTGGCATATTGGAGGGGCAAAAAACCTGGCATATTGGGGGGCAAAATCCTGGCATATTAAATGGCATATTGGAGGGGAAAGATCTTGGGATATTAAACTGCATATTAAGTGGCAAAATCCTGGCATATTAAATGGAATATTGAGGGGCAAAATGCTGGCATATTAAATGGCATATTGAGGGGCATATTGGAGGGGCAAAATCCTGGCATATTAAATGGCATATTGGAGGGGAAAAATCCTGGCATATTCAGGGGAAAAATTCTGGCATATTAAACGGCATATTGAGGGGCAAAATGCTGGCATATTAAATGGCATATTGAGGGGCATATTGGAGGGGCAAAATCCTGGCATATTGGAGAGGCAAAATCCTGGCATATTGAGGGGCAAAATCCTGGCATATTAAGTGGCAAAATCCTGGCATATTAAATGGCATATTGAGGGGCATATTGGAGGGGCAAAATCCTGGCATATTGAGGGGCAAAATCCTGGCATATTGGAGGGGCAAAATCCTGGCATATTGAGGGGCAAAATTCTGGCATATTAAATGGCATATTGAGGGGCAAAATATTGTCATATTAAAAGGCAAAAGAATGGCATATTGAGGGGAAAATACTGGCATATTAAATAGCATATTGAGGGGAAAATACTAGCATATTAAATATTAAATAAATAGCATATTAAATAAATAGCATATTAAATGGCATATTGAGGGGCAAAATACTGGCATATTGAGTGGCTAAATACTGGCATATTGAGTGGCAATATAGTTTGTCTCAGGTTATGTGTGTATTGGTGTAACTGTGTGTGTGTGTGTGTGTGTGTGTGTGTGTGTGTGTGTGTAAGTGGTAAGGGTGTATGTAAGTGTGTCACTTTCTGTGTAAGGGTGTGTGTAAGTGTGTCACTGTGTCTGTGTAAGGGTGTGTATAAGTGTGTCTCTGTGTCTGTGTAAGGGTGTGTGTGTGTGTGTAAGTGTGTCACTGTGTCTGTGTAAGGGTGTGTGTAATTGTGTCACTGTGTCTGTGTAAGGGTGTGTAAGTGTGTCACTGTATCTGTGCAAGGGTGTGTGTGTAAGTGTGTCTCTGTGTGTGACTGCAAGGGTGTCTTTGTGTTTAAGAGTTTTAATGTGTGACACATTTAGAGCATGCGAGTTGAATATTTAGATGTATTTATTTTTTACACTATACATTATACTTTTATTTATATATATATATATATATATATATATAATGTATGGAGGGTTAATGGTGTGGGAGGCATGGCAGGTCAGAGGAGGGGGGCACCGAAATGCCCCTTTGCCTGTATGGACGAAAATCCTTGCACCGGCCCTGCCCTCTGTATATGCACTGTAGGATGGAGGGGATATATCCTGGATCTATAAGATCATAAGTATTCCACTCCACCAGCACTTTAGCGCTCTTTCACCTTGTTTTTGTATTTGATAAGTGTTTTTGGGCACTGCGGGGTAGTTGCCTTGACAGCCTGCAGCTTGTGCACCACCGATAAAAAGCGCCATATTACCTCATCACCTACTGTCAAGATGTATCATTTGTTATTGATTCGGACTGAGAGTATGCAGTGTTTTTCCCCTTTTAGGGAGAAAAGCACTATGTGAAAATACATTCTTATTATACTGCCATAATGTTACAATAATAATAAGAGTAAGTTACTATTATGTTAAATACTGGGTGCTAGGCTCAACAGGACAACACTTGATGATCTGTGCCTGTGTGAGAGGCACAGACCAGGCCGGGGCAGAAGTGACCCCTTCCCCATTAATGAAAGATGTACATTTTATTTTCCTTTTTCTTAAGAAAAAAAAACCTGTATGTGACTGTGTGTGTGTGTGTGTATGCTACTCTCTGTGTTCTCTGGCTACTACTATTTTTTGCTGGCTTCTAAAATGAAATTACAATTTTTAAGCCCTGTATTACACTAATAAATGCAAATTCCATTTTGTAAAATAGGAAGTAGTAGTTAATTTTAAATACACATTTTTCACAACAGTCTTCTATTAAAGAGCCAAACGATGACCTTAGTTTAGAGGACGCTAGGTTTATTAAGTTCAGATTATGGCAAATGATGTCTCTTTTATCAATGCTCCAAATCTCAGGAGACAGGGAGCCGTGGCTCCTAGATTCCTTACTGCTGGTTCCTAACTTTTGTGAAAGGTTAATCTAAGTATCCCTATAAAAATAATGAGGCTGACTCCTGAATTTGTCAAACTCTGCTTTAAAAGATCTAATATTAGCTAGCGTACCACAAAAATAAATATTACCAGTAAAAAAAAAAAACCTTTTAAACTCACGGTTTGATCTAGATGTTTGCCATTTTCTTTAAAATACTATTTTACATACCACCAGGCAGCCACAGCTCGTAAATCTAAACACAATACAAGCCATCTGTAGAGAAGCAGATGTATAATACCAGCTGTGACCCATCTGAGTTATTCTTCCAGTTAAAGAATTCCATTTCTTACAATTGAACTGCAAACTATAGCAGTTCGTGTCTGGAAAGACATTACCTAGTCACTCCTTAAAAAGAAGCATTCTGTCAATGATATGTTAATCCAGTATTTTCTCCATCAGAGAAAACTTTTCAAGTCTACAAGCAAAGTACATATTCAAATTATTGAACATATAACAAAATACTTTGTTGTCTTATTAACCCCTTCCTGCTTGCAGGACGTTCTATGACTTCCTTCTTTTTAGTGCCTAAAGGGACTTGCAGCGTGGTCCCCACTGCCACTTTGAGTGGCCTCACTTTGATATAGAAAATTTAGCTGATGCTCAAAGTGATTGCCAGCTACATTTTGCTAAAAAAAACCCTGAAGGACGGAAAAGACCAAAGCACCATCTGGCGGGAAGGGGTTAAAAATATCAGTTTTTTGTTTTTTTTTATTGACCAACTTGCACTTTACATTTTTACTCAGATCAGACAGGTTGCAAATCTGGAAAGTTAAGAAATGAAGTTTCTGTTGAAAAAAAGCATAGGTTTAACATTTTCTCAGTTAATAAATGCGTTGACTGCAGAGCCTGGTTATACCTCAGGGATGCAGGTTCAAAGCCTGGTAGGGTCAACTTAGCCCTTCATCCTTCTGAGATCAAAAAAATGAGTACCATTGATATGAGCATCAAGCAATCACAATGATTGACTAAGCACGCACAGACACTGCTAGTGTGTGTAAGCAAACAAATGAGTGCTAACCTTTTTTTGGACAACAGTTTTTTGCATTTGCAGTAATATCATTAAGTTATAGAAGCATGGACTACACCAGACCTCTGACGGTGTGCTGTGATACTTGGCACCTTATGAGCAGATCCTGTAAGTCCTGTGTGACAGAACCTTCCATCATTGGTGTTCTTGGAGAGAACTAATGGCTTGCCTCCTCCCTATAGATTATGGGCCCTGGCATTGGGATTTGGGTACAGTGGGTAAGGGTGCACTTTTCATCGACTTTACTCATGCACCCAGATTGTGCCCTCTGTAATCCTGACTCACCCTGGATTATGTGCTATGTTTAATATGGTTATTGAGTCAGATTGTATTAGTATATTGGTTTATGTGTAATAAATAATTCTGTGAGGAGACCACCCTGATTACAATATGTCACAGGGGAGTAAAGGACGATGGTTGATTGTTTACCCCCTGTAGTGCACACAGCTTGTCTACTGCTTAAGTGTGATTTAAACTAATTATGATGTGGGTTTTCTACATTTGTAGCAATGCTGGTTAATTGCTGTTTAGTTCCTGTTTGATTATGTTAATATGTGAGTTGAGTTTTTTGTTAACTGGATTATGTCTGAATATTGACTCTGTTACTGTTCAATAAATGTGCATTCCTGTTTCAAAGTTACTGGTCCTGTTTGGTGATTTGGAAGCTCCATCTACAATAGTGGTTTTGCCTTGTGGCTTTGGGTGGCTGATACAAGGAAGCAGAGTTCGGACAGAGGTATCCAGTCGGGGTACCAGGGGGTCCGTCCCATACTGTAAGTTGCAAGGGGAGGCCCCATGGATCGGACTTGTTTGTCCGGTTCATCCCACAGATGATTGAGTGGATTGAGATCTGGGGAATTTGTAGGCCAAGTCAACACCTTGAACTCATTGTTGTGCTCCTCAAACCATTCCTGAACCATTTTTTTGCTTTGTGGCAGGGTGCATTATCCTGCTGAAAGAGGCAAATGCCATCAGGGAATACCATTTCCATGGTATTCTGTACATGGTCTGCAACAATGCTTAGGTAGGTGGTATGTGTCAAAGTAACATCCGCATGAATGACAGCATAACATTGCTCAAAGCATCACACTGCCTTCGCCAGCTTGCCACCTGTCAGTGGTCATAATGTTATGGCTGATCAGTGTATATATGCATACTTCACAATTAAGATGCACTCACGGGAGATGACCAAGTATCTTGCGCTCACGATTTACAAGAGCATGCTGCTCCGTCAATATGGCTCTGACGATAGCTCCGTGGGGAGATTAAGGGTGCCACCGAAAGGAAATTTTAGTGCTGGTTAAAGCGGTTTTCGCGATCGTTGATCGCAAAAACTGCTTGATTCACCGCAGGACGTGCCAGGCATGTCCATTGTTGGGAACGGAGTTCCCGGCAGGACGTGGCAGGCAGGTCCATTGTCGGGAAGGGGTTAAAGAGAGGCACTGACAGGACTTGATTTATTTCCATGACAAATTTATTCATATAACAAGTGTTCAACGTTTTAGTCTGCGATACGGACTTACATGCTGCATATATACATATATGATTGGAAAGCCCTTCTCTTTTAAGTTTGCAGTCTTTTACCTGCTACAAATTTATCTTCACTGTCCATAAAAATAAAGTTTCATATGTAGAAAATGGAAAAGAGAAAGAAAAGTGTCAGTGTACTATTGTGTCACTCACGGGAACACTGGCAACTTTTTGCCCTGGGGTCAAAAACAAATTAGTATCACATTTTGCAATTTGATCAGTCCACTCATTATCATCAGAGATAGACACAAATAGATAGACAGGACAAATATATGAACAGATACTAAGAAAGACAGACGCAGATAGACAGGCATGCCAGATACAATGACGGATAAGGTGCAGACACTGATAGACAGACAAAACAGTAGGATAAAAAGCATTGGAATTGCTACACACAAGGGCCTAGATATCAATCTGAGACCCTCCCGCTTTGTCTTGACTACAACTATCATAATTACTTGTCATTACAAAAAGTTGGTGGGGAGTTTTGGGGTTTGTAGTTCTGCAGTAGCTGGAGTTAGGGTTGAGGGTAGCCCAGTGAATAATTGCCCCTCTAACCCATTTGCCAGTGCTTCCCTGGTCTTGAGAAAACAAAAGGACTTAAAGGATAGAGACACTATAATCATTAAATGTTCTATTTTTATGGAAAGTTAAATACAAACAGGAGAGAAGACATGTAGTTCAGACTGTTTAATGTTCAGAGCACATTCATAGAAATGCCAATAATTTGCATTGTTTTACATAGAAGGCTGATGACCAAGAGCTACTGGAGCACTTGAAGCAAATGGTTATTATGTATGTAGCTGGTCAAAAAAGCAGAGTTTACATCAAAAATAATTTTACAATATCCCTGGAGATAAAATGTAATGCACAAGATGACCATATAAAATATTTATAGTTTTTCAGGCATCCTCTAATCCAAATTTGTGTCCGGAGGCATACAGTGATGCATTAAGACCCCATGAGTGTTAACTACCATTATAAAACAAAATGTACATTACTGCGAGAGCTGCCACATTGTGCTTCTAAAAATGTATTTTTTTTAAATACAATATAAAATATTACTTTTTATATTTTTAAATTGTGAGACACTTAAAAGCTGGTCTTGTGTGACCCTGAGGAACTCAAGGATAGAGTAAAATATGTATAAAAACACTTTCACGACTGTTGACACCTCAATTGTAATTTTATGTAGCAAAAAAACATAATATAAACTTGGCAAATATTTTAGTGTCAGGAATTATGATTAACATAAGCTAAATATTTATCATTTTATATTAGTATATTTATTTTAATCTGTAAAGTCCTTTTAGAATTGTGTCTGTTGTCAGTGTTTTAATTTTGTTTTTATTTGGACTATAATCCAAGGTTAAAGATAAAACCATCTAAAGTCTTATAGACCTGGTTTGGAAAAAGAAGCCAGCACTGGCTCTACTCACAGCCTTGAAAATCTGGAGGGCAGGTGCTCCTAATCGTGAGTGAGGACGAGATCAAATGGATACAAAAAAAAGGGTAAGTGCACTCCACTCTCCGGATTCAATGCAAAAAAGTTGCTTTATTCAGTATGTAGCAAACAGGAAAAAAATGGATGGACAAAAAATAAACTGGGGTAAGGGAGGACGACCTGACGCGTTACGCGTGTTACCATGCTTAGTCATAGGTACTGAATACATGAAAAGGTGTTTGTTCATTTATTCAGTACATATGACTAAGCGTGGTAACACGCGAAACGCATCAGGTCGTCCTCCCTTACCCCAGTTTATTTTTTGTCCATCCATTTCTTTCCTGTTTGCTACATACTGAATAAAGCACCTTTTTTGCTTTGAATCCGGAGAGTGGAGTGCACTTACCCTTTTTTTTGTATCTTATAGACCTGGACCAAAGTACCGAGATATACAATTTATGGTAGCAGAACAAAGAAGAATGAAGAAATGCATATCTATGTGCTTCCTGGTAACTGCTATCCCCAAAATGTAAAAAATGCAAAAAAATGCAGTTATTACTTTGCTGATTAAAATAATCCTTATATATTTAAATCATATATAGTGTGTTTGCCCCCTCCAGAAGGATTACATGTTACTATTCCATCTATAATTATCATACAAATTATAATAATGTAACACATGTAAAGATTTCCTACAGAATTTACCTGTTAAACTCTAGCACAACAGCACCCAAGATGTCGTAGAATGTCTACCAGCAAGAAGTGGAGGCGTTCCTAAAATTACAATACCAATGAGCGGAGGCATTTTCAAGATTCAACTTCCACTGATGCATCACCATAACATTTGCTCCAACCAGACCTATGTCCTGCAGGGCAATGTCTTAGCAAATGCTTCTAAAATTAATTTATTCATAAAAATGCAATATTCTTTCTAAAAAAGTACCATTTTAACTGTGCAAAGAAAGGGTCAGGGTGAGAGGGTGTAATGGGCTATGGTCATTATACAGAAGTGACAGGATTCTCCACTTATCAGAAAAAGGTGTTCCTTCTTTTATAAAACTGGCTTCATGCACAGCTTCGTACAACAACATTTTTAGACTATAAACTCCATTTTTGGTCTGCTATGCAAGGAAATTTGTTCTTTGTTATTTTGGCATAGTCTTGTCTACTTGCCAAAAACAAAGAGTTAAGGTTAATTAATTTTTGAACCTGCACTTATTTATTTAAATATATTGTAAGTTTCTTTTTTCTGTCCAAAAATGTCCAGAAGTATTATTGTCTAGATTCTATATTAGCGCCAATCATTAATTATCTAACACACAAGCGAGGAGAATATGCTTTTGCGGCTGCAGTATCACAGATTGAGTGTTAACCTGTTAACGATCGGGAGGGTATGCGTTTTTATTTTACTATTTAATTATTATGGATTGTTCAGTTTCTTTATATTGTCTATATTCATTTATAGTAAATAACATATTTAGACAAGTTATTACTTCCACACCTAAAAATGTTTGTATTCTCAATTATATATAAATATTAATAGAGAAACCTGTCCATTTAATTAACATTAATGCTAAGATACCACAGTGTTACAATATCACTCTGGCTAATACATTTCTCACTAATCTAAAATGAATTAGCTTTTTGGCAATTCTTGTACACCAATGCAATGATCTGCACTTTCTCTCTTTTTAGCAGAGAAACAATCAATTGTGTTACATTGACTTTAAATTCTTTCATCTCTCATTACAGGGCCAAGGTGAAGAAAGGTGTCAATATTTTGAATGTAAAGATCAGTGACCCCCGGCAGTGGGACATCCAGCAGGAGCTTGGGAATGGAGGCAAACACTCAACCACTTCAGTTATTTGTCAGAGAATAGGATCAAGCCCCAGGAGCAGGTACAATATCTATAACTTGCGGATATAAATTCTGTTAGCTTATTGAGGTCATTAAACCTATAGCCTGGAATAATGGAAGCAAGTTGTTTAATGGCACTTCCATCTGCTTATAGGCAACAAGGCATTCAAATGCAGTGTAAGCAATAAAGTGAAATAGCTTCATTTACATCTGACCATACATTTTACCACCAGCCCCTTAATTGCTACTTTATGTTGCGTCTGTATATATTTGTGTCTTTCTGTGAGTGCCATCTGGTAAAAATGAATAAAAGATTATTTGTGTTAAATATAATTTTATTAAGCCCTTAACTAACTATTATAAGAGCACAGACTGTCTATAGCTTTCCTGCTGCTGTTGAATGTTGTCTATCCCAGTCACATGCTACAAAATCCAATTGATAGGGTTGTAATTACACAATAGCTGAAGAGTTAAAGGTTTGGCACATGTTGTACCCAGCCAGAGGATTTCCTAATTACTATTCAAAGTATGGAGTCTTACTATGTACAACAGAGGTCTGAATTATGATAAACCCTCAAGGCACAATAAAACAATATGACCGTGTGTAATGAGCACACAACTTGCTTTACATTTTCTGGTGATAAATGGATTTAAACGCACTCATCCAACTGAAAGTGACATGTCATTTTTGTAGCATTTATTCGTACTTTTTTTATTAGTCATTTTTCACTACTTTATAGAAAATCATATGATTCCAAAAAACCTTTCCTTAAGATATTTGTGTCCTGATATAAACAACTTAATGAGAATTTCAAGTGACAGTCGATAGCTTTCTACCTTGTATGGATTTAACCCTTTAAAGAATTATGGTGTTTTGGTTCCCAAAGACCAAAATACTATAAGTGTGATTTTGTGTTCCTGGGACCTTTGCCGGAAATTTGCAAAGTTCGGACACAGAGCTATGTAGGTAATGTAACTGACACTTGTCTGTTAAATCTAGGCTTTTAGATCTAGATGCGGCCATCTACAGCAGAATCCACAGCATATAGCATCGCCATTTGCATAGTCATTTGGGCAATGCATTTGAGGATGACATAGCAGTTCCCTATGCACTGAATGGTTAAAGCCTATTATTTTACACTATGTGCCATGACACTTTTTTTCCCTCTCCATCACCACTTATATTAAAACTTACGTCAAAGCTAAACTATCTCTTAGATGTATTCATTGTATTAAATACATAGTTAAAGGTTATATACACTTTAATATCTACTCAAATCAACGGTAGAGGAGAGAGCTATTGACTAATAAAAGTATATCCATAAAACAAAACACCTCAATATCCTAGTGTTACGTATTATCCTTGTGTTTGTGAAGAAGTATAAAAAGCAATAAGGCACTGCAGATTTAATTTTGATATTGAGATTTCAATCCCTGGAGACCAAATAATGTTCTGCAATATTCAAGCAACAGATATATAACATGTTACTACTGTGAGGATTTGCATAATGTCTAATTAACCCGTGAAAAATGGTAAGCACTGATTATGCAAATGAGCATTAATGTCCTAATTACCATCATCTGCCTTAGCCCGTGTAAATAGTTCTCTTATTCTTATTGAGCTAAGTCAGGGTTTGTATATCATGATATCGTATTAAGTGAATTAGGGAGGGATCAGACAGTCTGGAAATTGGAACTTCATTGCCCAAAGACCATAGAATGTCCTGTTCAACCCCATAAGCAGTCTTCAGCTAACTGGAACAAGGTTTCACCCTATTAGCTAATTATAATAAGATTTATTTTTCCCAGACCTATCCCCACTGGGGTATAATTCGATTAATGTAACAGTCACTCTGGGTATATTTCCTAATTACAAGATGCATGTGGTCTGTTGGCGACTAAATTTCAAGAAGTTAATTTGTTATGTTGATGTAGCTGAACAAAATCAGCTAACAGGCTATCTATTGCGTGTGTTTTAACTCTGTCTTACCAATACAGTGTGTCTCACATTACGTAGAACAAGAACTACTTATGAAAGCAGTTTCCTACTATTATATGTAGTGAAGTGCAAACAAACCTTGGTTTAAGTAACCTCTAACCCCCAAAATTCTGCAACCCCCAATGTATGCCAAGGTGCTGCTATCTAGCATGTTTTATATAAATGCCTGTTACTACCTGGCACTGTGCTGATAATTGAAGTCCACCCCAAAATCAGTTGAGGTTGTCAGTGTGGATTCATTCTCCATCTTGCTTTTAATAAACTTTTAATAAACTATATTGTTGTGTCCTCTGCTTCCTCTGTATACATGCCAGCTGTCAATGAGCACGCAATGAGCAGGCATATCACATATGTAACAGTCACCCAATATTATAGGTAACCACAGAACCAGGAGGCCACAAAGAAAATATGTGTCATAGTAACATAGCTAAAATAGATGATTGTCAAACACTGATCCAAGGCAATTCTACTGAGAGCAATAATTATCAGATGTCAGGAAAACACGGTCCTGATACTCTGCTTGCCAAAGGCCAATGCTAGTATTAGTTGTCTACAACAGACACATGATAAACATCTAATTGTATCCATGAAATCTGAACTTGTTCTTATATCTTGCCAAATGACAACCTACCTCCTAGTTCTTGATTTTATTATAAACAAGCTATTTAAAGGACAGATGTAGTCAAAAAAATGAGTTTATATGTTTTATTCAAAAATGATTTAATGAAAGACTGAAAAAAGTATCTTATTGAGCCCTCTTTGCTCCATAATCCTCTATCAGGCAGTGGGCATGTGCAGAAGATATTCTATACATATTTAGCTCCTGCTATACAGAGCATAGAGAGCTTAATAAGGTGCCATATTTGTAGTCATTCAAATATTTCTATTTAAAATGTCTACACAAGCTTTTCACTTAAACATGACTTCATGTTTGCAAATAGTTGTTACAACATGTACAATATAATACACATTAGCAAATAACAAAAATATATATTTATATTATTTCCAATTACCCAATGGGCACATTATTCAATATATTACATACTAAAAATGTGTTCTCAATTTATAGAGACAGTAAATTCTAATATAAAATTTCTTGCTATAACCAAGAATAGACACAAACACCAAAAATGAACCACGCTGGCCAAGATGTTATCTCCCTCTTCCTTAATAGGAAGGAGGGAGTTTGGTGCCTAATTCCCCCCTTTACTCATTTAGATTTTATTTAGTTATAAAGTAATGTACAAGGATATTCCTGTTCATTAAAGACTCACTCCCAGCTAAATATTTTAAACTCTTTTATTACTTATATCCAAAGCAGCCATCCCTCTCAATCACCCTTACTTAATTTTAACTTAACTCCACCTACTCTTTGGATCCCTACATCCAGATTTATGTCAGTTATTTTTAGACATGATGCAATGCAGAAATTCATGTGTCCAGAGGGAAACTAATTCATTCATTAGTGATACCCTCATTATTTCCACTGGACACATGCATTTTACACAGTGCAGGGGAGCATGTGAACGTTATTTGTGCCCACCAAAAAAAACGGGCTTGTCTGGAAATCCTAGCTGTATATTTGATAGAACAAAAACTGCAAATTCTCTATAAAGTCACCCGAACATTATATGGTTGCAAAAAAGAGGCAAGCTGCCTCCAGCTAACATAAGTAAAATCATCATGCTGACTGTAGCAATGTATACGGGTCCCTTCATGTCTCATACAAAATACTCAGGGTGAAGAACTCCTCAATAATTAAACAATAGTCTCCAATAAAATGGTGTAAAAAATATTCAACTAAATTTAACTTTCTTAAGAGGGGGACAAGGCAACTGGAAAGCAAAACGACAGATGGAACACCTACGCGTTTTGAGCTGTTGCCAGCGGTTAATCTTAGTTGCTTTGTTTACCCCTCCTAAGAAAACTAAATAAAGTTTAAAAAAATGAATATATATATATTGTCAACCATTGATTAATTATTGAGGAGCAGTTCTTCTGTCTGATCTACATTCAGAGGCTTTTGTGACACATTATAAGCATAGTAAATGTTTGGTATATGTTTTGTGGTTGCCCATTTGAACCATTTTTCCTTCACAGCTCCAGCCAAATGCTAGAGAACCAAGTGTAAAAGTCAGTAGAGGCTGCTAACCTATTTGTGAATAAATGTAACATATTCAGAATACAGATACTTGAATATCAATGAAAAAAGTTGGAAACTACAATACTATTGTACCCTTCTAGTTTTGTGTATTTTTTATTAAATGGCTTTTATTTCAAACTTTACAGTGTATAATTAGGGAAATGCCACGAATAAAACCATTTAGAATGATTATTATTAAGGAGTTAATCTGTTATATACAAACAAGAATCATAGTGAATGATAAGAACAATTTGGCCCAGCTAGTCTGCCCAATTTCCCAAATACTTGTCTTAGTCTCTTCCACTTCCGCTGGAAGGCTATTCCATACATCCACTACCCTCTCAGTAAACTAATACTTCCTGATGTTACTTTTGAATCTTTGCCCCTCTAATTTAACACTACGTCCTCAAGTTGTGGTCGTTTTTATTCTTTTAAATATACTCTTCTCCTTTACTGCTTCATTTCCTATATATATATATATATTTATATATTTAAATGTTTCTATCATATCCCCCTGTTACAAAAAAATAGATTTGGCATGTGCTGGTCATTAAATGCATTGACTAATAAGCCTTCACAATGTCATACTGGAATAAAGGATGTTACATACGATGTAAATGTTTTATTTGAAAACAATGTAACATAACTGTGGTTCAGCATGAAATACAAAAGTGATATAGATTTGAATACTGGTGGTGACAGATGGATGGGCTGCAGGTTTGGAGACTTGTTACTGAAAACCCTGTTCCAAGCCATGAAAATATAAACACTCTTCAGCATTGGCAGCTGTCCGCCATAGTTCAGAAATGAGATAAGATGAGACGCATAGCACAGAGCCAAGTTTAAACGCTGTGCAAATCTCCCAGTCAGTGGTGGAATCAGCACCTTGGACAGCTCCCCTTAAAAAGATAAATCAGGATAAAGAGGGATTCAAGCTTTTGTATTGCACTGGGTGTCTAAACAAATATGAATCACAAATATATTGAAGAATATAATATTCCAGTATTCTCCTTTGAAGTACATTTGCAGCAATAGAATCATAAATCTAATGAATTGTAATGGAATGCACCGCTGAATCAGAAGTTTATATTGTTAATCTTTCTCCTGGTGTCTTCTAAAAAAATGTTTTGTCCAGACCCTATATATTTTGGTTATTTCCCAAGTTATTGTGATGTTTGCAACACTCTAATGTGAGAAATAAATACAGGTCAGATGGTTGGACAAATAGATGGATGAGTAAATGGATATCAGTAGGGCAATCACGCTATGTCCTTTCACAACTTTTCTTGCTGTTAAAACATATTGAAATAGTGGTAACGTGCTAGTAACACGCTAGAAATAATGGCCACTAGTCACTTTGTTTTTATTTCAAATGATCAGTAGCCTTTTGGGGCTTTTTATGTTAATTTAATGAAATGTAGAAAAGACTCCATTGTTCCTCTGTGCACCCTGCCTTGACTACTATAGATGATTTTCTATCCAAGCACAAATGGTTTATCCCTAGTGAGAACTATTTTGTTATCATTTTGTAAATCCCAAGCATGTTATCTCATTTTTAATGACAGCACTGTCAGAGCTGTCAGTGATTTGTGTCATTACAATCCCAATACCACTAATACAATTATTTTTGTATTATACTAACAATATGTTCATCACTTCACACACTATTTATCAGTGACAATACATTTGTACCCTGCAGAGTTTGCAGTGAAAGTTTTGGTGCCCAAGGCACTATGATAAAAATGACTTGGCTGAGCTAACAAGGAGATGACACAGGAATCAAACCAGACTGTATACTCAGTTTCACAATCAATGCTAGATAATTACTCTCATCCGTGGTAGTGTGCCAATGAATATTTAGTTCATTAAGATTAAAAATAGCTATTGGATTACCCTCAATAACAAGCCTTAGGCATACTCCATCTAGGTCAGACAATTTATTCACCATAAATTTTATTGGATTTGAACTTTGTTGCCCTATTAATAAGGTAATGCCAGGTAAGTGAGCATAATGTTGCTTTGAATTTACTCTCAATGTATTTACTTTTGAGTGACAGGGAATTTCCAAGGATGTATAATGCATTGCTTACCCCCTGATTAAATGCTTTGATATGCTTGTGTGTATTCTGACAGATTTTACCCTCACTCTCTGCTAGCAGCATTTAATATTTCATTTGTTCTCTTATCCAAAATCAGCATTCTTTCTTGCTTATCCAAAATAAAAATGACATTTGCATAGAGCCAAAACAGCTTGCAAGGACCTTTGGTTGGTGATGGGAGAAGGCAAATGGTGTCAGTATGGCTGCAGACCTTTAGTACATCAAGCTTGCTTACATCATCAGAGTGCTGCAGCTAACCAAATCATGGCCTGATCTCAGAATAAGCAATGCAATGGATTGGTTTTCACCTTCACTATCATGGATATTATGTCCAATGTGTGTATTACTTGATAAAATGATTTGTGTAACTATACTGGAATGGATAGGAGAGTGGTATGATCTGCACTGGTGGGCTATTTAAGGCATAGTACAATCTCCTTAAAGGGACACTCCCACCAAAAAATTAAAAGGGTTTATTTCTTTCATTTTGTATTGTTGATACAAAAAGTCAGAATTCTGATCATAGACTTGCTATTACATCACAAGGGGCGGAGTTATGATCCTCTTTTTGTTAGAAGGCAGTAAAAAAAATTGTATACAGCCACCTTGTCCTGCCCACTATGATACACAAGAGCCAGTAAGAGAGCAGAGGAGTATCTTATGACATCATCATGCAGGCTTTGGCAACAGTTGTAAAGTAAGAATGGCTGGAAGATTTTGGATCATGGGAAATATTCACAAAATGGAGCCAGGACATAAAACACACAATTTTATTTTTCATTTTATATGCAATTAATTCAATAATATAAAAAACAGTGGCATATGATGTATATATGTGTTTGTTTTAAATGACCATATTAACTAGTTACATCTTATGTGAGCGGTAGTGTCCCTTTAAGGTCACTAGGAACTGTGATTCTTGGTGGTACGGTTCTGGTTAGGGAATATGTCACTATTGTGTGGGTCTGTGCTGGAATGATGAGATATTATGTTAGGAATGTGCTCTTGTGACTGGAAAGCAGTGTGTTGCAGGGAAGAGGTCAGTGCGGTGGGGAAATTGGGAATCGATAAGTGTAAAGAAGAAAACTAGGTACCATAGTCTTCCCTGGGATACAATTAAATATGACTGTGTCTTTATCCTTTTTTAATAGCAATACATAAAGCTGTCTTTCCATCTATTTTCTTGCCTCAACCCTACAGATCTCTCATTGCACTCTACTCGCTCTGGTGTTACCATGTACCTAGTTTGGGTCCTCCTATAATGTTTCCCCTTGTAGTCACCCCATATGCTCTGTACCCAGCACTAGGTAAATAAATGTTTGTTGTAAATGTAATGTTTCAACTTTAGAGGCCGGAAGGGGGAACCACCACTTATGTTAGAAATGGGTCATCTTAAAATGTTTGACTTAGGAATTAAAATTTCAATATTTATAACAGAAAATATTTTGGAAATAGAAAATAAGTTAAAATGCATGTGACATCCTTCTTCTTGGTTTCTTTTCAATTTAGAAAATATTTTGTGTTTGAAATTGAAGGTTTATCAAATCTATAAGCTGTTTAAAAATCAAATGTGATCTCCTCTCATATTTATTTATAACCACTTAACAGTTGCAACTGTTTGATTGTATTTACTTTGTGGGAGAAAACATTAAATGGCACAGATAATGCATTTATAACTTCTGCAAGAAGTATATTAAATGATGGCAACAAACACAATGGAAAATCTGCAACCAACATAGAGCTGCATTGGATTTCAGCAGTTTACCACTTTCCCAAAAAATTGAATATTCACAGAAAGGTAATTGATGCAAACATGACATGTTCAGATTGAAGGATATAGTAGGTCTATATTAATTTACATAAAAGTTTTTCTTGCTGAAAACATGAGTTACGAGCATCTTTTGTTCAGGTCTGTTGCGGACATGATTATATTTTCAGGATAGTTAGAGACAGCGTTTATTAATTGCACATTGATTGACTGTTCCAAGGGCAGCTGTCCGCAATGTAATGTGTCACATGGATGATGAAGCAGATAGATGCCAACAACTTCTGTGTGTCTCTGTTGTCTGAGTACAGTATGATGCATTGGATGAGAACTACACGAAAAAGCCAAGGCTTTGTACCAAAATATATTCCATTCTCTTTCCCTTCCATTCAGTTGGAATGAGAAGATTATTATCTGTGAGTTAGGAAAAGTGTGTTACAGTGCCCTGCTAGACAGATGGTCTAGAGACACAAGCCTTTGGGCATCTTTAAGTATAGAAGCTTTAGGAACAAACTGCCAAAACCAAATACGGCAACCCATCTGTCACCATCCCTCTAATGTCAACATTTAAGCAGCGTAAGATTCTTTGACGTTTGCTAGATTCTACTTGAAGGGCACCAGATCACAAATTGTGCTTACACAGTGGAGGATATTATGAGGATGTAGACATAATTAACAGTCTGTCTTGAGTCTTTCATTATCCACAACATATGATGTTAAATGCACAGATGTGTCTTTAACTCAGTGACAAGCTTGTAGTTGTATGTTCCATTTACCCAGGGAGTATGGTAATCAAGTACTCACAGCAGACGTGCATCTTTTTTTCTGTTTTATTCTTCACCTCTGATCTTGCTCATTAGAATTGCTTATATCAGTAGTTTTATTCTTCTGAATTGTACTTACTTACATGGATAACAACCTAATTATATATACATGTAACACAGGTATATGTTACCATTTCACTATATATCACATGCCAACAGGGTGAACCCTGTGATCTAAGCATTCTGAGATAAAAAAGAAATGTATGTGTGGATATGGACAAAAGCCACTCTATAACTGTATGTGTTATGGAGAGATAATAAATAGATTGGATTCTGAGTAAAGCTCTCTGTCACCTTATTTGATAGAATTAGTAGAACTATGCAGAGCAGCATGTTGTGGAACATTGATGGATCACATAGACAAAAGGATAATGCTATTGCTCAGTGACCCATAGCATGGATCACCATTAAACATTGGTAAGTTCCATATATTTCATGCTATACAGATTGCATACAATGTGATTGTTTTGACCGAGCATTTAACAGAGGCCATGATAGGTTCAACAGAAATGACCCCAACCATTTTATCAACAAGCTACCTGGCAATAGAAAAACTGGAATTGTTTTTTTTTTTTTGATTGGCTGAGCTGCTTTAAAATGGCGAGGCAGCATTTCTACCATTTTTAATGTTATTGTTTGTCGGGGACCTAATCCATCATCATTCAGCAAGATAACCTTTATTTCTGCCTAGATATTACTATGACTGTAATTATTATTTTACCTTTTGTGTATATTATGAAAACAGATGTTCAGTGTTGGGACATCTAATGTAGAGTGATTTTAGACACTGGACTGTTATGGTGAAGAATGATTACTGTTGCATAAATTTATGCATTTATAACATTTATGTATTTTGTACTATGGACATTTTTCTTGTACATATGTATTTCTGTATATATTTTCCTCTGTTACCCGTTTTTCCACCAAAACATTAATTTTAACTTATAACTCTTTACTGTTTCTGTAAATGGAAAATGGAGTGACGTATCTCACAATGAGCTAATTGTAGAGAATGTGCCACTGGTAATTTCAGATAATTTAGTGTAATTTATTGATAGTACCATACAACATTATGCTATTCTTTGTATTCAATTATTATTTTTCTTAATGTGTTTTTTTTTTAAGCAGTAGTAGAACAGGTGGTCCTAATTGTTTTGGTCTCTTGTTTAATTGGATTTTATTCATCTGTATATAATTTACTCTTTGTGTAGTGAGTTTCTGATAAGCAACATCAAGTGGATGAATTGGATTTTGTTTACTTGGTGTACAAGGATGCTAGGTTATACAGCTGTTGGTGCAGTACATGCCCAAAGCATGTGATTGTCATCATTTTATTTTAGATATGGTATACATGTTCACAGTGGAGATTTATAAATAGGAAGTTGCATGCCTCCTTCAAGCTATACTTTGCTGTACTTTATATACACATGGCTTGCCACAAATGGGTTAATACCTGTTTTATAAGATCATCTAATGTAGAAAATGGTGCGTAAACAGATTTTCCTATCCTAACAGCAGGAACATCTGCTGGAATCTCAAACAGCTGAGTTCAGCACAGGGGCACCAAGCAGCTGGGAAATTCCATGTCACCGGTCATTGACGCTGTAGTGAATGGATATGAATCAGCCAGACAAAAATAGAGCATAAACAAAGCCACACATATAATGAAAAGAGATTGTAAATTGCTCCGTTTTGTGCCGAGGCAAAGAGCAGCCATTCTGTTAGTCAAACATAGTGAATCGAGTAAAACAAACCAAAAGATTGCAAGATTTTCCAAAGCTGAGCTTTGGAAAGTTTTAGTGATTAGTATTCTTATTCTAGATGATTATCACAGGGCACTGTTTATTATCTGCATACACATTGTCACAGTGGGTCTGCAGCTCAACGGCACTAGAGGGATAATATGCAAAAATAAGCAGTAACTGTTTTACTGTGCATGGAAAGGCAGACTTACTAGGTGTATCCTATAGATTGTCAGTAATTAGCAGATCAGCAGGTATGAGGAGGGAGTTCCATAATGTAACATTTCATTTTCTCCCGCCATCTTTATTTGCCACCACCATGCCTCTTTTACACATGTCATGACTGGAGATCAGGTGATCCAGAGAGTATCTTTCATCCTGCTCCTTGGAGACCAGCAGCAAATAAACTAATACAAATATTATGTCTGAAACCTTCATCTTGACAATTTGGTGGGGGGATGGGGAGAGAGAGCTATGTTTTTCTGCCTCCTAGGCCACAAGAGAAGCCACTGGGGTTGTACCCCATTATTCTTATGCCAATAGTAATATCACTACCAACAATTTTATATTATCAAAGAAGAGAATGACAGAATATAGGACTATGGACAAGACATGGTTACCAATACTCTAATGTTGGGTAAATCTTGTAGATGTTTTAATTTCACAAAGGAAAATTGCAATCCGCATGTTATTGCAATTTTAATACAAAGTGGAGGATCTTTATGAATGTCAGTCTTGGGGAAAAGTTTGGAAAGTGGACCAATCACAGTGGGAACCAAAGGGAATGTTTCTGCTGATTTCTGCAGTTTGCCCCATAATTGAATGCCATAAATAATCCAGATTGTTTAAAGCTGTATTGCTGTAAAACTCCATGATATACTCAAACACCTAGAAGCAAACTTGCCTGGCTCTTGCTTTAAATAGTTTTCCAAACTAATATGGAGGTTCTTGAACCCAATTAAAGAAGTCAAATACAGGTGGTTGAAAGATTCTGCATGTGTCTGTTGTAATCATTATGTACAATTTTGAAAAGAAAGTCCATATTCTGCTTGATAGTCAAAATGTGAAATTATTCATAAGGTTTGAGCTGGGAAATTTCGGTTTGTTCAATAAGTGACTTTAATGAATAATCCATATTGTTGAAAGTTGTATTATTATGAAGCTCTGAATATACTGAAACACAGCTAACATTATTTTTCTTGCTGTAGAGATACATTTTCAGGGGTGGTTTTAGGTTTCTATGGACCATAAGCAAACAACTCTGTCCATGTCCCTGCATTGGGAGAGATTGAAACACAAGTTCTATGTGACACTGGCAATCACACCATGAGTTTGGTTTGCTAACAAAATTACACAGCTGTACCATGGTCAAGCAGTGTAAAGCGCACCAGCTGTGTGCGACAGCAAAATTAAGGGACACAGATGGGAAACTAGGCCTACAAATTAAATATTGAAATAAACACCTGCTCTGCAAGGTGGTCCAGGCAGCAATAGCTTTCCTTCCGTATGGACATTGGGCCCTCCACTTAATTAGACTATATATATGTGGCAGTGCTGCCACTCTGCACTGTATACACTGTACAACTTGTTAGAGATGTCTGAAGTAAACGTTTAATAAATAGGCAACCATACTTCATAGACTGAAAACTCAAGAAGTATTTTGCTCATTACAAAGTGGCTTTTCATTTAAGAAAAAGAAAATGTTTGCCATGTCATCCTCTTGAATACAGAGAAAGACAGATTTTGTTAAAAAATAGAGACTCTGCCTCAAAAACAGAGTCAATTTGCATGTCTGCAATATAATTCAATATCCATGTTTTTTATTTGGGGCTGCATAAACCATGCCTTATTTTGCACATGTGTTTGTGCTTGCACATCTGAGCACACATGAAATTAAGAATTCTCAAAAAGCTGATCAATTCTGACTGGAACACTCGGGATGCATAACAGTGACATAGATGTGTAAAATACAATGAGTCCACCATCCCCTTCCTTATCATGTCTGTGATTCTGATATTGTGCACATGAACACTGAACATTCCAGTGGATTTCTGTGGGAGTATCAATGCACTTTTCAATGTATTTTAGAAATATATTCTGATACAGTACTGTGCAAAACTCTTAGACAGGTGTTAATAGTGTATATTTATCAATTAGTAAAATACAACGTGCGTGAACCAATATTTGGTGTCACAACCTTTTGCCTTCAGAACACCATGAATTCTTCTAGGTAAACTTGCACACAGTTGTTTAAGAGACTTAGCAGGTAGGTTGTTCCAAACGTCTCCTTGCTCTTCTTTACGTTGAAGATAGCTCTTTATGACTTTGGCTGTATATTTCGGATCATTGTCATGTTGCAGATTAAATCTAGATCATTTAAATGCCTCCCTGATGGATAAGTATCTGCTTGTACTTCTCAGCACCATTAATTCTGACCAAATTATTGTACTGCCCTGCAACCCTTTGGCAACCAAACTGACTTATGCGGCAGCCAAATATTTCAAATTCTGACTCATCAGTCCATAGCACATGCTTCCATTTCTTGCACCTCCGTCCCTGGATTTTGTGCATAGCTGAGTCGCTTAGTCTTGTTTCTACATAAGAAGTATTGCTTTTTTTCCATGAAGACCACATCTGACCAGACTTCTCCAGGCAGTCGATGGGTGTAGAACTGTTTTCTTCCAATTCTGAGCTGACGGCATTGCTGGGTATCTTCCAGTTGCAAAGAGAAATAAGGTTGCTGTGTCTTTCATTTACAGCACTGTCCACCTTGTCTATGGTCCTCAATATTGGCCTTTTTTGGGGGGCGTCTTCAAAAAAGCTTGGACAGCACATCTAAAAACCCCTGTCTGCCTTGAAATTTCTGTCTGAGAGAGAGCTTGTGTCTTGTTGCGGTGCTCCGTATTGACGTGGTGAATGACTTTTGACATTAAACTGTCTTAAGTAACATCACCTTCTTAGTTGTTTCTCACCCAGCTTTATTTCTTCTATGCAGCTGTTTCTAGTTCAGTTAATTATTGTGTTTCAACCTACATATTAAATTGATGATCATTAGCACTTGTCATGCCAAAGCATGAGTTGGCATTCATATAATTTGTTATGTTTATGTTGTAATAGCCTTTATTGTAGGCTTTGATCCACCACCAGGCCTAAGCCATAAAGTGTAACTAGTAGATATCCATCCAGCTGGACTTCATGAGCTGGGGTCGTAAAAGGTAGTGGAGCATGTACTCTGACATTGGGTGAATCAGAGGACAACCAGAAAATATGAAATATGGGGAACACGTGTATATATTGTGTGAGGGTCCAGTATATATATATATATATATATATATATATATATATATATATATATATATATTCAGATTGTCCAGGTTGTATTATTTTGTTTAGTACCAAACATGGCTAGCGGAATGTGTTATTGTCACGAGAACCACGAATGAGTACTTTCCAAACTGTTAAAACATCCATGTTTGGTGTCTAAATACTCCTAAAAATATAAGGAATGTGATCCTAACTAAATTTTTGTGTTATACAGTAAATTATACGTTTTGGTAAGCTTATTGTGTTTGTAGGTAACTATCCACACTAGTGCCCTGGACACGTATGATGGAGTGGGCCATAAACTGTCAGGCCAAGTCCCTCTGATTCACCCACCAGGGATCTATATAATCATAATGTTGGATTGTACAAATTGAGATTTCTTTTTAACAACTGTATGGAGAACTTTACCATCTGAATCTCCCACAAGGATTATATATATCAGTAATTATATGTAAGGATTTCTTGTGTTTTCTCCTATTTTATTTTATGGACTGTTTTGCACTTGTACTTTGTATTTCTGTATGTCATCTATTTCTGTATTTTTGTACATAGCACTGTGAAGCCTTTTTTCAGATAGAATGTTTACTTACAGCTCTTGTCTTTGTTCTCTAATGTGAACTCACTCTTCTGAGGATAGCTCAGGTAGAACACGTTACCAGAAGGTTCATTATATATATACATGTCTGATCAGTGAAGTAAGGTTGTGATACTATATTGTACTGTGTTTGGGGTAACCGAAGACGCCCGGATATAAAGTCTGGTGGTGGCAGCAAATTGTGTACTAGGGTAATAGTGTAGGAGGTATTGCAGGGGTTAATTTAGTGGTTGCTGGGACTAGCAACAGGTAACCAGGGATCTGGTGTCATTAACCCTTTCACTCCCACACTCTCTCCACTGTCTCAGCCGGGCCAATAGCCTGCGTTCGTGACAGCACTTCTTTGGTATAGTTGTTTCATCATACACCTTCTTATATTCCTACAAAATTCCTGACTTTGTGTAGATTTTTCTTCCTCTTGCTCACTTTGCATTTTGTTAATTGCTAGAAATAACCTATTAACGCGGAAAGCATTCAAACGTTACATTTTTTTTTCACACCTGCCTACACCTTTTGCACAGTAATGGACATTATGTAAAATATTTCTGTGTAATATTTGTTTCAGCTTTACAAACTATACTGAGATCTTACTGATTATATACTTTCACACCCTAATTTATATCTCCTTCCTTATTTTTTCCTCTTCCCTGTTCTTAGCTGTAAAGGGGACACTTTCTGCATATGATTTCAATTCTGAGCTGTGCACTTGATCTATAGTAACCCCATTCTAATGTCACAAACATTTTCTCTGCACAGCTGGCTGTACTGTAGCATAGAGACAGGGTTGGGTATAATTTCATGTCACTGTAGCTGGACACTTTAAGCCAATGCCTTTATATTTATATGGTTTTGACAGCACTATGTTTAGGTAGTTTCCAACATATATATCTTTTTGTTAGATGCAGCAAACAAAGAAAACATGATGTGAAGAGAACTTCCACACAGTCCAAAAAATAGCTAAAAAGCTTTGCCTTTATTCTATAGTATATTGGGGACATACACGCAATGTAAAATGCAATGATGATAGCGATGATAAGGCAACAGTGATGATATATATCATTGTTGTATTTTTCATTGCGTGAATGTCCATTTTATACTATCAAATACAAAAAAATTTTGGTGGAAGTTCTCTCTCATTCTGTTAACTTCGTTTGCTGCCATTGCTGAGTTGGGTGGTCAATGTCATTGTCAATGAGAAAACTTGCCATAATTATCCAGCAGTACTTTATAGCAGGTGTTTTATTTGCATCAATTCAAGGTGAGCCGTTGATGTCCTATCAGCAGTTTCTCTTTGTTTGTGTTAATGACCAGAACCCAGAAAGTAGGATGCAAAACACCTTATTTAATAATAATCAGAAATATGTAGAAATAATCCAAAAACGATGCAGGTCATAAACCAAGGTAGGTAATCAGGTGAACAAGTGTCAGGAGACCAGAAGCAGCAAACTCAAGATCAAAGCCAAAAATCAGGAACCAGAAGGGAAGTCAGCCAAACCAGGTAAATCACAGGAATCCCAGGAAATGCACTTGGTAACTGGAAACAACACAAGGGCAAAGAGTTAATGGCACTTGCTGCTTAAATAGTCTGCACTGCGTAGGAAAGAGGGCTAGCTGATAGCAACCAGGTGAGTAACAGTGGTAACAGTTTACTACAATAGCTGGTCCTTATAAAACAACTGAGCCACCCAGACATTGTGTAGGAAAGAACAGCTATAAAAACAAATGGAAAACACTGACAGTTAGATGGGTTTCACTGTACAATACACTGTTTCTTTAACCAGTACAAAAACCATTGGGTTAAACAATGTGACAATAAAACAAACCGAGTATTGCTTTTGGGAAGCTTGCACTGCATAAGCAATTCAGAATTGCAAGGTTTTTGCAGACTGTGCCCAGCAACATTAATTTTTCAGGGTGTTTGTCGTAGTTATTATTAGGGTTTGTGTTGACCTAGCAGTACTGGGAATACTCTCTTTGGCTCGCCAATAATTCATAAAGCTTGTTGAAAGGTGAAAAAAAGAAAAAGATTACATTTAGCTAATGCACATCATAAAATTCGGAAAGCATGGATTGTGCCCATGCGTGGCAGTTTTGAAAAGTCACCTTAGATTTCCAATCAAACGTGGCAGTCTTGAGGTGGGTGTACTGCAATTCAATGTTCTTGAGTTTTCATACTGATAAGTTTTATGCTTTTGATGACCAAATGTTTAATCTAAGGGGACTGTGTTATAAATACTAAACCAGCAGACAGTAAACTCTAGTTGAGAAAAGCTTCCTTGTCTTTAGCAGGCAATATACAGGCAGCAATGAATCTTTAAACCTCGAAACAAGACAGAATTGGTCTATTTGTTTGCTTGCAGCCTCTGCCACAATAATGGCATTCTTAGTTTCTTTGTTCCCCAACAAGGTCAAACTATGCAATGAAAAGACCTTGTCTTCTCCATCAGGTATTGCCAGCAGAAAAAAAGGTTTAGCATTATTTAGTTTTATTGATGACTGCATTTATCTGTTTTTTTTTTTTCCTGTTTGTATCCAAGCTGCATTAGTACATTTTTCTACGATTCAGTCTAAACCAAGGCTGTAATTGCTGTAAACCTCTATTACTTTTCCTCCACCTGCCAATGAGTGTAAGACACTCAATGCGTGTCATTAATCACTTACTGATAGCTCGCAGTCTCTGAATGTAAAATGGACGTACGCAAATCTATGTGAATACATTGTTGCCCGTGTGGGCTAAATACTGTTAAAAACCCTTCATAGTGGTTGCTATAAATATCAGTTTCTTATGCGTTTTCTGAAGTTCTTCTATGTGCATTTGAGGTTTGGTCCCAACTCACTTCGCCAGCTGTCTATTGTAGTGATCTTCCAAGAGTCATGTAACTAAAGCAACATTTATCAAGCCGACATATAAATACTGTTAAAGTGATAGCTGAAATGTATAATGGTTTCACAATCACGGATTATACAGAATAATATATGTATTATAGTTAATTAAAGTATCATTGCCAACAGTTAATAATTTCACTATGATATTTTGGTGGCTATACAATCAGATTTCAACACCTAATTCTAATGTATTCTATTCTACAAAAAGCAGAGATAGTTGGATGAAAGGGTTTTAAACAAATGTATCAGTGTCATTAATAAGATAATAATAATCATTATAAACATAATAATTACTCTCTGTAACCAAACATTAACTTAAACATGTTTACTTTGTCACATCATTATAATGTACATAAAGGGATCATAAAGCATTTCAAACTATTTTTTGACATTAAACTACCTCTTGAAGAAGCTGGGATACCAGTGAGATGCGTTGAGGCATAAGACTAAATGTTTTTTCTACTGCTGGACAATGAACTCCTCGTGTCTGGACATTGTGTTGCTGCTACTTTGTTTTAAGCATATTTTGTAAGGGCAATTCCTTCTTTTCTATGCTTACATCAAGTGGTACTGTGCAATTGGTGCCGGATATATCATTTTAGAATTTGAAGAGTAAAGATGTATATTTGATGAGCTTGATTGAATTCTCAAATCCATACCTGTATGAATAATATCTCCAGTCTGGAAGCTTTTGTTTCTGCTGCTATCCAGCGTGAAGATTACAGATATATTTCAGATGAGCCTGATTTGAATTTATAAATTTGTGAATACAATAATACCCCTCACCATACATCAGTGTACTTTTGATGCTATGATTTTGTTTTCTACTTTTTTCTTCAGGTGTATGCACCCCTCTTTGAAGTTGTAATGTACATAAATATACAGTTTTTTTTGTGGATCAAATAATATAAATTTAAAATACGTAATACATAAAATATTAAATTGTTTCTTGTTCTAATGCTCCTGTCGCCTTAAATTAACAAAACTGTACACATAGCAAGGGATAATCGCTCATAACACAAAGCTATGTTCAAAGTACAGCATCTTGAACTTCTGTTACATAGACACTTCCTCAAGCCATCATCATGTCATTGATTCAGTTTTGTCTAGGTTATAGACTCCATCCTTAATTTAGCTAGATGAATGAAATTATCCAGTGTTTAAATTGTATGTTCTGGGTTAATAAATTGAGGAGAATTTAGGTGAAAGGACTACTTGTTGAGTATAATGTTTACAACTTTTACACCTTTATTTTTTATAAATATTACTGAAGAACTGCTTAAAAATTGAACTCTTCATGTTTGTGAAGATCAAATGGTGTAATAAAACTATACGATATATCAAATAATAATGAATTCTGATGAAAATAAATAAATACGGTATATACTCGAGTATAAGCCGAGTTTTTCAGCACAATTTTTGTGCTGAAAAATGCCCCCCTCGGCTTATACTCGAGTCAGTGGGGGGAAAAAAAAAAAATCTAAAACTTACCTCGTTCCTGCTCTGTCCCCCGGTGCTCTGAAGCTGCGTGGCTGTGAGGGAAGCGTTGTAAGCTTCCCTCCGGTCGCGCGGTCAATAAAGTGTGTTTTTTTTAAACAAACTTTATTGACCGCGCGGCTGGAGGGAAGCTCACAACGCTTCCCTCACAGCCACGCAGCTTCAGAGCACCGGGGGACAGAGCAGGAACGAGGTAAGTGCTGGGGTCTGGGGGAGGAGGGTGGCATAACGAGCATACTAAGGGGCAATATCCTGGCATATTGGGGGCAATATCCTGGCATATTGGGGGCAATATCCTGGCATATTGGGGGCAATATCCTGGCATATTGGGGGAAATATCCTGGCATATTGGGGGAAATATCCTGGCATATTGGGGCAATATCCTGGCATATTGGGGGCAATATCCTGGCATATTGGGGGAAATATCCTGGCATATTGGGGCAATATCCTGGCATATTGGGGCAATATCCTGGCATTTTGGGGGAAATATCCTGGCATATTGGGGGCAATATCCTGGCATATTGGGGGCAATATCCTGGCATATTGGGGCAATATCCTGGCATATTGGGGCAATATCCTGGCATATTGGGGGAAATATCCTGGCATATTGGGGGAAATATCTTGGCATATTGGGTGGAAATATCCTGGCATATTGGGGGAAATATCCTGGCATATTGGGGCAATATCCTGGCATATTGGGGGCAATATCCTGGCATATTGGGGGAAATATCCTGGCATATTGGGGCAATATCCTGGCATATTGGGGCAATATCCTGGCATATTGGGGGAAATATCCTGGCATATTGGGTGCAATATCCTGGCATATTGGGGGAAATATCCTGGCATATTGGGGGAAATATCCTGGCATATTGGGGCAATATCCTGGCATATTGGGGGAAATATCCTGGCATATTGGGGGCAATATCCTGGCATATTGGGGGCAATATCCTGGCATATTGGGGCAATATCCTGGCATATTAAATGGCATATTGGGGGCAATATTTACCAGTAGCTGCCTCATTTTCCACCCTAGGCTTATACTCGAGTCAATATTTTTTCCCAGTTCTTTGTGGTAAAATTAGGTGCCTCGGCTTATATTCGGGTCGGCTTATACTCGAGTATATACGGTACATAAGAAAGACAGTATCTACATCAGCCATGAATAGAACTATTCAAATTAAGGTAGCATTACATCACAATACAATTGCTTTTATGTTATTTGTTGATATTATATTTTAATTATTGAAAAAGAGTTTTTAGTCAGAATTTTAATCCAATATCATATCCCTCGGATTACAAACTCTTTTGCTCAACATTTCATATTTCTGATATTTTTAGCATAATAATTACCCCATTGCTCAATGTAACATAATGTTTTTTTAACATTATTATGTTTGCTTACCAGCCAGGACCGGTGCAAGGAATTTTGTAACCCTAGGCAAAGATAAACTTTGCCGCCTCCATGTAGGGCTGATGCCGATTGCAGGCACCATATTTGAATGGAAACATGCCATTTCAGTATGATGCTGACCTGCTGTGGACAAGATCTTTGCAGTTGACAACATTACACTGAAAAAAACCTGTATTCGTTAGCGATAGATCTAGGGTTAGTGTTAAAAAAAGCGTTAGTGCTAGGGTTAGGGTTATGTTTAGGGTTAAGGTGATGAATAGGTCAAAAGGTCACTGTGGGAGAAAACGGTTAGGTAATAGCAATACTCTACTTGCAAAAAACAACCGAAAAATATGTAAACATTGACTATTTCTAAATTATTATTAGATATTAGAATCTATTTAGCAGTTTTTTCATTAGATTTTTGTTGATGAGTAAAATATGTTTTCAGCAAATGTCAGAAAAACTATTTTTTTTCAATCTTTTACCATATTTTTTTTTATAGTAAATTACATGACATTACCAAAATAATGGCATCTAATAAAATTCCTTCTTATTTTTAAAAAAATACAATGTATCATTTGTGTGGGTACAGTAAATGAGAAAGAAGAAAATTACAACTAAATGCAAACACCACAGAAGTGTAAAAGCAGCTTCTGTCTTACAGACACAACATTCCAAACAACTGTGTCCTCCTTAAAGGGTTAAGGAATTCTGCAGTCATTGATTGGTCTGTATTATAATATGTAGACAAATACATTGTAAAAACAATGGCATAAAACCTATTTTGTAAAAGAATATTTCTCCCTCCTATTATAATTCTGCAGATGATGTTGTGATGACTTTCTCACCTTCACAATTTTGTTAGCTGATTTATTTCAAGAACCTTGATTGAAGAATAGTAGCACAAGGTCATTATAATGGCATTTTGTTATTTCTTTACTGCATTACTTTGATTGTCACATTTAATATAGATGGCCAGTTTACTGTAAGATGCCTAGGGATCTTGATGAAAGCAACTGACCCATGTTAGCCCTAAGTAATTAGCCATTTTATTGCCAACATGGAAACTGCGAGAATATCTGCAAAGTTAATTTTGACCAACTGTATAACGTATTTTGTAAACTGAGGATTCTACTTTTGTTCATTAAAAAAGTATCTATAGATCCATGTGGTTTCAGAGAACCTACAAATCAGAATCACTCCAATTCATTCCAATTCTCCCAGAGTTGGCCCAAAATTTTAGCAGGAGAATTTAACAGAAAAAGTGTAGAAGAATTAAAGTTAACATATTTTTAACATTAAAATATTTATATACAATTCTAATATATTAATAATAGTTAAATATTATAATAGTATATTTGCATTTAATATAAGCATTTTCAAATTTGAATAAAAAGCTATTTTAGATTGTTTTATGTTTATCTACTTTATTTTTATACTTTATTTAATTAATGAGTCATATTTTTACTGATTTAGTTTTTTTTTTTATATATATTCAAGCCATTTTGGGAGTCCTCCAATTGACTTCTATTCTTCCATTATTCTCCCAACATTAGAAATCTATAGGGAAGACCAAGATTACCATTTCGGCAGTCAAACTCTGGAGGAATTCGGCTGCTGAAATGTCGGCACAAAAATCGGCCACATTGGTCAATTTTTGTGCTGATTTGCAGATGTTACATGGCTGTTTCAGCAGGGAGCTATCACAAATGCAAACACTAGAATTAACCATAAAGTAACCCCAAAACTTAATTCAAACACTAAAACGAACCCTAATACACCCCTTATTACTAACCCTAAAACAAACCCTAACACTAACCCTAAAATGAACCTTACGTTCAGTGAACTGTGATGAAACTGCCACACTGTCAGCTGTGGAAACGTCCGTAATGAAACTTTGAAAGTGCAGAGAAGAACAATCCCATGAATAAGAAAGAAAGTCAGTTGGAAATGACAGATCTGGTATGAGGATTTAAATCACGCAAATTGTTGTTGTAGATATTGCCCTGGTTTCAATCCCAAAGGGGGAATCAGTGACCCATTCATGTAATATGCATTTTATGGATTAATTTACCAGGCGGTCTATCTTGCTATTTCAGCTTCCCTGGGGCAGTGAGAATTATTGAGGTGAGTCCAAACCTACATTAACTGCAACACTAAAATGTCTGGATTAGTTAAAAAAAAAATAACCCAGAGAACACATCGGCAAAGCAGCGAAGAGCAAGAAAAAACTGATTTCTATGGATGGTCAATGCTGAATATGCATTTTGTAAATAAGTTAAGAATTGTGTATTCAGTGTATCATCTCCAAGCTAAAATCACATTTCTCGGATTAAACTCTGTCCTTCTGCCTCTTTAGATTATACTTTAGCATTTTGGGATTAATTCAGATGGAAATTCTAGTTTTCTAATTTCTGACCCTTTTCCTTTTATATTTGCTGCAGGGACATGAGAGATGAATCATTTGAAAATATACTAGAGAAGGCTATGTAGCTTACAATCCAACATAATTGCCAATGTATACTTGGGTTGGAAGCCCTGTGCCGGTCATTTTATAGCTGAATTGTTACGAGTTCAAGAACTGTGCTGTGTTGATACTGGGAATTGGCTGATGGATGATACTTCACTGCATTTTGTAGAATATACATATTTCTCAGATAAGCAAAATGTTTTATGCCTATATTATTTATGTTATTTTTGTGCTTAATTGAGCAGTTTTTCCTTCTATTTTATTTCTATAACTAAATTGCAAAAAAAGAAATAGATTTTTACCAGTCAAATACATTATGTATTTCATTAATGCACAATACTTTTGTGTTTTAGAAGCTGTAAAATCTTCATATGAGGCCTCAGCAATTATTCTCCAGTCTTAAATGCTAAGTCTGAATGGTCAGACTCTGTGAGTTTAGGCTTCTGAAGGTCTATATTCATTTATTTAGGCCTCTCACTTGGTACTGTTCCTACTAGTATCATGTATTAATTGTTATATTAGTTTGTTTTCATTCAAGTTAAGGTTTATTAGCGTTATATTATTGACAAGTCATTGCATAGAATGAGCGATTTAAGGCATTTTGAAAAGTCTCAGGATTCATTAATATCAAATTTCCCAGCTATCACAATCTAAATGATGTAGTCAAAAACAATATCTGGAATCTGTGCCTTGACAAAACTTCTCTACTATATATTGGAATCATTGCTCAGACTGTCTTTCTCAAAATCAAGACTAGCCCCCATAATGGACATTATTTATTCTGTGTTGAAAAATTGCTGACATGTCTGTCAACACAGACACTGCTCATCCATCACTTGTGTAATGTAATAAAATGATGCCTTCCTTTAAGTTTTGTGTTGTGACATGGTATTCATTCTTCTCGGACAATGCTCATTACACCTTCCTTGTTTTAGCCCAGACCTCAATATTTCCTCCTTGCCACATTATGAAACTGAGCCAAATAAATAGAAGAACCATCTCATCCATCACTGGTTTAATTTCATGCCTTAGAGGGAATACAAGTCAGCATGCACTGCAATTCTAACAAGCCCTTATAAACTTCTGTGGGAAAAGTATTAGATTCTACCAGGAATTGGAAATAAAAACTGTCATCTTCCTATTGTCAGCCACTACTCTGAGATTCCTTAAACTGCACATTGTGTGCTATACAAGCTGATTCAGTTGAAGGCTACTGAGATCTCTATGTGTAAAAATATAGTTTTTATTTTTAATCGTAACCCTTTCACATGATTATAACCAGTGATCCCTGTTTGATAAACATGCAAGAATAAACAAAAAGCATCCTATATATGCAATACATATGCAATTTATTTCCACACCAGTCAGGATAACTATGTAAAACAATAAAACATGCAAAGCCACACATAGGGGGAGAGTTAATGATCACAATCACTTAACTGTGAGCAAAAATATAAGTTCTATTTTATTGAAAGATTGCATCAAGTGTAGGTATTTCAAATAGAAGTGCTTTAATGAAAGAATAGTTTTCAGTTAATGAGACTGTTTAATTATTGCACAGTGATCAGTGAGGGTACATGTTACTCACTCACCATGTTAAATCATGGCTCTACAATGAAGTTTACCATTAAACCCAGAAAGGGACATTCCTCATTTTACAAGTTAACTATAGACAAAAATACCCTACAAATGTAAACCTTTGATACAACAACATGTTATTATCCAGAAGAAAGTCAGTGGGCTATAACCACATAATCACTTAAACTGCAATAAATGAGTCTTGTTGCAATCATTGGGTTGCTTTCTTACAGCTTTATAAATCTGCTGTGCCAACTAGCGTAGGTACTTCAGGTGTATAGGATAGCTTATTTGACATTGGACCCTGTTACAATAAAATGAATGCAGAAAGAACCATTAAGGTTAAAGTTTATTTATGCCATATATCAAAGATTGACACATTTCTATAGACTTTAGAAGCCATACAGACTAATACAGGAGCCAGACATGTTTTTATAGTCAGAGAAATGGAACTTCCATAGACATCTATGTAAAACAATCAAAAAATGTAGGAGCCATGGCTCCCAGGATTTGTAAAGCTCTGTCATAGATGGTTAACATGATATAACCGATATTGAATGCTGAATTGGTTTACCCCCTACTCCAAATGTAATCCTGTCAGCACCCATATACATGATACGCTTGTTATATATTTGTGTTTGTTTTTATATGTAACTGAGAATGGAGAATCTACTTTTTTTTGGTGCTCGATATGTTTTTCCTATCATTTCCCCCCCTGAAAATCAATTTGTATCTCTGTTTCATTGCCACTCTGGGCCACCAGTGTATATGATATTTTGGATCTGGCAGTAAGAATTTAATTTGGGAAAGTATTTTATGAGCACTTCAAACAGCATGCTCAGGATTTCAGTTTTCCGTTGAACTTGATTGGTAATTATGTCAAAGAAGATAAGCCAGCAAACATCTGTTGAGGATGATCATTCTGGAGTGGTTATGCTGTAGTAATTTATATGAAACTGCAGTTGAGTTGTTTTTAGATGAATGCCCCATTGTTTAGTTAGAAGAGGCTGAGTAAAGAAATTATTTCATGTTTATTCTAAGTCTCAGCAGACATTTTAAGAAAGCAAACTGAAATAGTGGAGACGACTTATAGTTTACTAAATAGATTGAAATTACACTGCACATTTTTTGGTTGTTTCCAAAGTTTTTATTTAGGCTGAATCTGCACTTTTACAATGAGCTTGGTTATACTGAATTTATTCTATAAATATTGATGAGGCTGGACAGTATTCTTCCTACAAAGGACTTATTTTGGTGCCAATTACAGTACCTGCAAATAAATACAATGCCCGGCACTACTGGATAACTGTGGGCTTATTATCCCGAGGGCAACGTTTCAACCACTTAACAGGAGTTTTCTTCAAGCCTCAAGATGTTAGATCACACAATATATATATAAGCACACTAATTAATACACACAAGAGATCCAATCAAGAAGGGGTGGAGTTTACAAACAGAATAAAATAATACTGCATAATTTTTGGTGGTTTCCAAACTTTTTATTTAGGCTCAATCTGCACTTTTACAATGAGATGGCTTATTATGAATTTATTCTATAAATACTGATGCAGCTGGCAGTATTCTTCCTACAAAGGCCATATTTTGGTGCTAGTTACAGTACCTGTACACGTCATTTGGCTCGATTTTTCTTTTTTGCTAAATTATTTATAGCTTTAAGTACTGCACTTTATGTCAGGTGTTGATAGGCTCTAACAGAGTAAAAATCATTCAGCAGTGTACCATATTCAGCAACACCAAAAGTGGTAGGCTTCAAACCTGGTGCTCTCCCCAGCATCGTCATCTGAAATCCTGACTATCTGAAACTTAATTATATTATGCATAATATATTAATAGTATACGTTTATGGTATTTCAGTTACTAATGGCAGTAGTAATCAATCACATGAAGCCCAGAGAAGGACAAGAATACATGTTAAATGTACTATTTGAATTTTATGTAATTCTTTTATGTGAGTGTAGTTTTTATATTGCTCCTCACTATGTGTTTTCCCTCTTCTGTTTAATCTACTGCATCGAGAAGTAGTTTATAGTTTGGATTAGTCCACCACACTCAGTCCTGGAAATGTGCATCTTTTTCTAAACAATCACACCTTCTCTTTTATTGTAATTTTTGAAACACCTGCTTGATTCCCTCACCAATAGTGTGTCATTTTATTCAGTATGGCAGTGAAAGTGTTTGACTTTACAAGCAAAAAATATATATCCCGGGCTCTGCTCTAAGTGTTTGAAAAAAGCCATAATAATTACCAGACTTATTTTGTGAGATGAGTGCACTGCAGGCTCCGTTGATCTTCAGAACTTGTAGAGTCAATAAAGAAAAAGGTATAGTGGCACTCCAAAATTCAAACAATTACTGTATACAACGAAAAAAACAGCAAATTGCGGGATACAGCAGATAACTTTACACGTTTTACATGCTCACAAAATGTCAAAAATACATATAAGTAGTGTTGCCAGAACCAATCATGGAGTCGGCATAAAAATTGAGAATGTTTAATTACCAAATCCAAGGTGCTTGCATGGAAGAAAATGTAAACCTTTCCTAGTGAGGGAGTTTAAAAATAAGATTTCAAATATAAGAGTACTAAAAAATTTTTAAAAAAGTAATAAATAATGGAGTTAGGAAACACCAAAAAAGTGTGCTACAAAAGTGAATATTAACATATATTGATATTTCGAAGACAAAACCAGCTTAAAACCATCATTGTATTTAACCCCTTCGCGACAGTGGACGTGTCAGGCACGTCCTGCCGGGAACTCCATTCCCGACAATCGACATGCCTGGCATGTCCTGCGGTGAAACAAGCAGTTTTCGCGATCAACGATCATGAAAACTGTTTTAATGGTGGTGGTCTATTGCCTCGATGTCAAGGCAATAGCCAGCACCGAAATTTCCTTTCTGGGGCACCCACAATCGCCCCACGGAGCCCCATGGAGCGATCGCGGGCGCCATATTGACGGAGCAGCATGCTCCGTCAGTATGGCTATGCCTACTTGTGGGCAGAGCTTCGGAAGTGAAAGAAAATTCACTTCCGTCGCTCTGAATATGGTGCTTGACTGTCCCTAGAGGCAGCAGGCAACATTGCAAAAAAATGTATTAGCTTAAAACTGGTATTATGGTTAGATTAGCCTATAGGGTTAAAATTAAATAATTTTTAGCATAAGGAATAGGGTTAAAATTAAATTAAAATTAAAATATATTAAGGGATAGTATAAGGGTTAGAGTTGTGGTTAAATTTAATGTTCGGCTTGGGGTCAAAAGGTCAATATAGGAAAAAAACACTATTTTTGGTTGCCCCATAACGTGCAAAATACTGAAAAATATGGAAACATGCATATTTCTGAACTTGGGATAACATTTAGAAACTATTTAGATGGGGTCTTTTTTAATGATTGTATTTGTGTAAATTATATTTTAGGCCAAAGTTAGAAAAAGTTTTTTTTTAATTTTCATCATATTTTATGATCTAATGAAAGCCCTTTTTATGACGATAAAAACAACATATAATTTGTGTGGGTACAGTATATGAGATATAAGAAAATTACAGCTAAACACAAACACCCCAGAAATGTCAAAACAGCCATTGTTACTAAGGGAAAGCCAAGGTAAAAATGTCTTGTCACTAAGGGGTTAATTGAAAACATTAGCTAGTATGATGTAAATACATGCTGTCAGCATAAAAGCTTGAAACACATTTTAAAAAGCAACAAGAAGACAACATAAATAAAATAATATAAGAAATATGAGTCCCTGACAAAAACTTGTGATACCTCACAAAGTCACTTGGGACATCACAGAAGCTTGCCCATAGCGAAATTTAGCCGACCCTTGTTTTGAGTGTTGGCTATATTTTCTGTCAGACTGAGGCCAGTCAAAGTAGCCTCATCTGACAGGTGGAATCCCACTGCAAGTCCCTGCAGTGGGATCCGATCACAGCTGAACGAAAGTAGGTGGTATTTGAAGGACATTCTATGCCATTCTAGCATCTTCTGGGATCTTTAAATTCGGACAGCATAGACTGTCCTAGCATCACAATGGGGGTTAAGGTGTATATTTTTTAATAGTAATATAGGAATTTTCTAATAGTTTTTTTTCTCAGAAGCTGCCTTGGTAGGGCTAAAACAAAGTAAGCAATATCAAAATTGTTGAAACTTTGGTTTGTCATGGAAAATATTGATGTTTCTCAGATGATGTTTGCAATAATTTAGTCTGTTTTGGCACTTATACATATTGTTTGATAGCAAGGCTGTGCGAGTGGTATCTAGGCCTGTTAATATCTAACCTGCGCCCAGTACAGACACTGTGTTCTGCAAGACGGCAGTTTTGTCAGATTGCAAACAAGTTCTCTCCCTGAAAGCCACTTAACATTTGTTTCACGTCTCCTGCATTTGTCTTGTTGAGATATTGAGGACACATCACTCTACTGCATCCTGACAGGAGGATAGGAGCACCTGAGCTCCAACTCTCCAAACTGATGACCGGCATCGAAAGAAGAGAACCATTTTATCTGTAAGCACAAACAAGGGTTATTTAAAGTTTACGGTGAAGTCACCAGGTAAAATTACTCTCAGCCTGCAAAGCAAGGTGAAAAATTTGTTGCAACAAGTTTAAAGTGTGACTGTATGTCCTGCTTCTAGGCTTTAACCACCATTCCACATTCCCAGTAGCACTCTTAACCGAATACCCAATGTGTGGCCATCATTGTGAGGTGATACTTGCTAGAGAGCACAGTCATAAGCCTCTGTTTTATAAACGGTTTCACTCTGTGACAATTTGTTTGTAACCCTGTTTAATAATAAAAAGATTCTCAAAAAAAGATAAATAATGAATAATTTAGTAAATGGTACTATGTGTCATTTTATGTAGACAATACAATCTGTTGAATGGAGTGCTCAGCTTTTTAAAATATATGCCACTATGTTTTTAAAAAGTTAATAAAACATATTAGGCATGGATATCACATCTATATATATATAGAATAGTTCCAGCCCTATTCCATTAGTAAAGTGACATTGTATATCACTAAGTACAAATATTAGCATGTGTGTAAGATCTGCATCTGTCCATAAACATCTCTGTAGTATCAGAACACATATATTTGTTGTAATCAATACGGAAAGTCTTTGAACCAAATGACATAAATGTTCCCAGGTGGGCTTACCATGTTGTTCGCCTTCTGGTATCCAGCGTCTTGACCACTGACAAACCACATAGTATTTAATCAGATGAAGACACTAACAGTTAAAACTTGTTATTCATAAACATGGGTTCCATATTAAAAAATATAATTATTCCATATTATATTTAAAACTAAGCGATAAAGAGGAGCAGAGGCAGATCACAAAGTGTAAACTCCTTATGCATTCCGAGCTACCAATTAGCTCTTAATCAGTGTTTCAACTTTTTATGTGTTTCATCTTACATGTTTTAATCAATACCTGGGATCATTTTTGCTACCCACTATCCACAATATCTCTTGTTTATAGGAACTCACCTAAGTTTCATTATAAGATAAGAATATCAGTTATTATGTTCATTTCTCACAGGATCCAGTCAGTTAGTTTCCAAATCTTAACCCATACTTTGGAATGCTTTTGCAATATCTTCATTAAATTGGTAGTCCCTCTAGATATTCCCAAACCAGCAGTCTAGCCATCGATAGCTTTGAAGAATCCCTTTAGCTCCATTGTGCATTTATTGTCAGAATTCTGAAAGAGATGAATTGACATCAGCGACATCTAGAAGAAAGACTGAATCTGTCACAAAGAACATTATATTTTTTATCAGATAGTGTTGTTTTTTTTAAATATATCTTGGTCAAAACAAAAAAAGATAATGGAAATATATTAACGTTAGTCTGAGTTATTCCCTTGACATTCCATATTTTATGAAATTTAAATAATGTTATAGTTTATTTGTCTACAATGCATTGCAAAGTCCCATCAACCTCCACATGTGAATTCATAGAAGTTTAAATCATAGTGAAAAGTCTGGGAACTAGACATGTGCAAAACTCAAATTTTCGTTTCGTTTTCGTCCATTCGGACGAAAATGTTATTTATTTCGTCTAAAACGAATTTCGTTCATTACTGCATTCGTTTCAGACGAAATTCGTTCATTTTTTTCGTTTCGTTTCGTTTTATTCGTTCGTTTTATAGAATACGTGTAATACTATTGGCTTTCTATAAACCGAACGAGAGCCCCATTCATAAGAAATTCTTATGAAAGGGGCTTTCGTTCGGTTCATAGTAAGGCAATAGTACTACACGTTTTCTATAAGCCGAAAGTCTATAAACCGAAGGTCGTTCGGTTTATAGATTTTCGGTTTATAGAATACATAGAATTACATGTAATTCTGCAGTTAAAGCACATCTTGTTTGTTTCATTTCAAACCCATTGTGTTGGTGTAAGATTAGAATTGTGTCGATGTCCCAATATTTATGGACCTGACTGTATATACACAACTTCTTATATTCCTCTAATTACCAAACATGCATTCCAGGTATAACAATGCTCCATAGGACAATTGTTATTCAAGGTCCCCCAAGTGTGATGATATTATTTAATAACATAACAATGCATGTTATCAAGTTTGTGTTGGAGAAGGTCATAGTACTGGAATGAATGAGTTGTGAACAATGGGTTATACTATTGAAAGTACAGATGTAGTTTAAAGCTGTATAGTATTACACCTCTGCAGGGTCCTTTTTGTGCAACATAGCTAAAGCTTCATTAAGCAGATCTTTATTTCAGCTTCCTTGATGTATAGACCATATTCTATGAGTATCTTGCTATTACAAGTTGAATATCCATTTACCCCCTAAAAATTCAGATTTCACCACAAATGCAAATTTAAATCGTTTTTCAAATGTTTTTGATATAAAAGTGGTACGTAAGGCACAATAGATATGTATATCATAATACCGTACAACATTGCTATCTTCTAACAATGGTCCATAAACAGTCATAATTACAATTTTTCATTTGTGTTGTACAAGGTTCAGTGAATAAAGAACAGGAGGAAGAGAATAGAAAAGAGAGAAAAAGAAGGAGGTGGAGGTGGGGTGCCATTTTTTTTATTATGGCTTTTTGAAATGATTCCATAATTCGAAAATATAGTAATTTATGTAATGATCCTGTAGTAGCATAGTCTTTCCATCTTTAAATTATAGCCTATAAGATGGTAGAGTTCAGGAGCAGTGCTGCAAGTGGAGACTTACAATTTCTGGTGATCAAGGTTTTTGCTGATATCAGTATTTGGCCTATTAAAGTTTTTTAGACATTATTGTGTAGAAGAGCTATTTCAGGGAGCTTGGGTAGGTTCATTGAAGTTGAGTCCTTTGTTATGGAGAGTGCAGTATTCCAAAACTGAGCAATACATTGGCAGGACCACAAAATATGGTTCTCAATTAGTGTTGAGCGAACCCTAACCGCACTGTTCGTACCGAACATTACGGTTTTTGGACCCCGGATCCGAACACGGACATTCCACTGTATGTTCATGTTGGAGTTCGAGGTTCGGTGATTACATTGTATGTAATGCTATTGGCTTAGAATTTCTTATGAATGGGGACTCAATTTCGGTTTATAGAAAGCCAATAGCATTACATTTATTCCATAAGCCGAAAGTCTATAAACCGAACGACATTTGGTTTATAGACTTTCGGTTTATAGAATAGCAATAGCATTACATGTATTCTATAAACTGAAAGTCTATAAACCGAAAGACATTCGGTTTATAGACTTTCGGCTTATGGAATACATGTAATGCTATTGGCTTTCCATAAACCGAAATAGAGTCCCCATTCATAAGAAATTCGGGTTCGGGGACAAGTTCGGGATCAAGTTCGAGCCCGAACCTGAACTTTTTTTCGAAGTTCGGCCAAACTATTCTAAATTTCTCCAGCACAGGAGCAAGGTGGTAGAATAAATCGTTGCTAAGCGGTGTGCACTAAGTACCACCTGTATACAATTGTTTGTGGCTAGTTGTACATGGTTTGCCCAGTAGGAGAATTGAGTAGGGTTTGTGATTGCATTTTTCCATTGTGTTGGTGAAAGTTCTTTACCTAACTCCCTCTTCCAGCACATAGGGAAACTTTGCAAGTAGGTTGTAAACCATTAACACAGAATAACAGAGAGACAGAGTCGTAACTGCTTTAGAAGGAGTTATGCAGACTGAAGTTAGCTTGTGTGATGTGTAGGTGGATTGATCCATTGTAGAAGAGGTGGTTGATTTAACGTGGTATACTTGAAGGTATTTTGTAGTCCTTATTAGAAAGTGAAAATTGGGATCGCAATGATTTTTTGTGTGTATGACCGGATTTTCTGAAAAAAAATGCAGACCCTTTTTGAAGGCATCTATTGTATTTGATAGCACCACTTCTTTTGGCAGTGTATTTCATACCTTTATTGTCCTTTCCGTAAAGAATTCCTTCTTTCTTGTAAGTTTTTCTCTTTTAGTCTCAGGGATGACCTCTTGTTTTTTGTACATTTATGTTAATGAACAGGTCACTACACATATTTATATAATGTTATAATATCCCCTCTATGACGCCATTTTTCTGAAACTTTTTTGCCTCTCTTCATAACTAAGATCCTCCAATCCCCTTATTAATTGTATAGCCCTCCTTTGCACTTCTTCTTGTTACAAAATGTCCTTTTTAGGGACTGGTGTCCAGGATAGCACTGCATATTCAAGGCAAGGTCTTAACTTGACTTGTAAAGAGGCAAGATTATAGGCTCCTTCTATGAACCAATAGCCTGTATTATTTATGCCAATATCTTATTGGCACTGTTGCCAAGTCTGTTTTTCCTAAATCCTTTTCAATAGTAGTTTTTCCTTGGGAGATACAATGTAAATTGTATGTTGCATTTTTTTTATTTTTCCAATAATGCTAAACTTACTTATATCCATAATGAACCATATTTGCCACTTGCTTTCCCAGTCCTCCATTTTGTCTAAATATTGAGGAATTTAATTGTGTGCACATGTTTCAAGAAATGGAAGCCACTGTTGTCAGCTCCAGATAGAAACAGAGGACTCATGATTTGTGATTCTCCCTCACAATCAATTGAATAAACTGAAATAAATTAACATTTATTTATGTAATGCCAACAATTTATGCAGCACTTGATTCAAAATATAATTAATAAAAAAATATGATAATCATATGCCAAAGACTTCCTTTTTTTTCTCCTCCCATGCAGTGTTTCTGTGTAGACATCTCTGAAGACTTTTTAGTCAAATTTCACCGCAATTTGGCTGTTAGTCCTGAATTGACCCCATCATTTTTAGAAATCCTCATTCAATATTCATTTGTCACTTATTATCAGCACAAAACCAATACAACTGGCTAATTGAGAAGACGTTAAAGGTGTCAGAGTGTTAGAGGCTAGCAGTATTGCTGTTAGAAAGACATATTTAGTTCATGTCCTAATTCAGTTTAAGTGTATTTGTCAGGGTGTGTGATAAAACAGTCAGTAGCTGTTAGGTGGTCTGACTTTACTTTTACTTATGACAATTATCTGTACTTGTTCTTGGAACAAACTGGTCATGAAAACCGATGGCAAACATAGCTGACAATCAGTAATACTTTATGAAATAAGTGAACATACACTATAATTATGAAACAAAGGCAGTTAACAGGCATAAGCACTCACAATGCTTTTAAATTGTAGAATTATGCTAGACTCAAGAAAAAAATGCTATATGGCCTGAAAAACAATACAGCAATAATAATGTCCATTTGCTAATTATTAAGGATATATATCTATGTGCTACTAAATTACCGTACTCAGAAATTCTATGAATCCCTTTGTTCATATCAGTTGTTAATGGTGTTTTTTTTTTTTATGTTTACTTAAATAATATGTTCCCTGATTTTGACATGGTCACTTTTCAAGATATAATGCTAAATATAATAACCATTTCGTTTCGTAAAAAAAAAGTTGTATGAAAAGGTTTATGAACTCGTAAGAATTATCTGTGGAGAGCCAATATGAATGCAACAGGGATATTTATAGAATTTGTATATGTACGTTACAAAAGGTAAAACAAGTATTTTTTGGGGGGGATTCAGTTATTGCTACCAAGGTATACATTCTTTGACACAAGCATTTTTTTTTTTATCTTTTAAAAATGTTTTTAATTACAATTAAAAAAAAAAATGTTATGCTAACAATAAACGTTAGAAGTTTTAATGTAGAAATGGTATTCAAATTATTTTCTAAATAGTGGTGATAGTTTTTTTAAAAAAAATTAAAAGGTCTACATAATAAAGAGAGAATTGCAGGGAATTGAGACAGGAATTTTACACTTAAAGCCAAAGTAGCAGCGTTGGAAAAATTTTCCCATTCAGCTGCATTGGAAAAAATTTCCAACTTGGCCACTTTGGCTTAAGTTTTAAATTCCCATCTCAATTTCCTGAAATTCTCTTTTCATTGAGTAGACCCTTAAGTGTACTAAAAATTTATATTTTTAAGTCATCAACTGACATATTCAACGCAAACACAGCACTCAGAATGAGCGTTAAAACTAGTTTGGAACACATTGTTCGTGTTCCCTACCGCACTGAACGGGTTAATGGGCAAATATCGGCTGCACAGTTCAGACTTGTTTTTGTTACTCAGCATTGTTCTGTCGTTACTTTATACCAGCGGACATTGAATCGCTTAATGTGTAGTAAGTACCGTGGGGTTCAGTGTTGGCATTGATTTTTACCGCACCCACTGACTGTTATAATAACGGAGGTAATTGAATCCCTTTTACCCTTTAATTTATCGCATAACACACTTTTTCAATTAACCCCCAGCATTGAATCTACCCCAACATGTTACTAAAAGCTTAAGCACCATTAAAATAAACTACACTGTATTCAGCATTTTATGGCCAGTTCATTAAGGTAGCATTAATGATGTGTGGTAAGAAAATTTACATTGAGTTGCTTGTACCTGGCTAAGGTGTTTCCTAAGTTAAGGTTAGTCTAATCAATCAAACGTATTTTCCATCTGCAGGATGTTTTTGCACTGGATATCTGTGGATTTATATACCTGCATAATGCTATCTAACCATTCTGATTATTATTATTAGTTGTGTTCAACCATCCATTCATCATTCTGTCAAGACTCACTGAAAGGTTTGCATGCGAAATGATGTCAAGTAACTTATCTTTGCTCAGAGAGTGGGAGATTGCAGTTTTAGCACTTAAGTTATAAAAACACTTCCACTGTGTCATTCTGTCATTAGAAAAATTTAAGAAAATACCTATACTCATTTACATATGTGTCATGATGATGGCACATTGTCAGCAAAATAATATTTTCAGTGTGAATGTAGAGCATAAATTATGTTTTCATATATTGTTGCAGAAAATACATGGAGGGAAAAAAGTGTTTAAAATGTGTTTGATTTGTCTCCAACTGATGACAAATACAAATTACATGTTCTCCAATGCTTTCTGCTCCTAGAATTAATAGATGACTATTCTATTAAAGAAGATGTTTTTACTTCTTCCAAAAACAAAGTAGATCCAACACCGTTTAAACCTACCTTAGTTCTTCGGCAAGCCTGAACCAATACTTTTCATTAAACTGTTATCTATTGTGATCAAACATACATGTGGGCTTTCCAGAGCTGAATAAATTCCATATTTGCCTATCAATAAATATTTACTTGGCCTGGCATCGGTTTTGGGAAAAAAAAACAGAGGTCCCCTCTTGGTTGGAGATTTAGAGCTCAAATAGAATTTCAAGCAAGATCAGAAAGATACTTTTATTGGCGTAGGAGGGAGCTCTATGATAATATCTGGCTGGGAAAAAAAGGAAGAGGTACAATCACTGAATACATCAGTTAAAAATGATACAAATTTTAACAGTTAAAAATAACTTGTACACCAATTTATATCATATGCTCTATTCCATCAAAATCCCTATCAATAAATCAAATATGTAAACTAAAAATATTTATAATATCAATAAGCATGTTTTAAAAAAATATTTAATATTACAAATGTTCCTCCCAATGTGTAACATTTTTCATAAATAAGTGTGGCTTGTGCAACATAAACAGTATGTTAAATTACAACAGATCGTTCACCAGAACAAAACAGTCACATAAGTTGCGACTGTATCCCAGCTATAAATGTATTTAACACAAATTACATAAGCCATATTTTACATATCTGAAATTTGTAATGATTGTGATTTTGATGGAATAGAAAATATATTCTAAAACGTTTACAAGAGATTTGTAATTTAATATAAATGTTACATATACAGTGTAAAGACATTTGGGGCATAACAAGGGTTGAAACATTTCCAGGTCCACTTTTTGAAGGGCGGAATCCAAAACACTGGAATTTCAAGGTGTTGTAGAGTCATTATTGTTTATTGTATTAAAATGAGTAGAGTGGAGTTATGGACATAGCACCCTAAGACTTTACAGAAAAAGGTGTGCTCCTATATTACTTATTTATTGCTGATGCCCAAGTGCCCTACTCCGTGGACATCAATGAGAGCGAAAATCCATTTGGCCACTCCTCTTATTTCTTTTTCGGTTTTACTAGTTTGTTTGTTTTTTTCACTCATATTTCTGATCATCCCCTTGGGTGGAAGTATTCACATTGTCCTACTGGTATATAGGCCCTTACAATCTGAGCTTCTATATCTACTAGGTCATGCTTATGTTCACTCTGTCGGGTCTGACTGTGGCTGTCACACTGCCAAATAAACAAAACCTGGCTATTAGAGAATAATAAGTTGACATTCAACGTGGTTCGATTGTTGTATGGGATTTTATTCCCTGGTTAACAGCTAGTCAAGAAAAAAAAAACAGGTTTAGGCGAACATATCAAAATAAGAATCATCCTTAACAATGTATGAATTCCCATTGCTTCTTCAACAATTCCTCCATAACATTGGATTGGTTTCATTTTCGAAATATTAGAGACAATTCTTTTTTCAAGAGATGATCAAACATCGAATGACCATTAGCAATAAATTGCATGTACATTGCATATACATGGTATTTGATGCTTACTGATAAATAGTTACATTATATCTTTTTTTATTGAATAAAGGTAGGTGGTATAGTACGTGATTGGAAATAATGTTACTTTTGGTTCTTGGCTAAGAAATGTTTCATTGATGATTTTGTTGGCATGTTACATTAGTTAAAATATATATTTTAATGAATATGTCAGAATATGATGGACTGCAAATAACATAAATTTAACTGTTTGGATGAGTGCTGGTAGCAGACTAAGGAACCTCAAATTATCTGTTGCACCATCATTAACAGTATCTCCAAAAATCCCATTTATTACCGTATTCCATCTTCATATTATATCAGGCAAGGAAATGGAAGGGGTAGCTAACACCCTTTTAATATTGATTTATTGGAAAAAGGAATATACATTTCCTTGTTCCTTTCTTTAGCGAATTTCGTTTATTTTGCCATGTTGCATGCTGAAGGTCTTTTCCTTTAGCAGTGAATGAGGTAAAGTACATTACATAACAAGTGTATCAGTCTACAAAAAAGGAACCTTGTCACTGATGGACTTATTTTCCAGTGTTTGTATGTGAAATTCAATTCTGTTCTGAATATATTGAAAGGGATTTTTGTCTGATGAGTATCTGTTCCCTGCAGCATTAGATGAGATTGATATCGTTGATAAAAGCAAGACTGCATGTTAGGGCTGGTATCATGTCATGAGACTTCCTCCTGACAAGAGAAATAAGAGGTAATATGACAGGACCTTGTACACCTTTGGCCAAATAGTCTAGATCAGGGTAGTCTATTTAAAAGGTTTACTTTGTTTGCTTTTCCATCAGAGCAAATTCTCCAGGGAATTTTTCTTATTTATAAAATTGGCTGTTTTCCTTGCAATACGTCTGGCTCAGGTGTGATAAAACATGTTGTAATGCATTTACCATCTATAGCTATCTTACTACGAGTTTATGCCAGGCTGTGGGGTACAATTAACATGATTTACCCCTGTCTGGCAGAGGTGTATCTTGGTTTTGTGCTGCCCTAGGCAGACAGAATTCGGACTCCCCCCCCCCCACCACCCACGTTGCACACCTACGACATGTCCCATCACATGCCCCATCACCCACATTGCACACAATTAACTGGATTGAGCAAAAATGTTTCAAGCACCAGTAGTGTGGTTGAACACCCTCTGGCAATGTGCCGCCCTAGGCGAGTGCCATGTTTGCCTTGTGGAAGAAACACTACGGCTGTCTGGAATAACATTAATACTATATCCTTTTCTCACTTTAACATTAACATGTACCTATTACATAATCTCATGTTTAAATTAATTAAGAAGTTCCTTGTCTTGTGAAATAATTTAGCAACTTTAAAAATCATTTTCATTTATTTGCCTTTAATGTCTTTATGCATTATATTGATGTGCATTATAGTCTCCTCTTTATAAATATGGCCTCTTTTACTCTGTACCATGTATTATACATTTTAGAAAAATCAGAAAAGGGAAAATATAAATAGACCTCCTCTGTGTGCATAAGCTATTGATAAGGTAAAATAACCAGGTGACTGACCCCCGTCCTTGACTTACCACCATCCTTTTGCTGCAAACCCATGGCATCTCAAAGTATGATAAATCCATAAAATCCAGGCACATGAGAAAATGGCTGCAGCAACTAGCGGGTACGTAAATCCATGTAGCGTACAGATACAGGACAAATGCTGTAGCAAATTCCAAATTTAATGGACAAATCACATCTTCATAGCTGGGGTGCAGACAGAGACAGGAGACCAATAAGGGAATGCTTTACACGTTTCAATCTTAAATCTATCATTAAGAGCCTTAAAGCCCTATGATTAAGATCTTTGTTTAAGCTTGTCTGTCTGGTCTCTTGTCTGTCTGCACAACACAACACCCCCCCCCCCCCCCCCCTGCGCACTATGATAATGTGAGTTGTAGATTGGATAAATTTGTTTTTTGAACACTTGTCTTGTGTCTGTACGTTACATGGACGGATGTACCCGCTAGTCCCTGCAGCCATTATTTTTTATCCGCATGGATTTCCAAAGTTTATAGACCACTATGTAATAACAATGCACACATAACAGTAAAGTTGCTGTAAAAGCCACTTGTTCTTTTCAAAGCTATCCGGAGATAATAAAAGGAAAATGGTGGGTTATGTACCTATTGTAAAGTATTGATACTTCTTACTTGGAAATAAACACTGTGGAGTATTTTGAAACTGATGGGACATTTTCACTAGCAGCTCATTTGGTTTCCATTTAGTAGCAGTTTTCCATTTGCAAATTACATTCTGTTCTGATTCAAAGTACTTCTAATTCACTGAGCTTATTGCATCATTGTAAAACAGTTACTTAAATACAGTAGTTCAATTAAAAATACACAACTACTTTAATTATACAGCAGGGCAGCTTGAAAAACAGGTTTGGATTTCTGATTCTCGAGGGAAAATTAACACATAAGGAGGAAAAGAAAACTGCTTCTCTAAAATGCATTCAAGGGTAATCTTTCCAAAATGTGAGCTAGTAATCGATATACAGTATTACATTATTAAATGAATGAAATAATACAGTGAGAAATACAAAAACACATATAATTGATAATGATAATGAATGCGTTGCACATAGTGAAGACTTGCGCACACTATGCGCAGGAAGTGCACAGCGGGGTTGACTGAGATATGAGAGTGACAGGCAGACACAGATCACGTCTGGAGATGTGTGTTAATCTCTCCGCAGCCATCCTCAGTGGGGGAAGACTGCATGCATGCTGCACCTGTGATGATGACACTCCCAGCAGAAGAGGTGAGGGGGGAGAGAGAGAAAGGCATAAGTAGTGGTGAGGGAGAGAAACAGTGGTGAGGGAGAGAGACATAAGAAGTAGTGAGGAAGAGAGACTTAAGAAGAGGTGAGGGAGAGAGAGTGAGACATAAGAAGAGGTGAGTGAGACATAAGAGGTGAGGGAGAGAGAGTGAGACATAAGAAGTGGTGAGGGAGAGAGATATAGGAAGTGGGGAGGGAGAGAGAGCGACATAAAAAGTGATGAGGGAGAGAGAGAGAGACATAAGAAGGGATGAGGGAGAGAGAGACATAAGAAGAGGTGAGGGAGAGAGAGAGATAAGAAGAGGTGAGGGAGGGAATGAGACATAAGGATTGGTGAGGGAAAGAGAGAAGTAAGCAGTAGAGAAATAAGCAAGAAAAAGACACGGACAAACAGAGAATATGGGAAAGAGAGAGTCACTTACAAAAAAGGGAGATGAGAGGGAAATGGACAAAATGGGATACCTATGATAAGGGGATATCCAAAATGCTTTACCAGAATTGAGCTCCCGGCACCTGTATAGAGGAGCCTGAAGCTCAATCTGGTAGGGACATTGAGTCGCTCTGTCCCTTTTATTGCTCCACCCCTTCTGGCCCATCCGTTTGTGGCTCCGCCCTCACCAACCCACAGCCAAGTTCACATGGCAGGTGCTTTCCCTTCTTTTTCTGTTTCATTATTTCTTTGTCACTCATATTTCTGCTCATCCTCTTGGCGGAAGTTGTCTCACTCACATTTCTGCTCATCCACTTGGCGGAAGTATCTATGTGTTCCTATCTAGTTCAAATCTTGAATTTAAAGACACAAGTGAAAATAGTGAGGTAGATATTAATCTGTGATCACAGGTGTCAGTATATATGAAATCAACTTATTTATTGGTTATATAATCAGTTATATATCTGCATTATCTATAGATGCCATTGACTGACTCCAATACTTGGTCTAAAGGGCCTACATCAAAACTATTTAGACATTTACATGTCCACCAGCATAAAGAAAATAGACATGCAGTGGAGCGGGTTGCCACCTTTTCTACAAAAAAATATTGGCCATGCCACTGCCTCCATAGACTTAACATTGGTCTCAAGCCAATTTTTTTACCAGCCTGCCTGTAAAATACCGGCCAGATGACAACCGTAGCAGTGGCATGCCTGGAACAAGAGGCACCACGTTATATATCTGCATTATCCATAGATGCAACTGATTGGCTCTAATATTGTAGTAAAAAAGTGGTTTGGCTATGGTCTAAAAGGGCCAACGTCAAAACTATTTAGATGTTGACATGCCCCCCAGCATGAAGTAAATAGACATGCATTGCATGCCTGGTCCAAGAGGCACCAAGGTCAGCACTACCTAGCGGTCAAGTCTTGGTTGGGGGTTGCACCTGTGACACTCACCATGACAGCTTTAAGGGACATTTTCTTAACGCAATTACTTTTCATCAATTGGGGGGTGTCGCAGATCTTAGTGATGGTATTGCCTTGACCTACGGCTTCCTGGTAAGTACACCTTAAATACCTGGACTTCTTTTAAATATCCATTAACCCACAGCTTGGTCTGTCTCTGCTTATCTAACTTATCCTGGATCTCCCCTTTATGTTGTGCTGCCTAAATTGTTGATACTATGTAAATACATATTAGTATAATGTAAAATGTGCACTGCGCCATAACTCCCAACATTGCCCCCCAAGGAATGGGAGTCTGGGGAAATGAGTGTCTGGGGGTGGAGTATGGAGAGGTGAGTGTCTGTGTTATCACGTATGCGTCAGATCACTGTCACTGTCCAGCTAAATCTGGCAGCTGAGGGCAAAAGCGCTTCTGCGCACATTGCCGTGCATGCGCAGAAGACATTCTCTGGTGTCTGCAGAATTATGGTCCTAAATCCAGCCGTGCTACTAAGATCTACCTCTACCCCGAAAAGTGGGACAGACCTCCCAAATCGGGACAGTCTTGTTCAAAGCAGGACAGTTGGGAGGTATGCTGTGCTGGATTCTCTCAGTGTGATATGATTATATCCTCACCTTAGTTTTTACATAGCTCAATAATTAATATACATGACAAAATAAAAATGAAATCTATGTAGAATAAGACATTCCTGTTGTGCAAATGTACAGCATTGCTCTGAGACATGAACACTACAATATTTTATTCACCTACTAGCTTTACTACCTGGCTTTGCCTGGGATTTATATTCTTGTTTCTGCTCCTCAGTTCAGTGTATTTCAGTGAGCTTTCATTTTCGAAAGCATCTGGTGTGTATTCAGCCAAGGTGGCCCAATTGTGAGGTTATTCAGGGTCCCATCAGGAAACATCATCCATTGACTCACAAGTTGCTTGTGTTTAGAGCTCTGTCTTTTTCATACTTGATAAAAAAAAAAAAAACAAGAGCTAGATCTCATTGTATGGCTTTAATCCTGCATATGTTTTAAAACAGATTTCAAGTGAGTGGGTTGACTCAATCACTCAGTATATCTTTAAAAAAAAACTCTTGAGTATAGGACTATTTATTTTTTAGGAAAAGTAGTAATACCAAGAAGAGAAGAGATGTTCTTGGCATGTAGTGTAACATGTAAATTGATCTACAAACAAGTATTTTGTAATGAATTTCAGGACATTTCAATTTTAATACATTTAACTTGTGTATTAATAGTAAATATTATTTTTCCCATTTGCTTCGACTGTTGTTTTGAATAGAACTATCTCCAATATGTTGGTCATGTGTTTAGATTAAGATATCTGTTTTTGATTGCAAACATGCTATGCACTGCTCAGATTGGTGATGTCAAGCAGCAGTCCCATGAGTTCAGAAAAAGTGATATTTTAATTATTTGATGGGCTTTATACAGGTGTGCAATCATTGGCAGCGTCACTGTAATTGGACCACCTGTGAAAAAGGAGGAAATATCCATAATATCATCATGATTCTTGTCCTGATTGCAAGACTGTTGGTTACACATCTGTCAGAAAAATATACTCCCCATGAGAGATAGAAACTGATTATAACAGCTGATATAGAATCAATTGGCCTATTGCATCTCTCAAGAGAAGGCAATCTGTAGCTGTTTGATAAACTACAACTCCCATGATTCTTTTCTGGCACACACATAAGTTTTACATGCTCCCTGCTTTTATGAAGAACTCAAGTGTGTTTTGAAGTAAATGAATCAAGGTTGTTCCTATAGCAGGGGTGGGGAACCTGCAGCCCTCCAGCTGCTGATGAACTACAGCTCCCATAATGCTCTTTCAGCTAAGTGGCTGGCAGAAGAGTATGGGAAATGTAGTCCTGCAAACATCTGGAGGACCACATTTGGAGGGCCCTGCCCTATAGGATACACTTATTGATTAATCAATTGAGTCCTCCTAGAGACATATATTTCGACATTTCGCAGGGCAGAGTGGTGTATTTTAGTTTTGTGCTGCCCTAGGCACAACTAAATTCAGGCACTAGATACAGAGTGCACATTCCTATATATGCAATTAAAGCAATTTATTAAAACCTTTGCAAACAGACATTTAATGAAAAGGGAATAAAATACAATTTGGACAGATATGTACAAATTCACGCATGGGTATTAAGAAAGTGTCAGCGATTTATAGGATGTTGACTGAGAAATATCAACATATGCTAAAATGTGGAATAGAGAATTGCCAAGTGCATTAACAAATGTGCAATGTAACTAAATTTTAAATTACGACTCTTGTTTCATTAGCAATTGTATACAAGAGTCAGCTTATAAACTTATGTCTAGGTGGTATCGGATGCCAGTGAAGTTAAATAAAATATTCCCAGTAGTTACAAATCTGTGCTGGCAGTGTGGGGAAGAACCAAGCACCTTTTTGCATTTATGGTTAATTTGTAAGAAGATTGAACATTTCTGGAAAGATGGCAGACCCCCATCCCTGTTAATAATAGTTGCGGGCCAGTGCTAGTGGTTTTAACAATGGTACTTGTCATTACCACTAGCACTTATTTTTAAGACTAAGTGAAATTCGACCTCTGATCTCGTAGGACGAGTTTGACTTGGTCTTACCCCAAAGTCTTGACTCATCTCGCCTTATCTCAACCTTGAACAAAATAGTTAATAAATATATCCTCTGTTTGAGGTTGGAGGTCGAGATTAGTGTTAATCTTGATGTCTATTAACCCCTTCATGACAAAGGGCATGTCAGGCACGTCCAACCAGCAGCTACATTGCCGACAATGGACGTGCCTGACACGTCCTGCAGTGGAACGAGCGTTTTTCATGATCAACGATCGCGAAAACCACTCTGACAGTGCTGCTCTATTACAGGAACAGCATGCTCCTGCAGTATGGCTGTGCCCTCTTGTGGTTAGAGCTTCGGAAGTGAAAAAAAATTCCTTTCTGACGCACTGAATCTGTTGTTTGACTGCCCCTAGAGGCAGTCAGCAACATTGCAATGAAAAATTAAAGAATTAATTAGCTAAAATCTAAGGTTAGGGTTAGAATAGTTGTTAGGGTTAAAATTAAATAAGGGTTAGCATAAGGGATAGGGTTAAAATATATTAAGGGTTAGCATTAAGGTTAGAGTTTGGATAAAATTAAGGGTTAGGGTTAAATTTAGGGTTCAGGTTGGGTTCAAAATGTCAATGTAGGATAAAAACAAAAAACACTATTTTTGTTTTTTGCCCTATAACTCACAAAAATTTTCCGAAAATCATGGAAACAAGCATATTTCTGAACTCGGGACAACGTTTAGAAACTATTTAGATGGGGTATTTTTTAATGATTGTATTTGTGTGAATTATTTTTTATATCAAAGTTAGAAAAAGTGTTTGTTTTTTATTTTTTCATCATATTTTATGATTTTATTTTGTAGTAAATTATAAGATATGAAGAACATAATGGTATCTAATGAAATCCCTTCTTATGACGATAATTTAAAAAAAAATTAAAAACAGCCCTTGTCACCAAGGGAAAGTCAAGGTCAAAAGGTCTTGTCACTAAGGAGTTAATGCATTTTAGTGAATAGATCCCTATGTGTTATGCAGAAAATGAGAGAATGTTACTTTTACTTTCAAATGTGCTTTGTATTAAATGGCAACTTGTAACTTTGTTCTTTTGAAGGTAAAAATATTAATAACTAATCTGTTACAATGGTTACAAAGCCCAGTAAAGATTAGCTAGTAAAAGCAATGTACCCGGTTTTATGCTACAGTTTTACATGAAAGACTTGCAGTGAATCTTCTGCTGGCAATTCTTGCAAGTGGTAATGATTGGATTTCCCCCCTATGGTTTCAAGAGGAAGCCCACTAGAGAGAAACACATTTCCCAAACTGAGATTCCGACACTCTAGATGATGCTAAATATCTAAAAGTGTAGGCACAGTTACTGAATTTATTAAGTTTGCAAAAGAGGGTTTTTTTTGTGCATGGAATGTTTCACGTTAATTATATCTATAAAGTTGTGTAGAATTAGCAGAAATGTGGGAATGAGTAAATATGTTACAAATGGTAAAATTGGTTAATCTTATTAATTTGTAGATGCTTTTAGCCAGCTTCATACATCTCCACTCTGATGCAGATCTGAAATTTGATAGGACTATAATTTTTCTAATCCACAAATAATTATGGTTATTGTTTTAAAATCCCCCTTACTTCCAAGCACTTGGTTACACAACAATAAAATGATGTACACCGAGCGCTAAATAGACTAAAGGATGATGCAGACAATTCTTAGAAAATATATAGTAATATAGGGTAGTCTGAAATCTGCTATAGTGCAAAAAATCTTACAATACAATACTTACAATATTCATGTAATCTGAAGCATAAATGACACACTAGCAGAGAGAGACCACTGGATCTGCAGACCCCAATCAGTCGAGTTGGTGTGGCCCCACTCTGATTAGCTGTGCGCACAATGACAATATCTGCACACACACAGCCTCCCCACCTGTTCTGACTCAATTAAAGGTATATGTCGAGTTTAGTTGGGACACGGGCACAATTCTTTCTAACCCTTGCTTCCTGTGAATGGAAGCAAGGGTTAAAAATCATTAGTTATCTTTTAATGCTACTTTCCCTGCATGTCTATGCATTACTAATCTATGCTGGAGTTCTTTCTTTCCGGAAGCATTGTGTGATGCGCATACTGTCTTTATTATGAGCCTCAACATTTCCAGCGGTATAACTACTGGAAAACAGTGTTATTGAAATTGTTTCATCTTTAAGTACAGATGATTATTCTTCCATGTGTTCTCAAAACAGGGCTAACATAACATAGTGATCCTCTTCCATATTTAACACCTGTAGAAAACTAAGTACTCAATCATAAGCAGAATTCATGCATCACACTGTTTATGGCAGGCTGAAAAAATATCTGCTTTTGCAGAGACTGTGAATCAAGGAAACGGCAGTATTTTGAAAGCCAAAAAGCACATTGCTAGCAGCTCAGATGCCAAGGGTAACATCAATCCTCGCATGTCCACAAGAAGATTATAGAATTTGGAGTGATTTGTATTAACTTCTGCCTCGTTCCAAACTGTTTCATGGCTACAGAACAGCACAATTTATTTCCTTTTAAAGGTTGGTATATTACATTGAGAACTTAAGTTTTATAGACTTCCAAACATTTGGTGTGCACGCTTAACCAGCTATACATGCCACATCGAGCGAGATGCTGTGAACCTAAGTGTTTTATTTATACCTAACAGTAAATTTTGCCTCTGGATTTACAGCATGGAATTTCTTTAGATCCAGATTGTTTTGTTTGTTCTATTTTATTGATGGTCAGGGCTGGTCTGCTCTCTCTCGTATTAAGCTTGTACTATCCAAGCGTGCATTGTTGAGAAATAAAATTCAAACAAATAATTATAAACAACTTGTTGTTATATTCAGGGAAGGAAAATAGTCTTTGGATTTAAAAAAAAAAAACCATTACAATATTGGCCTGGGTGGAATGCCAGCCATTAAGTCTTTTTAAGGACTAAGTCAATTCATTGAAAACATACCGCAGTGAATTATTTATTTTTTATATTTTATTTATGTAGAACGTGTTTTACCAGGAAGAATACATTGAGATTTCTCTCGTTTTCAAGTATGTCCTGGGGACCCAGTCCAGAATGGAGTTACACAGAGTTACACATTTAACAGTAGATTCAAAAATACAAACATACATATATTAAACAAGTTGGAAGGAGAACATACAGGGTAAATCATTATTGATACAAAAAGGAACAACATGTACAGTATACGAAAGAGTTTGTAAACTAATAACAGGTACAATCTGTTTTGAGGATTTGGGAGATACTTATTTTCAGGGATCTTTGAATAGATGATGATTTAGCAGAAACGGGAAGGCTATTCCACATATGAGGAGCTCTGAAAGAGAACGCACCTCTACCCGCTTCCTTTTTGAAGTGAGGAATCGCTAGTGAAGGGTTGGTGCAGGATCTGAGATTGTGGGATGTGCATGGAGTAAGAGCGAGCATGCCGCTCAGGTAGGGGGGGAGCGTTCCAGAGAAGTGGTTATGCACTAAGCAAGCTAGGTGGAGAGCACGCCTGGAGGCAAGCGTCAGCCAATTTAACTCTTTTAACATTTTACAGTGATGCGTGTTATAATCACACTATAGCGCAAAAAAACACAATGTATTGTACATAGTGTCGAGTTTACCGAGATGGGTCTGCGGGGCAGAATCATACACAACATCTCCATAATCTAAGATCGGCATTAACATTTGCTGCACAATACGTTTCCTTACCGTGGAATCTAGGTTAGATTTGTTTCTATACAGAAAGCCGATCCTAGGATATAGCTTTGACACAAGCTTATCAATATGGAGACCAAAAGATAGGTTTGGATCTAGCCACATGCCAAGATACTTATATGAGTTTACCTGGGTCAGGTTATAACTCGTTTTGGTCTTGATGGTTAATTGAGGATTGTTTAATTTAAGTAGTTTGGCATTTGTCCCAAACAACATGGACACGGTTTTTTCAGCATTGAGGAATAATTTGTTGTTAGCTATCCAATTTTCAACTTTAGAAAACTGATCCTGTAGCACGGACTCCACTTGCGATAGTTGAGTACCGCAAGTATAAATGACCGTATCATCAGCATACATATGCACACGAGCCAGGTCACACACCGAGGGTAGATCATTTATAAATAGCGAGAATAGCAGAGGCCCAAGAACGGATCCTTGAGGCACTCCACACTTGATTGGCAACGGGAGGGAGGCAGTATCAGCAATGGACACATGTTGAGATCTATCAGACAAGTATGAACGAAACCAGTAGAGCGACTTCTCATTTATACCCGAACAACTTAGCTTGTTTAGCAGAAGATCATGATCAACCGTGTCAAAGGCCTTTGCAAAGTCTAGGAAAACTGCACCTGTGAGTTCACCCCTCTCCATGCCACTCTGAATGTCATTGGTCACCTTTAAGAGAGCAGTTATTGTGGAGTGATTTGACCTAAACCCAGATTGAAGCGAGGTTAGATAGTTGGAGCGTTGATAATATTCGCACAGTTGATCATGGGCACATTTTTCTAGGATTTTAGAAAGTATGGGTAGCAATGAAATAGGCCTGTAGTTTGACACTAAGTTTACATCTCCATTTTTGTGGATGGGGATAACTCTGGCTTTTTTCCAGGCTTTGGGGACATAACCAGAGGACAGGGATGCATTGATTAACCAGGCAATGGGTCGCGCAGTAACAGGCACACTCAGCCTCAGTAGCATTGACCGAAGTAGGTCCGGCCCACACTGTAATTTCATTTTTTAAAATGCGCTGCTATTTCACTATCTGATATAGAAGTAAATTCAAATTCAGCAATGTGTTTGGCCAGGGGTGATATCGATAGGGACTTGTCTGCCATAGAAAAAGTGGCATGATCTTCATTGTGGTGTTTTGCTACAAGAGCTGTGGCGCATCCTACAAAGTAGTTGTTGAATTCATTTGCTATTGTCACTGGAGATTTTAGAACTTCATTATGTGTCTTAATTGTGGTAGGTTCTGAGCGGCGCGGAGGTTCATACATGTTTTTTATGAAGCTCCAAAATTTGGTAGGGTTCGCTAGATTTCTATTCAGCTGTTCAGAGAAATAAGTTGTCTTGGCAAGTTTGGTTTGAGTCTTGCATCTATTGCGGACGTGCCGATAAGTGTTGTGATCTTGGTCTGAGCCAGTTTGATAAAATTTTGACCATAAAGCATCCCTGAAATGGAATAAGTCCAAGAGGTCAGCTGAGACCCAGGGAAGATGGGCACCCCTAACTCTCACTCTACGCAGGGGGGCATGTTTATCACTGACCTGCATGAACTCAGATTGAAAATATTCAATTGCAGAGTCCAGATCGGGTATCAAGCTTAGCCTGCTCCACAGACAATTACTCAAGTCATTGAGAAATGACTGGAGATTAAACTTCTTAAAACATTTTGTAACAATTACTCTAGGGGTCGATTTGATGGGTCTTATTTTCCGTACACAATACACTATGCAATGATCACTGAACACATTGGGTAGAATGCCAGATTGCTGGATTCTTTGGGGACAAGAGGAAAGGACCCAATCCAGCAGCGTATGGTTAGAGCTGTTGGGATTCATCCGAGTAGGAGAAGAAATAAGCTGTGTTAGGTTCATGGATTTGAACAGTGAGCATGTTTTAACATTTTTGTGGTCTAACCAGTCTACATTGAAATCTCCAAATACGAGCAGCTCACTTTTCTTATTTTGGGCACTAATATCACCCAGTAGATTCTTGATGTCAGTAAATGACTGAGCAGGGGAATTTGGTGGGCGATAGATCCCTACAAGTACTAATGGTTTTGAGAATGGGTGTAATATTCTTCCGGCTATAACTTCAAAAGTAGAAGGGGTATTTGATAAAGAAAGGTTTATGAAATTCAGTGACTCATGAATATATAAAACAATACCTCCTCCTCTCTTATTTCTGTATTTTCTGGAACAGATATAACCCTGTATTTGTATTGCAGAATGTGCATTAAAGCACTATTTCAATGGTAAGGGGATAACTGTGTTTCCAAAACAATGTGTAATAATCACCGCCGATCCATTACTAAAATCAGTGGCCAGAGCTGTCAAAAATCCTCTGGCTTCTTCCCTTTAAATTCCAGGGCTGAGGGCTAGCGAGATGGGCCCCAGCACACCCAAAAAGAACACTTAGGCTGGCATAATGGTTCCCAGCCACCTAAATGTAATTGGGCCAGGGGCTGGGCATGATCTCATCTCCTTTATCTGGGTAAGTTAGAGGTCGGGAGGTACAGTCAGGTCTATAAATATTGGGAGATTGACACAATTCCAATCTTTTTGACTCTAAACACCAACACAATGGGTTTGAAATGAAACAAACAAGATGTGCTTTAACTGAAGACTTTCAGCTTTAATTTAAGGGGAATTTACATCCAAATCAGGTGAACGGTGTAGGAATTACAACAGTTTGTATATGTGCCTCCCACTTTTCAAGGGACCAAAAGTAATGAGACAGATTAAGAGTCATAAATCAAACTTTCACTTTTTAATACATGGTTGCAAATCCTTTGCAGTCAATTAAAGCCTGAAGTCTGGAACGCATAGACATCACCAGACGCTGAGTTTCATCCCTGGTGATGCTCTTCCAGGCCTCTACTGCAACTGTCTTCAGTTCCTGCTTGTTCTTGGGGCATTTTCCCTTCAGTTTTGTCTTCATCAAGTGAAATGCATGCTCAATCAGATTCAGGTCAGGTGATTGACTTGGCCATTGCATAATATTCCACTTCTTTCCCTTAAAAAACTCTTTGGTTGCTTTTGCAGTATGCTTCGGATCATTGTCCATCTGCACTGTGAAGCGCCGTCCAATGAGTTCTGAAGCATTTGGCTGAATATGAGCAGATAATATTGCCCGAAACACTTGAGAATTCATCCTGCTGCTTTTGTCAGCAGTCACATCATCAATAAATACAAGAGAACCAGTTCCATTGGCAGCCATACATGCCCACGCCATGACACTACCACCACCATGCTTCACTGATGAGGTGGTATGATTTGGATCATGAGTAGTGTTGAGCGAACCCGAACAACACTGTTCGGGTTCGTACTGAACTTTACGGTTTTTGGACCCCGGACCTGAACACGGACATTTCACTGTATGTCTGTGTTGGAGTTCGGGGTTCGGCGATTACATTATATGTAATGCTATTGGCTTTCTATAAACCGAAATAGAGTCCCCATTCATAAGAAATTCTTATGAACGGGGTCTTTATTTCGGTTTATAGAAAGCCAGTAGCATTACATGGCTATTGGCTTTCTATAAACCGAAATAAAGTCCCCATTCATACGAATAGGTCAATTGACCTATTCGTATGAATGGGGACACTCACCCACATTTTACTTCATTTTGCAGCCCTCTAGCCTTTTCTGGGACTTTTTTAGAGGCATTTTAGTGGCCAAAAGTTCAGGTCCCCATTGACTTCAATGGGGTTCGGGGTCAAGTTCGGGGTCAAGTTCGACCCCGAACCCGGACTTTTATCGTTGACTTTGACACACATACACCTACATCCTGGAGAGTGTTCTTGATCTGGCCAACTGTTGTGAAAGGTGTTTTCTTCACCAGGGAAAGAATTCTTCGGTCATCCACCACAGTTGTTTTCCGTGGTCTTCCGGGTCTTTTGGTGTTGCTAAGCTCACCGGTGCGTTCTTTCTTTTTAAGGATGTTCCAAACAGTTGATTTGGCCACACCTAATGTTTTCGCTATCTCTCTGATGGGTTTGTTTTGTTTTTTCAGCCTAATGATGGCTTGCTTCACTGATAGTGACAGCTCTTTGGATCTCATATTGAGAGTTGAAAGCGACAAATGCAAATAGCACACTTGAAATGAACTCTGGACCTTTTATCTGCTCCTTGTAAATGGGATAATGAGGGAATAACACATACCTGGCCATGTAACGGCTGAGCAGCCAATTGTCCCATTACTTTTGGTCCCTTGAAAAGTGGGAGGCACATATACAAACTTTTGTAATTCCTACACCGTTCACCTGATTTGGATGTAAATACCCTCAAATTAAAGCTGAAAGTCTGCGGTTAAAGCACATCTTGTTTGTTTCATTTCAAACCCATTGTTTTGGTGTATAGAGCCAAAAAGATTAGAATTGTGTTGATGTCTCAATATTTATGGACCTGACTGTAGGTAGGTTGTGGTTTTTACGTTTATTTCATTAATTATGAAGAAGTCCCTGGCCCTAAAGCTAGAGACACTAGAGGCACTCTGGGCAGCCCCGCTCCCTTTTATTTTCAGGAGGCCTGGGGCACTTGGTCATGCCCTGATCATATGTATTTAAGGGGGCAGGGGCACTTAGACGAGCCCTGACACCATTTATTACTTGGGGGCAAGGGGCACTAGGGGAAGTCTCTGGCCCCATAAATTAAAAGGGGAACCAGGGGGTGCCCACACATTACAGGAGAGATCCAGGGGCATTGTGCGCAGCAGCCCCAGTTATGATCAGTTACATTTAAGACCCCAATATTTTATTAGGAGGTTTGGGGGCCCTGCAATTTGCAAAGTATGATGGGGGCTAGAGGGGTAGCTCCTGTGGCTTCCTGAGTTCTTTTTTTAAATCTACTGTTAACCCTTTCGTTGCTGTTTTGTAATTACCCTGAGTTTCAATGTGTGCATAGGTTTTTTTTGATGGGGCGGCAATGATTTTACTGCACCCGTTAACTGTGTTAGCGGTGGGCAATGTCAACAGTCAGCATTGAATTCTTGGCCACCAAGTGTAATAGCACTAACTATTATACTCTAATATGAAAAAAAAAAAACAGATCTTGTCAAACTAACTTAATTACACTATACAAAGAAGTGAGTACAAATATAAATATGGGTGCTGCCGTGGATGTGATATATCTAGACTTTGCAAAGTCATTTGATATGGTTCCACACAAAAGGTTACTGTACAAATTAACTGAATTAGTCTTAATGCCAAATGTTTGTTTGTGGATTGGCAATTGGTTGAAAGATGCAAAGTGTGGTGGTAAATGTAAAGTTCTCAAATTGGACAGATATGATATGATTCTTTTTAAATTGTTTATTACTGATCTCCCAGAGGGCATAGGGAGCCAAGTCTCAGTGTTTGCCGATGACACATAATTAAGTAGAATAAAACAGTCTGAACTAGATGTATCTTCGCTGCAATAGGATTTGGACACATTTTGTAATTTGTACATGAATGGCAAATGAGTTTCAAAGTAGACAAGTGTAAAATTATGCATTTTGAGTACAATAATAAAAATGCAACATTTAGTTTAAATGGTGTTTACTTGGGAAAATCTACTAATGAAAAAAATGTGGGAGTAGTTGTAGACTGTAGACTTAGCAGTGGTGCACAATGGCAGCTGCAGAGGCCAATAAGATATTGGAATGTATTAAAAGGGATATTGACTCATGGGAGAAAGATATTATTCTGCCTCTTTAGAGGTCTATGGTAAGACCCCACCTTAAAAAGGCAGTCCAATTAAAAAAAGTAATTATGGAACAAGCTAAAGTGGAGAGGAGGGCTACAAAACTAACAAGTGGAATGGAGAGTTTTAGTTATGAAGAAAGGCTTGAAAAGGTAAATTTGTACACGCTACAGAAACCATGACTTAGAGGGGATATGATAATGTTATATAAGTATGTACAGGGTCCATACAAAAGGCTTTGTAAAGAGCTGTTCATTAACAGAACAGTACAAATGACAAGAGGTCACCCACTAAGACTTGAAGAAAGGATATTTAGTCTGCCACAGCGGAAGGGATTTTTTACAGTAAGGACAATAAAGGTATGGAAATCACTGCCTGAAGAGGTTGTTCTATTAAATACGTTAGATGCTTTTAAAAGCAGACTGGATATTTTTTTAATGAGCTGGATCATAGAAAGCTATGCATGTCAGTATAGGCATTAATATTTTTTTTATTGCTTGTTAATCCAAGGACACATCTGATTGCTGTATGGAGTCAAGAAGGAATTGAAAGCAGAATTTAAATTGTTAAAATAAATATTTGCCTTCTTTTTAATCAACAGCCACTTAAGGGGTTAACTCCTCTAACACTGCCTATATCTGTCTAGCCACCCAAGGGGTTAACTCCTCTGACACTACCTTTATCTATATGGATTTTGTTATAGGTCACTGGTCACATTATGTTTTAGGGAATTACACATGGTAATAAAATAATGTTTTCCCATCACTTTCTTTTCACCTTATGAGTGAGCTCTTTGAAAAAAACATTTTATTGTGAATATAAGAAGTGCTTTAGTGGGCATATAAAAATAAAAATAAAAATTTCTAAGAGCTCACCCACGAGGTGAAAAGAAAGAAATGTTAAAACAAACATTACTACACTGTGGCATGCCAAAATCGGGCATGCACAATTTGGCATGCCACAGTGTCAATTTGCCCCACAGAACATACCACAGTGTCACTTTGTGCCACAGAGCTGCCCCTGCAGAACAAGCCACAGTGTCACTTTCCCCCACCGAACATGTTATTTTACCCCACAGAAGATGCCACAGCATTACTTTGCCAAATTAAAATAAGCCACTGTCAGGTAGCAATTAACATGCCACAGTCACTTTGCCATTAACATATGCAAGAGCCAGTTTGCCTATTAACATATGCCACCATTTGTCCATTAAATATTCCACAGTTTCCCCATTAATATGCCAGTGTTATTTTGCCTTTAATATGCCAAAGCCAATGTGCCCATTAATATGCCAGTATTATTTTGCCATTAATATGCCACAGCAATTTGTCCATTAATATTCCAGTATTACTTCTGCCATTAATATGCCAAAGCCAATTTGCCCATTAATATGCCAGTATTATTTTTCCATTCATATGCCACAGCCATTTTGCCATTATATGCCAGTATTATTTTGCCATGCATATGTCACAGACAATTTACCCATTAATATGCCAGTATTATTTTGCCATTAATATGCCACAGCCAATTTACCCATTATATGCCAGTATTATTTTGCCATTAATAGGCCAGTATTATTTTGCCATTAATATGCCACAGCTAATTTGGCCATTATATGCCAGTATTATTTTGCCACTAATATGCCAATATTATTTTGCCATTAATATGCCACAGTCAATTTGCTCTTTAATATGCCACCCTCCTCCCATCTTCCCCAGTAATCACCTCCTGGCTGCTCCATGTCCTTTGCCGTCTCATCCGTGCAGTGTTCCCTCCTGCATAGAGGAGGGAAATACAGCTACTGGATTTGACGTACTGTCATATTCGGTGGAAATGTTTTTTATTTTTTTTCGGCAGGTGCAACCAGTGGATGTGGCTTGCCGAAAATAGAAATTAGTTCAGCAGTGCAATGCGTTGCCTAGAGGATGTCATCCCCATGGGTGTCACCCCTGCACCCCCCTTGTGATCACCACTATCCAGACTTGCACCTTATGCCGCTATAGTGCATTTCATTCGCTTTACTGTCTAGCCTCCATTATCCCCCCTCAAAAAAACCAAAAATGTTGCTTGAAGCATAGTGAGGTCTCTGCAGGGTGCACTTGAGCAACTCATTATTTCCTCAACCTGGTAGCATTGCTTGCCAGCACATAGGAGTAGAAAACCAACATCCTACTCCACCCTGTATGTATTCTCCCTATGGCTGCTCATATGCTGATTTCTGCATAATGTATGTGTGACTCTTTACTTCTTGCACTTTACTACCTATGTATATTTACATGTATTACAACAGATGTTTGCAATGTTCCAATGATGACAAGTTATTTTAATGTACCATTGAATTATTTTACATTTGGTTTTTTTTTTTTGTGTTTATGTCCTGCTATAGAAAACATATACCAGATTGATATTAAGTATACAACTACATGTGTTTTATAGGTTGTAACCCTTAAAACGCATTGCTGTCTCCAGTTTCTTGTGGCCTGATATGCAAATCGACACTTTCAGTGAAAATCAAGGCACAAGGCAATGTCAAAAACAAGAGATTCCACAGACACACTGAAACATATTTGTCTCCTAATTTAATCATGCGCCTGTAATTTTGTTGACACAGTGTATAGATTATGTTAATGTTGAGGTGGCAGAGTCCCTTTAATTAACTCATTATTCTTTTTCACGAGAAAGAGAGAATAAAAATGAAACAATTTGTAATATGATTCACTGATCCCTTTAAATCAGAGATGCTTAAAAATCTCTCCTATTCTGCCTCTTGTGGCAGTAAATATTTCACTGTTACAAGTAAACACAATCTATCTAACCAAATTGTAATCATATGTATGGAATTACATACTTATATAGAGAGCGGGGTGTATAGATAGATTGATTGTACATAGAATTACCCTCTCTATGCTACTCCCGTCCCATGTTTCTTCTTTTCATCTCTCACTTTCATTATTGATGTGAACTGCCTCCTATCAACCTCCTTTAATAATATTGAATAGAAAACTCTGTGTAACTAAGGAATAATGATGTCATAAAAATAATAGCTGCAATTGTCCATTACAATAGTCTACATTTAAAAGCCCACCTCTTCACTACCAAGCAGGGTCATAAAACTTATTAGAATTTTTTTTTTAAAGTGTTTGCTTTATGTCAGTAATTGTTTATAAAGTTGTGCAAAATATACAGCTTTGTTCAGAAAACATCTCTTCTTTTTCTGTTTTTAGGAATAACAATCAGTTTAATGAGGTCGTACAAATGAACTTTGAGATCACCAGTTTCAGCAGTCTATCTGGAACACAGCCCATTTCATGGCAAGTAGAATATCCTGGGAAAGGCACATCAGATGCTGTCCTCTCGGAAATCTTCATTAGTCAAAAGGACTTGGCCGGGATTGTTGCACTGTCCATGGTAAGAGTATTCATTTTATATCAGGTATAATGGGGCTGGATATATATACATGGCACTGGCAGAAATAATGTCTAATAGTGGTGCTGTGGACGTGTGCCTATGTGTAAATGACTACAGTTGGGAGTCAGTGCTCAAAGTACTGGACCCGTACTCCATGTTCTACAAAAACCCTTAACACTGGCACAGCCTACAAATAAGATAAGGGTACTGCATTAAAGTTTTAAAGTATTTTTATAAAGAGGTGAAAATTTGCTGCCTGTATAAAACAGGGCACTCACAGACCCTTGCAATTTGTTTCCTCTTGTTAACCTCATGTTAATTTATGTACTTATGTGCTGGACCTTTATATATCCTCTCCTCTTAATGTATTTTCTGTGGACAATGCTGTGGACATGTTACTAGTGTAACGGAACAGGTACTCAAGCTTGGTAGCACCTCTGCCCTCAATTAAAACTCAGCTTTCCCCCTGTAAGTCTTTCCTGGAACCTTGCTTTTTGTACCCAAATAGCAGACAGGACCACTAGAAGTTAGGTACAGCAAGAATGAACATTTATTTGTGAAAAAACACAGACTTATGTACAGACAAATATATGACACCAATTAGGGGTGAGGCACAGGGGAACTAATTATAACATGTAAGCCTCAAACAGTAGAAAACCTAACTTAAATTAAATACAGTATAACTTAACATAAATAAACATGACACCTTTGGATACAGACATCCAGACTACAAGAGACAATAGATGGCTCACAGGACAGTAAACACTTATTAATTAGATAAGAAAACATTTCAACATTATCTTATAATAACATTGCACACACTACTTGGAATAGCTTTGCCTGGGCACCTTGTGTTGTGAAAGTCTTGCTGCACTGAATGGGTGCCTCAGGTCCCTGCCAAAGTTTGTACATGGCAAAGGCCCTAGATACTGACAGGCTATTGAGGCTTTGGGGACAGGGGACAAAATGGCACCCCATAGAGCTCGTCAATAGTAAATTCTGGGGACTGGTAACAACCAGGAACAAGCGGGCAGCAATTTGTCCTTTGGAAATACTATAACCCCTTACAGTGCCAGGGGAGCCTAGGGCATGCAGGCTTCCGTGACACATAGCTCCATCTGGGAGGGGTAATCCTTTAGCCTATGAGGGTCCATGGTCCACAGGGAGGTGTTTGTCCCTCAGGGCCCCAGTGGATCTCCAAATTCATTTCGTGACACAGGTTGAAGGACTCTAAACCAATAGTAAAACAGTTCTGACATAAGGAATGTGTCTAGACTCGAACAAAAATTTAAAAAATACTCATCCAGTTAATTTGACTTGACATGGAGGGCTAAGATCGAGTCTGAGAGGCATTCCTCAACTGGGGGTGGTGCCTTTGCGGCTTGCAAATCCATGAGGGCAGTGCTTCAGTACTGGATTTTATTTCAGTAGTCTCATCACCAACCCAGTTTTGGGTCTGCACAAAGTGAGTCTGACAGTGAAAGCAGGACAGAGCTGGAAAGGAAAAGCCTTATTATATGGTATTAAAGCAAGTCTCAGTGTTACTGTATTTTTGCTGGGTGAACCATGATGTCCTGGTGTATGGAGACACACACACTGTTGATTTCAAGGTTTTCATGTTTCTTCGGCAGAGAATATCCTCTTTGAGCTGGAACTGATGAACAAGGCATTTGATGTCCCGCAGTGATGCCTCAGGTGCACCACATGGATGAAGCACCTTGTGTATATGATCCATGTTGATAGGAGTATAGGCCTCTGTAAAAGGTCATTGAAGGTCATTGAAAAATATTGTTATAGTGGGTTTCAAATCCCCTGGATGAATGTCCTTTGATTAAAGTACAGACAAATATTTGTGGTCATCTCCGTTATGATTCCAAAGATGCAACACTTTCTCCAATTGTTTAAGGTCTATTTTTAGCTCAAATACATCATCTCTGATAGTTTTCTTGAACTCTTGCAGTAGATTAGAGAGATCTTTGGTGACTAGACTCTTCTGAGTGTAGAAAAATAGTCTGGACTGATATAAAACCCAAAAACCCAGCAGAGAAATGAATTACAGTATAGAAATATGTACAAAATATTGATGATTAGTTGTCCTTTTATATGCAGATGAAACCAGACTTAATTTAACTTGTGCTATGATACATTATCTATTAAGCTTTTATTGGCTTGCATGGGATATATCCTTATTTCACACAGAAATCTTGCGTAAGGTCTGAATATAATATTATCACAGAACAAAATTAATGGTACAATGATAGTAATGCTAAAATGATATTTCTTCACAAGCCTTCCGATATGTACTTCTACAAACCTCAATCTCATCTCTCTGTCCAGAAAATTAGGATTCCAAAGCACTCTTCAGAAGCAGACTAGTGTCCTGTAAGATTTGACATTGTGCTCATATATCCACTGTATACCACAACTGTTAAATTCTGTCCATTTGTATCCATTAGCTTTGGTATGACATCCCTCCAGCTATTCTTTGCAGCACATAACAAAATACAAGAGAATCAATTATTTGCGAGTACATTACACTTGGTTGCAGATCCATCTCTAAAAGGTGGTTTGGGGAGTTATATGGTTTATGGTATTTAGAGCCTTGAAAAATAACATAACAGGATAAAATAGTATAGAGATTCTTTCAGAAATCCCACAAGTTCCATTCTCATTTTATTAGCCAGAAAACGATTGCGTCTAACAACATCTCAATTAAGCTACAAGTGCCATCTCAGAAGAGGAGACTTAACCATTTTCTATCCAGAAAAAGCTTTACTTTGTATCATAGTTCACCAAATCATATCCAGGATAGGCGAATTTTAACTGACGTAGACTCCAGTTTACGTAATGGAGGAATAACAAATTGAGGGTAAGTATGTGAGTAAAAGTAAAGAGGCTTAGTAGGATGAAATAAAGGAGAGTAGCAGCTTTTCGAGAGAACGTTCCCATTGCTCAGGAAAAAAAAACAGTACAAACTGAAATATATATGGTGCGAGCACATTGGTAGATGAAAAAAGGTAAATCAGGATTTGTAAAAATATGTCAATGCTATTGAATCAATAAAATATAATAAATATGATAAATAGTATGATCAGTGGGTTACACTTGATAAAAAAAAACACTTTACATAAAATGTTCTTCATATTGCTAAAAGCCAAAAGTATATCTATAACAAATTATCCAGGATAGACTTGGACTGAGGCACATGCTGTCAAGTTTAGGTAAGGCTTTGCATGAAGGATCTGCCATGTTTCATCTATAAGGCCTCTTAAGAGATAAATAAATTGCTGTATTGTTTACAAAACAACCTACTATTAGACAGAGAAAAGGGTAAACGCATTGGTTCCATAAACAACTGATGGATCCAGGATCTGAATAGAATCCTTTAGAATAACTAGATTGGGCAAGTACAAAATATTGGAGACATTCTTTGTAGTGGGTTTACTGCCCCCAGTGAAGAGAATTAGGGATAAAACATAAAATGATGTTGCCACTTTAGACATTATAATGTTCCACGTGAAGAGAAAGCCCATACGGTACAGTGTCTAGAGTGCTGAAGACTGTTTGTGCCTGGTTGTGAAACTACAAGGATTTTAAGGATTCAATTTGTGACTTATGCTTGAAACAAAGCAGGGGCATATGAAAAGTGAAAAAAGAGATCTGCAATTTTAGCAGATCCCTGCTCCCTCATAGGAATATAGAAAGATATTTAATAATGCCACGGTGTATCTGTCATCCACAAAAGTAAGAATGTGGCGATACTTTTTACATACACAGTACATTTTGTGTGTTCCGATGATACCCTCTGCTTAATTTTAGAAAGCAATGTGAATAGTCAAAAGCTATGTTGTGAGGAGCATTTTTAAAAAGGAAACAAAACACCTGGTTTCAATTGAAGACATTAAAATGTATTTAAGGGGTTTCTACTACTTACATAAGAATTAACTAGATAACCTGGTCATTTAAAACAAACACATATATAAATCATAAGCCACTGTTTTTTTTTTTGTCCTGGGTCCATTTTGTGAATATTTCCCATGATGCAACATCGTACAAAATCTTCCAGCCAGTCTCACTTTACATCTGTTGCCAAAGCCTGCATGATGCTGTTATAAGATACTCCCCTGCTCTCTTAGTGGCTCCTGTCTATCATAGTGGTCAGGACAAGGTGGCTTTGTACAATTTTCTTTCACTGTCTTTTAACACAAAGAAAGGGGATTAACCTGATCAAACAGGATCATACCTCCACCCCTTGTGATGTAATAGTTACATTACCCTCCCATTCAATGCAAGCCTATGATCAGAATTCTGACTTATAGACTACATTCTGTGTCCCCAGTAGGGGGTGGCACCCAAAAACACTATATTTCACAAAATGGCGGCACCCAGTCACACTAGTTTAATTATATATATCATTAAATACAGTTACATAACAAAAACAAAAGACATCTGAAATCAACAATACAGAATAAAAAAATAAAAATAAACCCATTTAATTTTTTGGTCGGAGTATCCCTTTAAGTACCTGTGTGTAATATTTTAGTAAGTATTAAAAATCTGGGATTTAACCCTAATAACAACAGCAGCTAATATGTCCTTTTCTTAGAATGTATCTGGGCAGCCGGGAGTGTGTATCTTAGTAAATCATCTAATAACAAGACTATAACTTGCAAATGCCTCTTTTAATGGGAGATTCATTGGCTAACCTTTCCTTGGCTGACTTTGGCGCTTTGGCTCTTTCTCCCTCATGCATTCTGCTTACCTCACAGGATTGCAGTGCATATCTCCCGTGTTTAATAGCATTCTTGCTAAGATGGATTCATTGTTAAATCTGCATTGGCTGTATTAAGAATATGTTAATTTCTGCCATATGTTTACTACTGCCTGGTAGTGTGGAGACAGGTTCTGCTTCACTACGCAGCATATTGTTGTGGCAAACATACGCATTCAGCAAATAATTACTCCATTTAAAGGTGCATTCACTCTGACCACAACATATGCTGATAGTAACTCCTGCTCATTTTTCTCACTCCGTGGTTGCAGCAAATAAAAAGCACCAGAATAACTCTATAGAATTATCTGTAACTATTTATTACACGTATTTGATTTTTGGCCTTATAATAGCTCATGCTATTCATTTTAGTTTCTTACAAATAGCCATGCTTTTTTGTGCAAAGATATAAACATTATTCACAGTCAATTCAAAATCTTGTACAATGGATCATAATCCTAGATGGATGAGAAAAATGATACCTCTTAGATAAACACAATGTGTATTCCTCCTGCAGTAGATTCCAGGTATTAGATAAAGTAACAACACAATAACCAATCATTTATTGTACAGTTTCTGTACCACGAAATGCATTTAAAATACACTTGAGCTTCCTAAGACCAACGAAAAAGCACTTTATTACTGAAATACAGAGGGATACATGACTTGTTAAAGCATGCTACATGTGGCCCATGGGCAATAATTCCCCCATTTGATACGGTGGTCTATCTTAGCTTTGTGCTGCCCTAGGCAGACAAAATTCGGACACGCCCCCCCCCCCCACCACCACCCACGTTGCACACCTACAACATGCCCCATTACCCACATTGCACACCTATGACATGCCCCATCACCCACATTGCACACACATTAAATGCCCAATCACCCCATTACATGACTCCATCATCCACATTGCATACACACTAAATGCCCCATCACCTCATTACATGCCCCCATCACCCTCATTTCATACCCTCACCACATCCATTACATGCCCCCATCACCCCGATTAACTGGAAGGAGCTAAAGCTTGCTGAACGGTGGGGAAGGGAGCGAAAATGTTTGAAGCACCAGAAGTGTGCTTAACACCCTCTAGCAAAGTGCTGCCCTTGTTTGCCTTGCGGAAGATACACTACTGATCTGATAGCAACCTACACAAGGGCAGAGTTTACAATATTTGATACAGTCCTAACCTCAACATCTGAGGAAAGGGATTAAAGAGTATTTATTTAAGAGGACTTAAAGGTAGGTAGACAATGTAATAGAGCAGCAGGATATGCTAGCAGAATGCTTGGTTGCATAGTGAGAGGTATTAGCAGTAGGAAGAGGGAAGTGCTCATGCCATTGTACAGAGCACTGGTGAGACCTCACTTGGAGTATTGTTCGCAGTACTGGAGATCGTTTCTCCAGAAGGATATTGATACTTTGGAGAGAGTTCAGAGAAGGGCTACTAAAGTTAGATTTAAGAATGAAAACTTACCAGGAAAGCTTAAATGAACTCAACATGAATAGGTTGGAGTAAAGACAAGACAGGGATATGACAGAAATGTTAATACATAAAGTGAAAGGAGGAGAATATATATAAAAAAAACTTCCACAACAAAAGGACATAGCCATAAATTAAAAGGGAAAAGGTTTAAAAGTAAAATATGGTATGGTATCTCGATCCTTGTATCTGTAAGTGCACTAATCCACCTCTAACCCTCTAACCTCTAACCCTCAATTCTCAACTTTAAAATTGAGTAAAAATCCTAGTAAGCTCTTTTCAGTAATGCATTTTTCTTGTTTAATGTTGCCTGCCTGCTTTCATTGGGAGTATGTGTTCGGGAACACTTAAAAAAACAAATACAATTTAAGCTAATACACATTTTAAAGACAATTTTGTAAAATATATTGGGAGGATGTGGTTGATATTTAATATTTTGATGCCAGGGAATTTCCATAATTTAAAGTGTTGAATTGGCATAATAAAAAGTGCAAAAGTGTAAGCAAGAGTCCTTAGATAACCTCTACACTTTGTTTTCACTTGTTCTATTGTTGAACCCTAAGTGAAAATTCCAGAGGCCCTAGTAGGAGGCTAACATGGAATGTTCATTTTGAGATACATGCCAATTGATCCCCTAAAACAGGGGTGTCCAACATGCGGCCCGCAGCACATCAAGGTGCGGTCCGTGGGAGAGGAGGAGCGGTAACTGCACCTCCAACTGCACGTGTAAGTAGAAGCAGCATCGTGGGAACTAAGTTCCCCAACAGAATGCTGCTGATAATGTAGGTCATCTCCTCTACCCTGCATGTGACTTCATGCGCACGGGTCAGAGGGAGGGAACATTTAAAAACAAAACAACGTACCACTACTTGCATGGAGTAGCAGCCTAATAAGGTGTCCACAGCCCCGGTAAAAACAAATTAAAAATAAATAAATAAATATGTGTGTCTGTGTATGTAAGTGTAATTGTGGTAAGTGTAACTCCCTGTGTATGTGTGTGTAAGTGTAACTCTCTGTGTATGTGTGTGTAAGTGTGACTCTCGGTGTATGTGTGTGTAAGTGTGACTCTCTTTGTATGTGTGTGTAAGTGTAACTCTTTGTCTATGTGTTTGTAAGTGTGAATCTCTGTGTATGTGTGTGTAAGTGTGACTCTCTCTGTGTGTGTGACTCTCTCTGTGTGTAAGTGTGACTGTGTGTGTAAGTGTGTGTAAGTGTCATTGTGTATGTGTGTGTGTATATAAGTGTGACTGTGTGTGTGTGTGTGTGTGTAAGTGTGACTCTCTTTGTACATGTGAATATATACAAGTTAAACTTTTTTCCTATAGGGTAGTCTTATATTCAGGCTTTTAGTTTTTCTCCTAAAGAAATATCCATAGTTTAGGGGGTCGTCTTATAATCAGGGTTGTCTTATATTCGAGCAAATACGGCATTACTTAAAATAAATTACAGCCTTAAATATGTGTTTGTGTGTGTAAGTGTGGCTTTGCGTGTGTGCTAGTCTGACTGTGTGTGTGTGTAATTGTGGCTGTGTGTGTATGTGTCTGCAGAGATGTATTGCTGCAGAGTCTGTGATACACTCACACTGCACACATGTATATACATAGCATAGCACAGAGAGAATAGCTAGAAAAAGTAATTGAGATTGAACACAAATTGGATTTGTTTTAGACAATCTTTTTAATTGCTACTACTTCATGTAGTATAAATACGTTGATCTTTTTATTTTATAATTCATAACTGCTGAATTTGTAAATTGAGACCTTGGCTGGGTCTGATTGACAACTCTTATGCATTCTTAGAATGCTGCTACTCTACTATCAAGTATATCTCAGTTTGTATTTGAAAATAAGTAACTGAACTGAGCGTGGCTAAGTGGAATTGACTAAACTGTATGTTTAGCCTGTTGCTACCAACTAATTGGTTGATACCCCTAATTTGTCACACGTTTATCTATGATTTGGCCACTTAATTGTCAATATGTGTGCAGATAAGGTCATTGAGTCTTATTTGTCTTAAACAGTCGAGCCAGAGGACACTGTCAACTTAATATCCTTACTCTGCTAGGGATAATTGTTGATGATATGGACATGCTTCACATACCAGGACCAAGGAAAACAAACTTTTTTATAGTTATTGACAAAAATTGTATTGCTATTGGTTATGTTTTCCAATTTCAACACTTACCCTTTCTTGCAGTTCATTTTTATTAAAGCAACCTATAAGGTAATTTGACTTAACTCTAAATTATAGAATGTGCTCTATGAGCCTGAAGTTTCTTGTAGATAGGAGTATTTCCTACATAATCCCTTTATCTTCAGGAACAGTGCAAATTCACAGAAGCTTATGAACACATGACTCACAGCACACTAGCTTTACAGACTACTGATAACCTTAATAATTGTAGAATCATTAATGACATCACGATCGGTCCATCCAAGTTGTCACTAATGCCCAATATCTCCCAAAGCAGGAAGCCTTATATTCAGAACGATTGTTAAAGTTCTCATATCTTGTTAGTTAGGGCAAATCCATTTAAATTTGAAAACATGTTTCTCTCTCAAGCAAGACAATGTTTCTGGATCAAGGGATGTGCTTCCATAGTTGATGTAAAGTGTGTTCCATAAATATGGAGCCACTTTGGAAGACATCGCTAGCAAAGCTACTGCTGAAACAGATCCTTAATGCTACCAAGCTTCCCTTCCCTGCAGCAGTAAATATTGTACCATTCCCTAAGATCCCTAAAACTGAACCTGATTACTAGAGACAGCCATGCATTTTTGTTGATCCTTTTTGCAACAATGTATTCTCATTCATATTTTACTGATCCTGACAGGTGAACATTAGCCATCAAAATAATAGTCAAATGGACCTGCATATGGTTAGTATAAAAAGGTATTCTAGGAGTCCTACATAAACTATATGGGGAGGTAGACTGAGTGCTCAGGAATTGGCAATGTGTAAGGGAGTTGTCTGCAATAACAGGAGTTGACAAGATAATGTGGCACTTTGGCAAATAGCAGAGATAGACAGTAAAAGCTAATATTACCTGCTAGTCATTTCTCTAGTAAACTGAAATGTGTCATTTTGGTCCAAAAGCTTTTAAGGGGTATGATAACTCACTAATTAGCATACCTCCTTCTCCTCTAGAAAGAAAAGAAATAGCAAATGTCTTTGAACAAATACAGTAGCTGAATTTCTAAAACCGAGTCACCAGAAAAGTGGAAATCATTTTCCATGTTACTGCCCGTCTTACTACTAATAGTGTCCTGCCCTACGAAATCAACAAACCAAACAATATTCTTATTTTAAGTAGCAATCAAATAGAATAACACATTAATTCAAGTGGAAAGATCTATACTGTAACATTGGATGTACATGAAAACTTAACAGGATGGAATAGAAAAGCTACTTTTTGTAAACATGTTTGAATAAAATAAAAAAATTTAAATATTGCAATGTAATAAGAGATAGGATGAGTACATAATGTCATAAGCAGGTTTTTCACAATCTGGTAAATACATTGGGGGTTATGTTTGCACTGTTTTATGTCTAATCCTCCAGTCAGGTTTTGCTTTTGCGTCTGCATGGTATGCATAAAACAGTATAATTGGTTCTTATACATACAAAAAACAGTCACTTTCTATTCTCAAAATGCAGCTTTTTGTCCCAATTTGGGACTTTTTGTTCATTGCAGATAGCGGCAGAGAACTGTAGTTCCTCTAAATGAGGCAACTTTTTTTTAGATATACATAACCAAATTCTAAAACAATAATTAGATGGCTTTAATATTTTGGTGCAATTGGTAAACTGTGGACTTTTTCTGGAACAAATCATTTTGTTGGGGTAGACATTTATTATGGTGGAATTGCACTACATTTCTGATGGAAACACCTTTATATAAATATCCCCCCATGTTATAGTGACAATGAAACATTCATAATAAAAAATGAAGACCTGAGATGATTTTACAGTATGATTAAAGGGATGGTCTAAATATTTTTCTCTAAAAACATTACCTCTATCTCTCACAAAAGCGCACATCACATCCTAAAAAAATATAGTACAATGTTCATCAGTAAATTAGATAATTATCAGAGGTTTCCAAGAGCTGCTGATTCAATCCTGATAAAACTAAACTGCCGTTTAGAACACAGATCTCACCCATGAAGCATCACATTGCAAAAAGCAGCAAACCTTCAGTGCATCATAGATGGACACCAGGTAAAAAAAAAAAAATCCTTAGAGTCAATCATGGACAACAAACTCAAATGAAAAGTCTTAGATTAAGTTTTCTGGAAAAACTGTACTAAACACTTTCAGGATTATATGCAGGATACACACACCTTCTAATCAGAACATACCTGAAAACAGTGATCATATGACTAGTTCTGCCCTAAATGCCCTAAATATAAGACACACAATTTGTTTCTCACCCTATACTGCATGTCAAATTACCAACGTCAGTTGTGTAAAACCGAGGAAACTACACTGGATACAAGAGTGACCCATTTTATCTACAGAAGATGTTTACCCTCCATCCTTCCCTCTGCACATCCTTAATAACACCCACAGCATGCAAGACATACAGCAAGGAAAGGCTAGGCCAGTAGTTAATGTACAGATAGTACATGCATAGTTAGATATACTGTTAACCATTATCCTGAATATCATCTATACACAGTGCTTCCTTCTATTTGTCTGAAATACTGTGCTTTAGCAAATGTCCAAGTTTAGTTTTTCTTTTAAAAATTTGCTAAGAAACCTTAGGAACTTTCTATACCTTTTCATTTATTTTATATGGGAGGATTAAGAAACACAATAAAATGCTAGCTCTGTTTGTTTAGCTTCCCTTTACATGATGCAGCACTTATATGGAGCATTGCTACGTGTAACATCACCTTTAAGTATTAATTGACAGATATAACAGATATAACAAATCAGCATCACTGTTCTAGAGTATCCACCTACTTCTGTTTGTTGTGTGTATTTAGGCAGCTACTAACTTTTAAAAAAAAAGTGTGCTTTTTGCTTATTAGTCATTATCCCTGTGTTCACCAGAGGGCGGTGTTGTATAAAATGGGAAACGAGTACTTTTTTTAGGGAATATACAAGCAAAATCTATCAAGGCTCTTTCTCTGTGTATTTAAAACAAATTATTAGAGTGTATTGACTAATTAATTAATTATTACAATCATTACTGTTTTTACAGCAGAAAGTAATGACCAACACACCTGGAACACTTCATAAGCAAATAGATAGTGGATGCAAATGAGTTATTTGCCTTGTGACAAAGTGGAACATGGCAGTCATTCACTGTCATGCAGATCTTTAATTACTTGCACATGTTTTCCATCCCCTTTTTCATGTCTTTAACCTTTAAAAGTAATGCAATAGGTGTCTACTCCTTGTGACTTTTAATACTGCCAGTAATAAAGGAGTTATGGAAATGTGACCGCAGGAGGGAACCATTAATATCAATTACTGGTAGGCAGGACATTCTTTTTCTGTAAATTAAATGTCATAACTTTAAATAATAAAATGTAATGTTTTATCTCACTCAATAAAGTTTTCACCTAAAATCATTCTTACAAATGTTCACTTCCTGACATTAGTAGCAAATTACAAAACTATAAAATCCACCCCATTATTATACATTTAAAAAGTGGCTTCCGTTTTACTGCTGGGTACAAAGGTGCCAAGGAAATCTGCTGTGTATTGGAAAATCTATTCAGTACTAAGAAGCATAGATTCCAGAGTGAAATTTATATATCCAGCATTTATACACACATGCTGAGCACTCCGCGATTTACCTTTCTGCATATAAATACGCGGAGAATAATATTTAGGATAGAAGCAACATTTTCTGCAGTAAGAAATAAGAATTTATTTTTTTTAAATGGTCTGTGGTTTTTAGACAGGTTTTGAATAGCATTTCTTCCCAAGTCAGCTATCATTGCCTGCTTTGTGCAGTTCACTTTACAGTTCACTTGTCAGTTTGTTGAATAGCCACCCATATTTCTTTTTTATGTTCATTTTTCGAAAAATATTGTTCACAATAAATAATTAACGATGATATTTGAAACACAATCCACTCAGTGTTATGTTTGCCTGTACCCAGACCACATCACTAATAAAAATAGGAAATTCAGAGGCAATGATTTTGTGAGATGAGGGGGAAAGCATTTATTAGAACTGTAATAATGCATTTTTTTTACAGAAAAAAAAATTGCAGAAGACTTCAGTGTGATAAAAATATTTTATTAAGTTCTTTTAACCTCCCAGAAAGATAATAATTCATGTATTTTAAAGCATTAAAGTATTTAACTATAAATATGCATTACTTTAGTTCTGTTTTAGTTTTTGTAATACTTATCTTGCAGTGCAGGTTTTACGCCTCCAATGGTTTCTCCTGCATTGTCTCGTAAATGAGCATTCCCAGCATCTTAGAGATGAATGGGGATGTCCAAAGCACACGGTGTGATTCCAGTGTCAGGAGCATGTGACCTAGGAGTCTCCATATCTCACAGTCATGCAGTGCGTAGCGACTCTACCATTATCTTCAAGACCTAATAATATGGGCACCCCCCCCCCCCCACATATATTATGGACATCAGAGAGTTCACATATATATGAATTGGGTTGCCCAAAGCACAAGTGTGTGATGTTAGCATCATGGACATGTGTTGTGTGGATATGAACATTTAGAACTACAAAAACACTTTATGTTGCAGGATCCACTATGCAAGAACTATGCAGATTGAAGCATACAAGCAAAGCATGCATTCTCTCTGCAGCACGCTCCACCATTAGTAGAAAAAATATATAAATATAACTACAGGATGAGTATCCCTTATCCAAAACTCTGTTATCCAAAATGATCCATTACCCAAACAATTGTTGCATATAAGTTGCAAATACCACACACACACTAGTCACAATGTAAGCGCTCAACAGTTTATTCAATGTCCAGTCCCCTTAAGCTGTGATCTAGCCTTTCCATGCATGCCCAGATTACCCTGCACGTAAAAAATGGCACGTGTGCAGGTCTGATGCGCTGACTGCAAGTTCCCAACGATGCCTCACATCACAGCTACATCACAGTGAAGGTGATTGATTTGCTATATACAGTATTTGCATTGGTGCTGCTATATTTCATGAGTGCTGAGAGGCTTTAATATATCTTATTGACAAAAATGATCTGTTTTCCGAAATGACCTGTTATCCACAATACTTCTGGTCCCAAGGGTTTTGTATAAGGAATACTCAACCTGTATTAACTAATTAAGTTTGAATTATTTTAGTACTTGATCTGCATATGGTGCCGTAAGGTGATGTAAAAGGAAGATGGCACATTCATATTTAAAATACACTTTTTTGTTCATCTGTGTATTTTCTTAAAGTGCTGGTAACGCATTGGTAATTCTGTTTGCTTCAAACAATGTTTAATTGATGGAGTCCCTTCAATCCCTGGAATGTAAGTTTTAATATTTGTTCAAACTAGGAAAGCATACAGATGTGCATGTGTAAAAGTTACAGATTACACTCACAGAAAAAATAAACTTGGTCTTGTACTATAGTCATTGGTAGACGATTTGTAATTATTCCCCTTTCAGAGCATTGCACAGATTGGTTTACACTTATAGTGTGCTGGAAAAGTTAACTTTATCAGATATCTGAGGTTAACCTTGTGAAATCTAATCCTCATGTAAGTGGAACCATTACTAAGTAGATTCATCAAGATCTCATCTTAATCTCCCCAAAGATACTTGTTGTAATTAGCAATCCACCTCTCCTAGACATGAAGAGTATCTGTTAAGTGAATAAAATGATTCATCCTGCAATACAGGGCTTTTCGTGTAAAGGTTTAGCTCTGACAACAAAAAGCTTTTAATTAATTTTTTTTAAAAAAAGCTAATAATTGAATGGCTATATACAAGATATAAGGGTATTTTGTTTTGATAAGCCATACTAAGCAGACAACAGCCTCACATATCGGAAAACACCTCAAGTGTGAAAGGTTAGAAGCTGATTATATTATATTTATCATGTTTATTTTATGAGTAGAGCAAGAAGCGACAACTGGTTTGTAGATCTAGTCTCAGATAAATGAGGCTGAACACAAGTCCTCATAATGCATTCAAAGTACTTGCCCAAAGCATTGCTCAATTCAAAACCTATTCCCCACCAACAAAGAATTGTGAATAAGAGCTTCATGGTATAGTATGTGTTGGCCGGTGCTTAAAGGGACTATGTCAATTTAAATCTTGCTTATATAGTGACTGTAGAGAATAAAAAATTATCTATACATTGTGTTATGAATTGCATGGAAATGCATAAAATAACAGACATAACCTGTTGCTTGATAAGCAATCTAACTATTTTTCAATAGGCGAAGTATAATTTGCATATCAAGTGATGTTATAATCAGGAGTAACCACTGACACATTTAAAACAAATGTTTGTCTTATTGTATGCATTTGCATACAATTTTGCTGACTCAACATATAGATCAATTTTTAATAATGTTTTATTTTCTACCAGTACGGTAAAAGCAATGTTTAGGTTGAAAGGGTCTTTGTGATAACACACAGTGAATGTTAGTGTGAACATCACCCATTGGAGCACTATGTATGAGATGATAGGTACTATTTACCTCAACAAAGTTTAGTATGCCTCCAGAAATGGAAAATGGCAAAGACTGGATCGCAAATGTAATAAGTGCTAATCAATAACTATAAAATAGAATTTAACAACTTCTAGAGTTTAGTTTTCCACAAGTGTGTCCCAAAGTTATGCTAGTAAGCTTAAATACCTCAAAAGCCATGATCCATGCTTGAGCTCAATGCTAATGGTCTGTTTCTTCCAGCTAACAATACTTGTAATTATCATTATTTGGAAGTAAATATTGTAAATGTGATCTACCGGTTCATTTTCTGTTTTTCTGGAGGTGTTAGCTAGAATTTTTGTTCCCATTTCTACAAACTCAACTTTTTGTCTGTGTGCATAAAATACTCAATACAACCTGATTTAAAGAAATGCTTTCTGCTGTAACCCACCCATGTACCAGTGTGCCTTGGAACCTGATATTACATTAACACTGAATGTGGAGATACAAGGTTGGAATTAGCTGTGAATGCCCGGTTGGGAAATTTCAAGGGCAATTTAAAAGCCTGGCATATGGCCCAGCTTTGCAAATCATTTGACCCCTTGCTCATATGGCATTAACATCTCACCAGCATCTAATGAATGAACATTAGCAAAATCACCTGGCACATTGCTTGGCCACCACTAAATCTCCCTGGTTCCCAAACCGCATCATCCTCATTATATAGACTGTAGTCGTGTCTGACTCTACAATGTGCTTGCTATCTATTACCTAAACAAATAAATTTCTGGCATCGTTTATTTTGTATCTGTCATGCACATTATCATAGCCCCATACCTTAATTAGTACATTAAACTTAACATTATCCTTTCGGAACAGCCCGGCTATGTGCTGTAAAATGAACACTTCAATTAACTTACTTGTAATGGAAGAAGTGTAATTAACATTGTCTTGAGGCTAATTTTTATTTATGCTGCAATCCTTCAAAGATTATATAGCTTTTCCTTCCTTGTCATCATATTTAGCTTGTTTGCACTTTCAAACATAGATAATTAATTCCGTCTGTGCTACGGTAGTTAGCTGGGAGTAAATATGAATTATGAAATAATTTCGAGTTTGTCTGTGCTACGTATTACATTGCAGTCCTCCAGGATAGTTCTTTCACATAGTCTTAATAAAAAGTGATAGCAGAACAAAATATTAAATAATGATTCCTCTATTTTACATAGGCCACAGTTGGGTGTGAATGCTAGCAGCACTTGTCTGGAAATGAGAAGGGAAATAATTTGTATTGATAGACGCACTGAACTTAGGTTATGGCAATAAACACAATGAGGAAAAAAATGGCATAAAAATAAATGTAGTAAAATCAGCTTTTAACACAATTAACCTTATGTATACAATTTATCCTGCGGGATGATGCTTGCATACATAGATTTTAAAATATATTTTTTTCAAGGTTTATTAAGCTCAGAGATTCTAATCAATTGTCTTTTATTTTAATAATAGATTTTATTTTTTTCAGTAATAATTTTTAGTGATATTTTTATGATATAACAGATAAGAAGGTTCATACTCTTACAGGGAAAGACGTATCAATGAGAAACAGTGCAAAGGATTTATTGCAGTCGTAATAATAAACTTAGTCTTACAATACAATCTGCAAACAATTGAAGTTGCATATAAAATGACACATTAAAATAGTGACAAAGAAAGTGGAGAGGAAAGGGACTTCACATTTTGTTTAGGTCTCAAAGAGAGTAGTGTTGGGAGATGGTGTTTTCTGTGTTACATAGAAACATAGAATGTGTCGGCAGATAAGAACCATTCGGTCCATCTAGTCTGCCCAATTTTTTTGAATACTTTTATTAGTACCCCGTTCCCGGTCTTATAGTTAGGATAGCCTTGTGTTTATCCCACGCATGCTTAAAATCCTTGACTGTGTTTACCTCTACCACTTCTGCTGGAAGGCTATTCCATACATCCACTACCCTCAAACCCTGTGTTGTGACATGAAATACTGATATGAATATGTGTTTTTTTTTTACTTGTTAGCACAATTCTTGACCAGAGAGGTTCAGAGGGTTTTATTGCTGTTAGACTATAATGAGAGTTTTGGTGATATGGGCCAATTGTGGAGTACTACTTATGTTACCTGCTAATAATATTTTTTTGTTTGACGATTGTACTGTGAATTATCCCCCCAGCCACACCCACATTAAACAGGACACTTTTGCATTTCTTGAATAACTACCTGAGACATATGGAAATGGTACAGTAACAAACACATTTTTGCATTTGTTTTCTAAATCCCAAATAGTCCTTTAAGAAATTGACTGTTTACATTAAGACAACCAGATTTCTTATTTAAATGGACACTCTAGCCACCACATATCCTTTGATGCATCCATTAACAATATTAAAGGAACCAAACTATTGGAGCCTTCAAAGAAGATGCCCTTCGGTTGCCCTAATTTACAATGTAGGGAATTCCAATCATCTGTATATATATCATGGGGATCCATACTCTTAACAGTGACTGGTACCTCTGTTAGTGCTATATTTAATTTTACCTTTGATTACATTTAATGACTAAATAAATCAGTTCAAAGTTTATTTAATGTGTGTTCAATAAAGTGATCCTATTTAAAGGTGCACTGTCATCACAACATTTCTATGAAAATGTTTAATTTAAACATTATACATAAAACACGTGCTGATGAGCTCTAACTATTTTTGTTTCGTTAAAATAATTGGATAAAACTATCTTAACCAACCTGTATTTCCGCTCATTGGTGGAACACTGGCAATTCAGTTCACTTTAGGAAATCCCAGCTTCTGATTGGCACATTTTATGTGCAACTGGCTTGCATGGGCTCAAATTATACCATAATTAGGTTATCTGTTTGAGGGTCCACCCAGTAGTGTGCGATCTAGCTTGAAATGAGGCCAGTTTGGTATTGTAGCTGAATTACGGAGAAATCCACAATTTGTCTACTCAATATTGTCAATTCTGGCACAAAATTATCAGTTTCTGCTAAACTGATGGACCTCCAATTCTTCCTGTGAAAATTGGAGCTACCTGAATAGACATTTTGGTTTTGTTTGAAAAAAATATATAAAAATGTTTTGGACCTTTTGTATTACTGCTAAATAACAAAACATGGTTATATGGCTAGCAAGCTATTTGTCACCATTACTGTAAATAATGTATGTGGCCTAACACACACATATGCCTTTCTGAACATGCTGTTGGAAGTAACTTGGACCCCCTTGACATAAGTAAAGATGTACATCAGTTGTTTATACCTGACTAAATGTGAATTTGTCATCCACACACTTTATCACTTCCAGTATTATTGTCACTTTTGAATTTAATTATTTCCCGGTTAACCATGGCAGCAGTGATGTATGGGTTAGCTCCGCCCTCTGAGCAGGTAGGACAGAATAAACTAAAATCAACAAAAGGACCTCCCCTAACCTTACCATTCTTTTTCTGTCCTCAAGGAGTACAGGACAGGACCTGTTTTTCAGGCACTTACATTTTTTTTCTCACCTTCTGTTCCGGGACGAATTCTGCCTCTCCCATCCTGAAGTTCAGTATAGCTTGTGGACCAAGGCTGAACGCAATTCCTCCATGGCCATGTTTTAAGACTAGGATGGGAGATGTGAAACCTATCTGCAGATAAGTCTATCCTGCTGTTTCTGCTGGGCTGATGCATCATCCCAGCTCATTTCTTTTGTCATGTCAATTTTCCAATACTTGGCTGGGTTGGATCAGCTTTATTCTTTTTTTAAGTTCCTGGTTCATATTTCATTCCTCTGCCCTTTGGGGCCATCTGTATTGACGCCTGAACATCTGTTGCTTTCCAGTATCTAGGCGTTGGAATTAAAATCCGTTTCGCTCCTCAATGCTAAAACCTGTGCAGCATTCTATACTATAGGTGGTATATACATATATGCGTTCTACCTTGTTTTCTATTATGGGCTATTTCCTTCAGCACTGGAATGCATATGTGTTCCATGCCTTTATTCCTTGACTCCCCTAAGTAGTATTTTTCAGCAGTTATCTGCCATATGATCCTTGTATTTCCACATTGAAATGCATTCCATGCCTCTTTTATACTTCATCTGCCGTACTTATTGGGGCTGACTCCAGAACTTCCTGGATGCAGGTGAAATTCAGATTCTCTACACATTGCATGTCTTCCAGCCAGCCCCTTTGTCAGACCAGTCACAGGTTTCTTATTTTATGATTTGTCTTTTCTCATATTTTTCTATCTTTGTTATGTGTTACTTCAATTTTACTTTCCATTCCAGCCTGTCCCTCCATCAGTTTTGGCCTGGCCATGTCATCCTCCTCTAAAAGGTTCCATTCCAAGACTGCTAGGTGAGTGTATTTTATTTTAAATTTTGTGGGGTTTTTTTTTCAAAGAGCACATTCCCTGGGTTTTTACTGGGCCATATTTTTTAGTCCTAGAGCACCTACAGAGCCCGCCAGAAAGAATAAAAGGATAAACATCCCTGTTGTGTTGCAATGGAGGGTAAATGTCTCTGCATGGACTTCTTATCTCAAGCTGGTGATCCTCCAGAACCTTCTCCTGATATCTTCCAGCCTATTATCTAGACAGTGGAAAGAAGCGTTAAGGATCAGATGAAATTGTGCTGTAAACTGTTCTTGAGGATTCATTGAGGCCTGATGCACCTAATTTTTCTGATGAGAAGAAGAATGATTGTGGTGTTTCGTTGGACTCTAAACTCACTGACCAACTGATTCACCCAGTTAAAGCCACTTTAGGAATCTCGAAGAAACAACCTTCTTCCGCAGCATCTGACAATCCATGATACTATTAAGGAGTTAATCAAAACCGAGTGGAAATTTTATGACCGTAAACTCTCATATAAAAGAATAATTTGCAGCTGGCACAATTTGCCATCCTGCTGTTTCCATGACCACTGTTTCTCGTGCCCTTAAATGTTGGATACTTGATCTTAAAGAGGACATCAAACGTAGTGTTCCAAGAGAGTAACTGCTTGATTCTTTGCTATTAAGTTGACATCTGAATTTGTTATCCTCCTCTGATACCGTGAAATAAGCCACTATATGGGCCTCACTGTCTCTACTAGGAGGGCTCTATGGCTTAAACACTGGATTAAAGATACCACGTTAAATGATTTTCTATGTTCCATCCCCTTTGAAGGCAGGGTCCTGTTTGGCAAGGTTTTGGATGAGGCCATTAGAAAAGCTGCTGAAACTAATAGATTCCTTTTGCCACAGGAGATTACCCAGATCCATCTGGAACAACCATAGGAATTTTCATTCTTCCTTTTGTTATGGCCGCCAAGGTCTTCAGTCTGGAGGAGCAGCTTCCACCATTCGGGTAGAGATTTAAGCTCTAATTCATCCTATTCCTTGTGGGGCAAGTACCAGTCCTGAAAGTCTTCCTCCAGGGGAAGCTTGCCTTCTTGCCTTATCTGTAGTCTGGGCAGGCTACACATCAAACATTTGGATCCAGCATATCATTACATTTGGTTATAGGTTGATATTTCCATCACCTCCTCTTATGTTCATCAGAACGAGAGTTTCAGAAAATCCAAAAAAAAGAAGAATCTTCACAATTTCTTCAAGACAATGTTCCAGTAAATCTATCTGACCATTTCAAGCATGTGTACTCCCCTCAGTTTTTTTTTTAAGTTTTCATTCAAATGGATGACTGTCCTAGATCTCTCCAAATTCAAAATAACGGAATGGTTTCAATCAATTTGAAGGATACCTACTGTAACGGACCGTCTACCGGACGAAGTAGACCCTCTGTCCGTTGTGGGAAATCACCTCCTTAGCCCCCACTTACAGCTCAGCATTCACCCAGCAAGTCTTTCTGGACCCTTGCTCTTTGTACCCAAACAGACAGGACATCTAGCAGTTAGGTACAGCAAGATTGAACAACTCTCTTTATTTGTGTAACAACATACTTATATAAAGACATACACATGACATCACAGACATTAGTATACAATGGGAAGGGGGGGGGGGGGGATGGAACTAAACATAGTTCTCCAACTAACTGGGGCTAGGAAAACATTAGACATTCAGACTGCAAACCAAATAGGAATTAACATAAAGTGAGTAGACCTAATTACAATACACACAGTAATGTACACAACATAATCAGTTTACCAGTTAATCCAGTTAAAACAGAACAATGGATGTTGGAGTAAACTATTGGAGTCACTGTCACATTATAAACCTTCAGAGTGGTCTACTCACAGAATTAAACATTACACATAAACCAATACACTAACAGAATATAACTAACCAACAATATTAACGTATAGTGTTATGGCACATCCATTACCCAGGTGGTCCGTTCATTCGTGAGTTGGTTCGGTAGATTCAATCTACCGAACACCCAGGCAGAAAGGCACGAACAAGCCTTTCTGCAGGGGAAAATACAAGCTTTTACCATGGGGCCATAGTCCAGAGGCAGCAGGCGAGCAACCAGGCTTCTCCAGAACATAGTGGCGAGGTTTGTTCCGCCACACCTACTTCCACATCCCTATCATGGAATGAGATCAGCGTTTTCTCTGCTTTGATGTAGGAGAAAAATATTTTTCAGTTCAGAGACTATTTGGTCTCTGCATGACTCCAAAGTGTTGGTCTTTGCATCACAGAATTGTGGAAACAAGGCATCGCCATCTATCACTCTCCATCAGGTGGGATTCTCTATTCTCACAGGGACAAGGCTCTGCATTTTGTAGAAAGCTGCAAGATGGAAAATAAACTTCATCAAGAGCCAGTTTCTTCCATCTCAGAATCCGGTTTTCCTCGACGCAGCATTTGACACATCCAGCACCACTGTTTCCCTGTTGGAAGAATGTCAGTCAAGGTTGATCATCACTATATTTTCTGTGAAGATCCCTGGTTATACATAAGAGTATTCATGCCTTTCCTGAAAGTCTTGGCCTCTACATCTGGCCTGGTTTGGTGGGCCCAGTGGCATATTCGCATCTGGTTCTCCAATTTTATCTGGAAAGAATCATATTCCTTTTCAGGATCTTCTGATGCCATCTGGTCTGGGGGTTGCTAGCACATAATCTCAGGAGGAGTTTTCCTCTTTCAGATGTCAGATGGAGAATTGTGATCACAGATGCAAATGCTCAGGGTTGGGGAGCTCATTTCAAGGGACATTACATACAGGGCAGATGGGTTCTTTTCTACATCCTTTAGCTGAGGTCGGTTTCCAAGACTCTTCATTCTTTCCAGGCCTATCTATAGGGACACTGGATAAAGATTCACACAGACAACAGGTGTGCAGCTGCCTACATCAAACAACAAGGGAGGGGGGTAGTCCCACTCTGTTCAGGTAAATCACCCCATTCGGGTTGCTCAGAAGCATGTGGAACCCTAATCTGCAGTTTATCTACCAAACATGACTATAAACTGAAAAACAAACTGGCAGTATACCTGAGCTGTACCTGCGTCAGATCCACAGAATAGAAGTTGTCTGAAAGTGTCTTCCACTAATTTTGCCAGTCTACCGGCTCTGGATCTCATGGCTTCGCCCTCCAACACTCATATTCACCATTTTTACTCCAGAACATATCATCCACTGGCAGAGGGCGAGGATGCCCTGAATCTTCCATGGCCAAGAACTTTCCTCTACGTATTTCCACCAGGTTCCCTCATTCCCCAGGTTCTCCATAAGGTCCGGATGGAGGGAACAGTGGTGATGGCAATTCTAACTTGGTGGCCGAGCTGTCCATGGTTTTGCCTGGTTAAACAACTGTCTACCCCGGACCCTGGATGTTGCCCCACATTGATTATTTTTACTCAATAACTGTAACATTTTCATTATCATTGATGTGCCCAAATAATTATGCAGTGTTTCACAGCAGAGACTTAGTTTACACAGTGCCTTAGAGTGGAAGAAGAAGCTGAATCATCTGCTCATGATATGTATTGATGCTCAGTTGGGTCCATGCACCCTTTATAGTGTCAGTGCTGTGACTAAATAGCAGGATAGTACCTGTACCCAACAGAACTGTCATCTAGTCTGCTTACATAGAAGATAACTATAAAACACAGATGCCTAGTTCAGTATAATGTATGCTTACAGTTAATTATAAATCATATGTTTATTTATTTTGGCATGGACTATCTATTATAATCTTGTCTACCTTAACCAGGTTTCACATAAGGACATGCTATGATGCCCTCAAAGACGTGGCCCAAGAGACCATGCGGACAACATAACATATCCTCTAAACAGCAGCACAATATGATGCACTATGCTGCGGAATTCCTCTGTCAGATGAGGCCACTTTCAGAGGCCCCATTCTGGCAGGCTAAATATAACTGATGTTCAAAGGGAGTGCTGGTTTGTGATGTTTAGAATAACTGTTCTGTGCTTGAACTACTGGATTCAGGCACACCTCCATGACATCATCATTATCGTCTGCAGACATTGAATCTTTTGGGCAGACGGATCTGTAAAGAACCCGACTGGGTCTCTGTTTCTGTATCCCTGGGACCTGTGCCATAATTCTGTGATCAGGTCCAAGAACAAAAAAAATCTTACTTTTTCTGTTTTGAACAGAATATATCACAGTTTGTACACTGAGGGAAAATAAATTGATATAAAAAGGATTCTGAAAATAGTACTAACGCTACAGGCTTTGGTAAATAAACTAATACTTGTCTTTCAACTGAACTGGATGTAATTTCTCTTAACATCAGTGCTTCTGTAGACCATAAGAGGCACATGCCGCAGGGCATTTCAAGCCTGATACACATTGATCATGATAGACAATTTGGAAAAGAAAAAATGGGATCTATTCATATTTTCAGCTTTGAAGCTTAACGTGAAACAGCAAATCAGATGTGAAAAAGGAAAAACATTTAATTAAAAATCTATTATCATCTGAACTTTGGATGCAAAGGTTATGGCAGGTCTTCAAACCACCCCATCCAAGAAAGCAGTTATAAATTATACTGGGATTTGTTTACTGTATAAAGAGAAAAACTATTTTCTCTCAATTAACCTGCAATCTGACTCTGAGGGAAATTAAATAGATTGAGGTAATGAACTGTATAGAAAAATAGACTTAAAAATCAGGGGAAGACATACAAATACTGAAAGAATTGATGATGTTTAAATTAATAGTGTCTCCAGTTAGCTAGATTTAAATTTATAAGCAGAATTATTTTATTTAAAATCTCTTCTTTTGGTATTTATGTATTTTGTTTATTGTGAATTTATTTTCTGTCTGCATAATTGTGTTTTGCATGGACTGTGAACAAAGCACAAGCAACAGCTTATTTATTCAAAAAGCATCAAAGAATTGTGAGCAATGAACTTGCATGCACCACTGATGACGTGGGTGTGGCTTAGAAGGGGGGATTCCAAATCAGCACAGTCCCACAACAGTTCATGTGATTGTAATCAAGAACAGCCAGATGAACTGTGCTCTGTCTCAGGACTAGTTAACTGAAAGTCACAAAGTCACAACACCAGTCTGCCTAATAAGCCCATAGGCTTTAATATATACAATTAATGTTTTATTAAGCTGCAGGCTACCTTTTTAAATTAAAATGGTCACTGACAGAAAATGCACAGACACAGTTGCCAACATCTGCAATGTTTCCAGGGACACATACTTGTTCCACATGCAGAAAGAGCATGCAAAGTGCAACCCGGCACGCTATGTAGGATGCATATACGCACAGACACATTCATTAATTAATCAATCAGGGTGGAGATCTCCTAGAACTACCATGATTAATTATGCCCAGATGAAAATAAACTAATGGTAGGCTCTTGGATGCTATATATTGGATGGGCACAAATTCTGTATTGTTTTGTACCTCACCTGTGAACCAAGGTGGTTATCAGTGCAGAGTAACCAATTTACAAAAGATGGAGTCAAGGGTGACAAGCTTATAAAAAAAAAAAGCATTTTAAAGTAATTAATAAATTAGTCAATCACAAAGTTCTTGCTATTCTCTATTGCAAATGCTAACAAAATTACATATTATATAAAGTTCTAATGTATGTATGGGAAATAAGAAAATGTAGACTGGTGAGTTTGGCTATGTCAAATGTTGTATGCTCACAGATTATTTTCCATTCTGCCATAGATGGAATAGTTTGATGGGAAACAAATTGTGTTTCATTTTAATAGTACTTCTGCATGATACCACAGAACGTGGAATTACCAGTAGGTACTTCAGTGATCTGGCATAATATTAAAATGAAACAATATGTCAAAATGTGTTTATATTAATATTGAGACCCATGGAGTCTGAGGAGGTGTGAGACTCATTCTGTACTTTATCTCACAATCCAAGTTGTATGTTTACTTTTCAAGTCTTTTTAACTTACTTTTCAAGTCTTTTTAATTTACTTTTCAAATTGGGCAGACTAGATGGACCGAATGGTTCTTATCTGCCGACACATTCTATGTTTCTATGTTTCCAGTTGCACCATCCTCATTACATTGTTTAATCTATATATAACATTGCGAGATAAGAAATGACTACGTTTAAACATGCTGAGAGCTTTCGAAGAAAAAAGGCTCCCAATCCGGCTCCATTCCACACAATCCAACACATGAAGGGTGGGTGCTTCCACAGCGCTGAACACACGCAATATGTAGACACAGAAGTAGCAAAAAGGTGTGCACTCCACGCTCCAGGATGGTGAAAAATAAGGTGCTTTATTATCTTAAAAAATTATGCATACTGATGAGATGAATAACATCCATGGACTGGTAAGTCAAAACGCAGGGGGAGGACCACCATGCTGAGAGCTTTCATCCAACCATCTAGTCATGAGAATGGAAAATGCATTCGTTTTTAAGTCGTCAATTATGTTGATATTGTTGCTTGAAGCATTCTCCCAAATTTAAAAGACTTTCAAATCTCTTTTTTATACTCTGTTGGACCAACATTAATATTAGCTGGTTAAGAAAAGGGGGAAAAACACTATTTGCAAACCATTGTAAAAGCTGCCGAAGTTGTTTCCTTTAAATTGTAAAGAGAAAGGTCTTGAGAAATAGCTTTCTTCTTTTTGATAATACTTTATAAAAACGGAAGCAAGAATTTTAATATTAACTGATAATGTAATTGAAATTTAGTAAAACAGGCAATTCGTACACTCTACATCAAAGCAGCAGTTAGTTGAAATGTAGTTTTCTCTGTGCACTTATATTAGCTGTATGTACATCAAAGACGTCATGTCATGAGCCTGGTTTGCAAAATTCAAGACAGCTCTAGGCCACAAAATTTCAAGCCTTCATTATTTGGTTGTCCTTCTGCTAATGATAAAGTTTCAACTGAATAAAGAGAGAATTGCAGGGAATGGAGACAGGAATTTCAAACTTAAGGCCAAAGTAGACAAGTTGGAAAAAATATTTCGGCTGCATTGGAGAATGTTTCTAACTTGGATACATTGCAGTAACGTTTGAAGTTCCCATCTAAAATTCTCTCTTTATTCAATAGGCTCTCAGATGAAAGTTATAATTTCAGAGGCTATTGAGTTGAACATTCTATGTATATGAAATGTAGTCACTAGTCATATAGGAGGCAACCCACTAAGACTCATTAGGAACATGACTGCAGTGGTGTTATGATTGGGAAGGAAAGAGGATGGTCTGTGGATATGCCAATCCCTGCGCAACTTAACTGAGCAGTTTGTCAAACATTTGTAAAGTTTAAAAGTGACAACAATGGAGCACTCAAATATGTGCCTTTTTTTTTTACCCAAATAAATATGTATAGCACATGTACTTAATTGTTGTGAAGAAAAATCTTGGGAGGATCTTCAGATGTGATTTCTTTTGTGCGTTTAGGGTCAATACTCCACAAAAAAAACAAAAATACACAAATATAGAGAAAGATAACTTCAGGATATGTGTAAATGAATATCCACCTTGTAAAGGACTCACATTTTTTTTCCAGCTGATTATTTACTGCTCAGTGATATTGGAAAATAATTGTAATCAAAGTCTGAACTCAGGCAATTCTTTGGATGCAGAAAGGGAACACCTCCAACGGAGGACGCTCTTCATACATATTAGATGTAATGTTGACCACAAGTAGAAAAGGAGAACCGCATAGTGTAAAAACAGAAACATGAGAAATAAATATTAGGGTTACTCTTAACAATGGTGATCACTCATGAAATTCATAAATGCACAATGTTACACAATATCAATGAATAAGGTACCTGAAGTCCTGATCAAAGCCCTGGGGAGATGTCAGTTATGTGCTTTCCAGAAGATGAAATAATCACTACGCGTTTCACCCTATTTGAGCCTCCTCAGGTAATGTTAATTAGCAGTGTTTCTCTTTCTTATATGTTTTGGTATCTGGTAGAAGCTGTCCACTGGTCACGAGACTGCTACTCATCTTAGCTCAAATAAGCTTAACACCAAAGAACAAATCACTAAAAGTCTAGCACATAAAATAGTATAAACTTTCAACTGCTGCCGAGTGTCCCATATTGCTGTGAAAACTTTGTGTGCTGCATATCGTGAGTCATGGAGCACTGCCCCCGGACATACGTGCACACAAAACATACACGGTATATTGCAATAGTATTCTTCTCATTACATACAAACATTTTTAAAATATGTGTGCCACTTAGCATGATGTGTTGATCCTTATTTAATATGTTTTCCATACATACTAGACTGGTGTTTTCATATATAATAGAGGATAAAAAGATCTTATTCCACAAATATGCAAAAACAGACCGGAAATATCATTCATGTCCAAATGTGTAACATGTGTAATGATCATTGCCACACATAATAAAATAGTAGTAATTTTATTACAAAAAAAACGTATATACCAATACATTTAAAACATATTTAAAACCTACTTGATAAGTCACACATATGGTTATTGATCTTTTGTGCAACTGTCACTATAAAAATTAAACAGAAATTAATATTTTTGTTTTTTGTTTTTTTATTATTCTATATTGTCCCATACTATTATAATTTCAGTGAAAAACTGGAGGATGAACTTATTGTATGCAAGTATGTATATATAAAATAAAGTGCTGAGTGAATTTATTTTGTGCAAATGTCAAACATTTGTAAAGTTTAGGAGCCAGGCATACAATGTATTTGTTATTAGGAGCCAAAAAAGTATTATGAATATAGCATTCTGTATAAAATACCTTAAAGTGTTAGGCACTAGCAGCAATAAGCTTCCTTTCTCCTGTGGTAGGCTCTTGGTTAACCCAGTATTGTTTAACTGTTTAATTAAGACCACTTGGGCAACAGGAATTATCTTACTAAAATAATGGTATAATACAAAAGAGCATATAGAATTTTTAGGAATAATAGGGAAAAACAATGCAAAATCCTTAAAAGTGTAGGCTGAAACTTGGGCATCGATGACCTAACCAATGAAATAGGCATATCACATGATTGTTACCATGGGTCCCTTGAGAGATACAGACAGACTTCTGAATACTACCTAGACAGTCCTTTCTTACAACTCTGTGCAGTTCAGAGCCTGGTTTCTTGTTGCTTTTGTTGAATAATGCAAAACAAGACTCTGTCAGATGTTGCTTTCACAGCAACGTATTTGCATGTTAATTTGTATTCCAGTGTCCAGCCCTTAAGGCAGAGGCGCATGCCTAATCCTATTTAATTTCCCCGTACAATTTGTACCATAGGCAGCCAAGTGACAATATAGATGTCTGTGTAAAAATTTTACATTTTTGAAAAGTTTGAGAAAAATACCAAAGGCTACCTTTTCGAGAATGAAGCTTAGTGTGAAAATAAACATATGATTGCAATTTTTATTTATACAAAATATAACCAACCTGAATTTATTTGATAAAAGAGCATAAAATGGAATAAGGCATGGCTGAGAAAATTTTATGGAGATTAGATACAGGACCGAGGGCAAGGATATGAGTAAAAATGCTTACAAGTGTTGTCTGCACAGCTTAACTCATGTCAATATACATGATTGTTAGCAATGGTCAATAGACAAAATCAATGTTTTAAGCATTTTTAGCTTTAAACAAGACTTGGATTAAGAAATATTTTACCTTTTTAAAGCACTCATAATATATAAGACTCTTATCGAAACTCAGAAAGTTAAATGATAAGACAAGCAAAATTAACAAATAAATAAAAATACATTCAGATTATAAAGTCAGAGAAAAATAATCATAACACAGCAGGAAAATTGTTTCAGTCTTATTTTTCACCATAAGAAGTCATTAATGAAGTACAATTACACTTTTGTTTAATCGTTGCTTCCTCAAAAGAAGCAAGAGTTTTAACAAATTGTGTCCATTCCCCCCAACATTTATCTTTAGAGTTACACATTTGTAATTTTTTTTTCTGCCTCGCAGCTGAGGCAGAGCTGATGGGAAGGTTAGCGCATGTTGACAGTGTCAGCAAGCGCACAGTCAATCAGAGCGAGGGCCTGCCCCACTTGTCTGGTCAGTGTCTGAATGAAGCTGGGGTTTCTCTCTGCTTTGAGACCTTCTTACTAGGGACACAGTGAAAAAGGTTTGTTGTCATTTACAGCTTCCTGTTGCTGTCCATGGTACTGCGAACAACATGCTGCACAGTGTGTGTATTTCAAACATGAAAAATATTTGCTGTATGAAAATCCTTATGAGCCCCTTGTTTACAATAGATAATGTGCAATAATTACCTCTTCAAGAAATAAGCGACATACAGTAAGCCTCTAATGGTAAACTCTGATGGACATGTTGTGTGCACCAAGAGATTTGTCACTCTGTAACCAAATTATTCCTCAGCCCATAAACTCTGGCAGACTGCATTTAGTAGCTGTCACTTCACTTCTTCATTCTGCCCGAGTTAATGTTAAATTAGTGCCTAAGTTAGTCCCACTTGAATGCTTTCCAGGCTACCACTGAATGGCAATTGTCTACATACCAATGCCTTAGAATTAATTGGCTTATTCCTCTGAGTAACATAAGCTCTTACGTGAAGAACTTCCCGGTTTGGTTTGTAACAGTGTCAGTTAAATGAAACACTGTTCACTGTTTTTTATAAGCTGAAGTGAGACAAATGTCCTATTTAAAGACATTGTGCAGAGTAAAGGTGATATACAAAAAGAGTTTAGGTCTATCAAGCATGTTGAAGATTGTAATAATTTAATTTGAGTCTTTTGTTAAATAGGGGCTAAACTCCCCCAACAAATTGGTGTGTGACAAGGCAAGCACCAAATTGGCAGTGATGTAAATCTCCTACCTGATTGTGTTTGTTTCAACTGAGGTGCACATGCACCAATGCCTTACCTTTTGTTTTGTGAAGATTTTTTAAATGGTTCTTTTGACTCTTATCTGGCTGCAGTCTGTAAACAATTATTTAATCAGCAATATCTCTTTGATAATGCATTGAGAGAATGGGTTAGCCAATCGACCTCTGTGACTCACTGGCATCTGTTTTGAAAGCTGATGAAGATTGTTCTCATATTTTTTTACCAGACTTGGACAGATTTGCAATATTACAAGAAGCTACATTCGTGGGTTCTAAAAATAAATCTTATTTCAGTGTACACCTCCTTGATGGTTCAGTAATCATCAGAGACATTTAAACATCGGTCAACCAGTTCTATGGCTTGCCTGTTAGCTGATGCAATTTAAAGAAAGCATGACGTGTAAATGTCAGGAAGAGATAAAACACCTTTGCATAAAAGAAGATGGATTTATGTTTAAGCTATATTGTTTCTTTAATTTGAATGTATGTTAGTATAAAAAAGTTAAAAAAAAAGAAGCCCATAGCCAAAGCTGATGACTACTTTTTGCTACAGTATGTTAAAAAGTTTTACTTAAAAAATAACTATTCCCTGCAACTCCCTTAAAATTTTCTAACTACATGTACTAATTATATAAAGACATATTGAGTGTTTCAAGATGACTGTATACTGGTAAAAGAACCTGTACTCAAACTTATGATTAGTACTGTATGTATTTGTATAGGTTTTTGAATCAAATACGTACCCTTCCTAATATGTTTTTTTATGTTTGACATAAAAATATATATATAATTTTGAAGTTTCAGTTCAAGTTGTCTAGTCTTGAGTATCTGTGAACATATTACATTATTGGGAGGAGAAAAATTGAATAGACGTCATCTGAAAAATGTGTACGTTTCCATTAATGTTACTAGCAGAAGATGACTCACTGAAATTGTGACCCATTTTGCATTGCATATCCCCAAGTGAACTGTTGTGATGGAATATAAGGTTCCAGGGGTGGAAAGAGAAGTGTTACCTTCCATTTATGAACATTTTTACTTACAGCTGATTTCACAATCCACGTATGCATCCATCCCTGTTCATTGCTATTCCACCAGAGTTCCAAAATAATATTCTTTCAATTTGTGGCCAGTATTGAGTTAAATGGATTTTTTTCTTCCTCTCTGGCTTGTTTTAATGTACTTCTGCAGTTAGTGCATTAAGCCATTAATACATTAAGCAAGGGAAATTTGTGTTTAATGCCTCTGTTCTTTCTTTAAATAAGTATTTACACCAATTACATATCTTTGGTTACTGCGAGTGTGTTGAATTTCATGTAGAAATATTCATGATGACATTTCATGATAGAAGATCTAGTATCTAAATTACTTGTGCAAACATAATTGTCCCATTTTTCATCAGGGCACTAGATGTTTTATCATTCACCCCAAATGTGTTCATTAAATTATTCCACCAAATGTACATTTCCTAAAAGCTGTGTTCACTATCTTGAATACCAATAATTGCACATTTTCCCTGGACGCAAATCATAAAGCACCTGTGGGTGGGTGTATGATTGTACAACATAACTATTTGATAGCAAGAATAGAACAATAATAGTCTATTGAATCTTGGAAAACATTTCATCTTTAGTACTTTTTGACCAGTAGTTAATGCAATAGGTGGAATTAATGAATGAATCCATTTAGTTCCTCTCATAGTAGCTTAAATAAATCTAGTCAGTGGTGTATCTTGGTTTCTGCTGCCCTATGCAGACACAATTTGGGCACCCCCCCACCCACGTTGCACACCTACGACATGCACCATCACCCAAGTTGCCCCATCACCACATTACATGCCCTATCACCCACATTGCACACATATTGAATGCCCAATAACCCCATTACATGCCCCATCACCCACATTGCATACACACTAAATGCCCCATCACCCCCATTACATACCACCATCACCCTAATTACATTCCACCATCACCCTCATTTCATACCCCTACCACGTCCATTACATGCCCCCATCACCCCGATTAATTGGAAGGAGCTAAAGAATGCTGAACAGTGGGGAGGGAGTGTGCTTTAACACCCTCTGGCACAGTGCCACCTTCTGGCAAAGTGCTGCCCTAGGTGAGTGCCTTGTTTGCCTTGTGGAAGATACACTACTTCCGGATCTAGTCATAAAGTAAATTTAGTCATGCCTAATTTTAAAAATAAAAGGTCCTGGAGTTCAAGACTACTTCCCAGATCAGGGCGACTACTACTTCCTCAAGCAAGTGCTATTAAGGTTCACCTGTGACATGACTTAAATAGAAAATACTTTGAAAAACCTTAAAATACATCATTCTAAGTTATTTATGAGAATGGTCAACTGCATGGATGTAAAAATACATGTAAACCAAACAATAAGTAAGAAATATTAATCAAATATTTTTCGGTGTCAAGTCTTTTGCATCTTCATGGGAAGATATATTGAGGTTTGTTGTATTGGGAGGAGTAAATTGTTTTTCACATTTTAATATATGCAAATCAAAGTCTCCTTTGAAAACTTTGGTCTTGTTTGAGTTCAATCAATAGAGTTTATTTTCACAATTGATTCATTTTTGTGCTCAGGGGGAGCTTAGACCTTTTTCATACAGTACACTAAATTACATACCCAACAGCAATTATTCCTGATTGCTCAGTTCTTCCATAAAATATGTTTTGATGATCTGTTCTTTAGCAATACCAGTGAGTAACAGATTAACACTGCTCGCAGTAGTGAACTGTACTAACTGTATAAAAGTGAGCCTGCAAGGGAGGGCTTTTATTAACCTCTTAGTGACAGGACTGTTTTTAAAATGTTGTACCCTTTGTGACAGTGTTTGTGTTTAGCTGTCATTTTCAACATAAGAAGGGCTTATTCTAGATACCTTAATTTCGATCATTATCAAAAATAATATATGATGAAACATTGAAAAAAACACTTACTTAATAGATTCTAATATTTGTCCTGAGTTTAGAAATAGCCAATGTTTACAAGATTTTCTCATACATTGACCTTTTGACCCTTAACCTAATTCTAACCTAACTCTAAACCTACATCTACATCTAAGGCTAAGTTTATCTTAGGAGAGTATCGAGGCATTACAAGAACATCGACTGAGCTTAGAAAGCAATTGTCATTAACGGGATATTTTCCTAATATGTGCCCAGCACATCAGTTGTTGCAAAGAGGCCAAGGCAAGCCATATGTGGACCCCCAAATGTACCAACCTTATGACATCATACACATTTGAGATTTTTTTTTAGACTTCAGCGCTCAGTTTGGTTTGACATGAAACATCATAGCATTACATTGACAATTATGGTGCATTGTCCAAACAGAGTTTTATTTTTTAAATGTTATGCTTCCTAGGTGTAAAGTGTCACTAAACAATGAAATATCTCACATATAACCACGTCTCATTAAAACAAGGTACCTCACCATGTATCATAATCTTACCCATTATACTCTTATGCACCAATCAACATGTAACTGAAGAGTCAACTGAAATGTCACCTTTGCCACCTTTTTTTTGAACTCTTATTTATGATGTTCTTCTCCCCTTCACAAAAGGGTATATAATGCCTTCCCTGGCACTGAAAGAGTTAAAAAATAAAGATCTTCTTACCAGTGTAGCAGCTCCCACATAGACAGATGAAAGCCAGCCAATTCATGGTTAATGAAGGCTGAGTGAGTAAGGAAACCTGGGCAATACCATAATGAAGGTGGTTTAATAGTAGTTGATGGATTTTTTAAAATAAATAATAAACCAGTAAAATGTTATCAGCTCTGGTAAGTTTGAATATGCTGTAAAAGAGGCAATTAAAGGGCTCAAGTAGTAAACTCTGTGAGCATCTACAGTGGCTGCCTATTTTGCACTATTGTAAATACGGCCCTGCTGCAAGGCAGAAGGATGGATTTTTTTGCAGACTAGAACTTGAGATCAACTTTTTTAGTGTCCCAAGCAAGAGTGGTGACTTAAATTGTCAAATTTTTGACAGATGGGGGGGCGTGTCTAGCCACGAGACAGTATGGACGCATAGAGACTTAGCTCCGCGCCACTGACCCGCTAAATTCAGCAAAACAGAAGCTGATCTTGCGATGGGACGGAATAAAAGAGTACCACCGGAACCACAGACCCCGGGAACCCATAAACCGAGGTCGGAATCTACAATTCCAGAGTATTTTACATCATCGCAGCTCCCACAAGAAGTAGCGACGGAAGGAGTTATGGCGGCATCTCCCGCGCTTTCTTCATCCTCGGAGGAGACTCCATCCACCGCATCACAGGACTTAGCCCCCAGCCAAGTACCACCTGAACTGCTGACTGCCCTGAAATCCATTCCATCCAGAGATGATTTTATGTCTCTGGCAGCAGGCATCCAAGACATCAAGACAGCGGTCAAAGACCTGAAGGGCGACATACTGGGCCTACGCGCAGATATGGCGGCCATGGATGCAAGAATCACGGTAGCAGAAAGCGACCTAGAACATATCAGCGAAGACACAGCTGGATTGCTAGCTTCCTCCTCTAGGCATGAAACCCAGCTGGCAGACATGAGGAGAATGCTAGAAGACCTTGATAATTGAGGCCGCCGAAATAATATCAGGATCCGGGGCCTGTCGGAAGATATCCCCCCTGACCAGGTATCCCCCATTCTAGTGAGGCTCTTCAACCTCATCCTCGAAAGGGCTCCAGAAGAACCGATCGAACTAGACCGGGCGCACAGAGCCTTGAAGCCCAGAAATCCCAGCTCACCGAGGGATGTAATTTGCAGACTCGCCAACTTTCGCCTCAAAGACGATATCATGCGCAAAGCTAGGTCCAAGAGATTTTGGAGCATAGAGAACTCGGAGGTGGCCATCTACCAAGACCTCTCCTGGATCACGCTCCAGACCAGAAGAATGCTGCAACCGCTAACTCAAGCTATGTCTGCGAAGAATATCGTTTACAAATGGGGCTTCCCCTTCAGCCTTACTGCACGACTAGGCAACGAAGTCCATACTATTAGATACCCAGCTGATACCCCAGGGTTCATGCGAGCCCTCGACATCAGAAATGTGACTGTGCTGGACTGGCTGGACCCCGCTAATCTCTCACAACAGAGGCCCCGGCCCCAGAGGAGACAACGACCGCCTAGAAGAAATTTCTCCACGAACTCTCCACCACGGTCTCGCTCACCAAGGGAACCCTGGCCCAGAGAGGAATGACGGCCAACTGCGGAAAGATGCATATCGGAAGCTCACCTGGACCCAGCAACTACACCACCGGGGACTGACTGTTCCTGGTCCTTGGCATAATCTTTCCAGAACTTCTGACTCCCTGCTGCCAATGTCACCCAGCCAAACTGTATATATTTTTCTTTACTATGAAGCTGTGATATGCTAAGCAGCCCATTGCCACAGGACAGAGGAGCATTGGCAAACGTATATTCCCATCAGGGGCTCCTCAGGCGTTAAAGACCCTTACATATGAAGCTGACTGACTCTGATCTAAGACTCGGCCTTTCCTGGACTCCTGGTTCTTTACCGCCAGCAGCATCCAGCTAAGTTGCATATTTTTCTGTGTATATATTCTTTTTGTGTTATGGCGTAACTATATTGTGGCCTATAATCCCCTACCACACAAGCAGGCAGCAACCCTCACGCTATATGTAGCCTAGACCCAGACCCGATCTAGACAGACCCACGCAAAGATATGCCCCACACTTAACAACACTAACTTGGAACGCATAATTAAGTTTTAATCATAGCATAAGGATTAGGTCTGCACTGACTGTGCCATACGAGCTATAATACCAAGTTATATATTAGCGAACTGTCAACAATATACGCCCTATTCAGGCTGTTTATTTATCCAGGCACGATGTAAGTAGCTTGGAGCTCGATTGGACCGACCCAGATCTACTTGCACTATATTACCAACCCTGGCAAACTAAGTTTTAAATTTGGTAGGGTATGCCCAGGACACACAACCAAGCCTTTGTGATGTTATACAGAAAAGACCATGCATTAATCCAGATATATGAGCCACAAAACAGTGGAAAACACTAGCGAATTGTAAATGATACCTACCTTGTATTAATCAACCACCTGACCTGGACATGCCCTACCACTAAACGTACTGTACATTTTGCGTTTTATTCTCGACGAGATATGTCCAAGGCACACAACTAAGCCTTTGCTACGACTTATAGGGGGGTACATACACCAACCCTATTATATGAGCCACAAAGCAGTGGAAAACACTGGAGAAATGCAAACAACATTAATATTGCATTATCCAACCACCCGACCTGACCATGCCCCACCACTGAATATAATCTATATTACAGGACAGATCACACAGATCTGGCAAAATAATTAAAACGTCTAAGACGCGAACCGAGGTCAAAGACAACCCTTCTATTTAGAGGTTTCCAATAGAGCCACCAGACTACCTCAGGCCACGAGGGGGCCATGCACCTACAAGCTATCAGCACATAAAATTCAACACCTGGGGCCCTACAGTTTTATAGGGGTTCCTTTATCTTTTTCCCTATAGCATAGATCTGATATGTGCACTGCGGGTTCAGAGGCGCAGTCCTTTATTACTGTATTATTTTATTATTCATATTATTCTGATTGTTCTCAGTTCAACTGTATTTTGCATATTGTGACAGGAAAACTGTCGACTGGTTTCACACGAACCCCACGGAGTTTAAGTGTCTGAACTATACACGCAGGGCTCTTCCAGTTGGAGGAGCTAGCAGCGTGTCTGACACTCTTACTCATTTAACCCGTCCATCGGGTGTTTCTCAGTGTTTACTGTTTTTAGTTTTCACTCCCTTGAAACCCCTCTACCCTGTTTATATACCCAATTTACCACCCGCCCATCCCTGCGATCCGTTCATTCTATCAATTTAATTTCTCCTCCCCCCCCTTTATTTAAACCCTTTTTTTTTTTTCTTTTTCTTCTTCTCCCTCTATTACTATTATTCCCTACCACACATCGACAGAGAGACTATGGCCACCGTACCCTCACCACTCAACATATATACACTAAATGTCAGAGGTTTAAACACGCCCGAAAAGAGATCTAATCTACTTAGGGACCTCAGATCCAGGCATGTGACAATAGCCTTAATCCAGGAAACACATTTTCATGCCCCAAAGGCACCGGTATTACACAGTAAATACTATCCCAATGTGTACTACAGCAATAACCCAGAATCCAAAACCAAAGGGGTGGCGATATTAGTATCCAAACATTTCCAGCTCACTGATATAGAGTCTTTGGGGGATACAGACGGCAGATTTCTAATGCTTAAGGGCCTGCACTTAGGCAAGCGATATACTATAGTTAACGCTTACTTCCCAAACAAATGTCAACAAATTTTTCTGTCTAAACTATTGAAGCAAATATCACAATTCCGAGAAGGAATTTTAATATTAGGAGGGGATTTTAACGTCCCCCTAGATCCCCGCATCGACTCTTCCTCACGATCCTCCAGCCTACCCGACAGACTTACAAGACGCATGAGGGCGACCCTGGCGACACACCAACTGAGTGACTGTTGGAGGTCCCTCTACCCCGACACAAGGGATTACACTTTTTATTCACCCCCACACGCCACATATTCCAGACTGGACTATTTATTCATATCGCACAGAGATCTAGATTTATTGGAAAGCGCTGGGATCGGACCGATTACGTGGTCTGATCACGCACCGGTTTATGCACAAATCAACACCCCAGCGGTACGACCAAACCAAAGTGTTTGGAGATTGAATGACTCTCTCTTATTGGACCCGCTGCTTGCTGCCGAGACCCGTCTGGCGATACAAAATTATTTCAGTGAAAATATAACACCAGACATGCCCTACCCAGTGGTATGGGAAGCCCACAAGAGTGTATTGAGAGGACACTTTATAGCCCAGGGATCTGCCAAAAAAAAAGAGCACTCGGCAAAATTAAATTCACTAACGAAGGAAATCCAGGCCCTGGAATTAATCCACAAACGTTCAACCCAAGCTGACACATACCAATTACTAACTAACAAAAGGAAACAACTGGCCGAGATACTCGCATTCCAAAACAGGCTGATACACCAGAGATCCAAAAAGTTTTTTTTCGAAAATAGTAACAAATGTGGCAGATACCTGGCGCGCACTCTTCACAAGCGCACACAGCACACACATATTCCTAAGATTCACAATTCTCATAACAATCTAGTTTTTTCGCCATCTCAAATCGCAGAAGCATTTCGGGAATATTACGCTTCTCTTTACAACTTACACCCCGCGCAGACGGATAGCGAAGGAGCTAGCCGATTAACCAAAATTGAGAATTATCTATCCAAGCACATTATCTCCAAATTGACACCTGAAGAGGCACAGGAAATAGATGGCCCTATTTCACTAGAGGAACTCACTGCAGCAATAAAGGACACACCAGTAGGTAAAGCACCAGGCCCAGATGGACTCACACTGAGATATTATAAAATTTTCATAGCTGATCTGGGCCAACATTTAGTAGACACTTTTAACTCCCTACTACAGGACCACCCTCTGCACCCACACACCTTAAAAGCCACGATAGTGGTATTGCCCAAAGAGGGAAAACCGGGGGAATACTGTCCCAACTACCGCCCCATTTCTTTACTTAATGTGGACATTAAGTTGCTAGCAAAGATCCTGGCACTCAGGCTGGCCCCCAAACTCCCAGGGCTGGTGAACTCCGATCAGGTCGGGTTCGTTTCAGGCAGAGAAGCTAAAGACAACACGGCTAAAACTCTCTCGATCATACAGCACGCCCAGAACAACAGCACAGGTATGCTTCTTTTATCAACCGACGCGGAAAAGGCGTTTGATAGAGTTGACTGGAAATACCTATTGGAGACAGTTAAACGGATGGGCATAGGACCTAACATTCTAGCCTGGATATCGGCATTATATACTGGCCTGACAGCTCAGGTGAGAGTGAATGGCCTCCTCTCCCAGCCGTTTCAAGTTTCCAATGGGACACGCCAGGGCTGCCCCTTGTCACCCCTCCTGTTTGTGTTGTCACTGGAACCGCTACTAAATGCCATAAGGGCAAACCCAGATATCTCAGGCCTCAAGATAGGCACATGTCACTATAAAATTGCGGCCTTTGCCGACGATATGCTATTTATAGTCACAAACACACACATTACCCTCCCCTCCCTACAAAAAGAGCTCCGAACTTATGGCCATATCTCTAATCTTAAGATAAACAACAACAAATCAGCAATCCTTAATATTTCTATACCCCTCACAGAGGCCAACATTCTTAAAACTAATTTTCCATATAAATGGAACGACACGCAACTTACATATTTGGGTATCCACATCACACCCCAATTCTCACAGCTATATAGCGCAAATTTCCAACAGTTACTAGCCAAGTTATTATCTGATCTCAAAACATGGGCATTTCCCCATATTACGTGGCTAGGAAGGATCAACGTTATAAAAATGAATTTGCTACCACGCGTGCTATATCTACTCCAAACACTCCCGATCATCATACCTAAATCATTTTTTATGTCTTTACGATCGGCCGTCCTGAAATTTGTCTGGAACGGCAAAAGGCCCAGACAAAAATACAAGCAACTGATCCTCCCCAAACACAAAGGAGGCCTGGCCCTACCAGATTTCAAATCGTATTATCAGGCATGTCATCTCCTACGGATTATTGAGTGGTCCCAGGCCTCGGCAGACAAGCAGCGGGTCCATATAGACAAGAGTCTGACAAAAGGTTTTTTGCAATCCTCAATATGGTTACCCACACAAAAACGTAACCCACTCCTGAAAGTATACCCTCATATTCAAGCGACTATGCGGGTGTGGGACAATACAAGTATCAAATGTTCCTTAACTTCTTTTCCTTCCCCTATGACCCCGACGACACACAATTCAGATTATTCTTCAGGTCTACGTTACATAGTTGGCCCTGACGACGAAAGAATCCACCCTAGACATTTTTATCAATTTTTGAGCCAAGGAGCCCTGACCACTATCCAAAATTTATTAGGCGACAGAGAACCCACTTTTTTAGACAGATTTCATTATCATAGGCTGGAACATTTCCTAAATTCTTTTACAGCCAAGCACAAAATTTTGAGAGAATTGACGGTTTTCGAACAAGAATGTATACAAAAGGAACCATCTCGCCATGGTATCTCCCGTCTTTACCTAATGCTTCTCTGTGATGATTATACTCCCCTCCCTTCATATGTGGGCAAGTGGGAAACAGAACTGGGCATCACTTTTTCCCCTCACCAATGGGAGAAAATTTTCTACAACATACACCACGTGTCCATCTCCTCCAAACTGCAAGAATCAGCATATAAATTACTATCAAGGTGGTACATGACCCCAGTGCGAATCCGTCAAATCACACAATCTCATGATGGTTTGTGCTGGAGGTGCGAAGCCGTGCCAGGGACCCTACTACATCTGTGGTGGGAATGTAGCGGAATTATCCCTTTTTGGAAATCTATACACGACATACTGAGACATATTATGGGGAAGCCCCCCCTGTTCAAGCCAATTAATATGCTTCTGCACTACTCCTCGCTGTCTCCAGCTCAATATAAAAAAACGTTACTTCCCACTTTACTGGCAGCGGCCAATGCTCTCATTCCTCTCCACTGGAAATCGGCAGTAGCCCCCACAATCCGCGAATGGGTAGACAGAGTAGAAGAGTCGAGGGGAATGGCAGCAATGGCGGCTAACACTCCACAACTTCTCACCAAGTACACGGAGAAATGGTTCTACTGGCTGGAATTCCTAGGGAACCCTTCAATCCAAACATACATAAATTAATTCTTCGAAATAGACATGACATGTGAGGGAAAAAACACCGGGTACTCACCTTCCATCTTTTTCTTAACCCCCCCCCCTGCGTACACCTCCCCCCCCCACAATAATATTACTATGCAAGATATGTTATATATGGTAATTATAAATCCCGCCGCGTTATCTTTCTTTTTTCTGTACCCTAATTTGTCTCCCCACGCATTATTTTACGAGTTTTATCCTCATATATTAGGTAGCCACAGTCGATGATTATTTGTTCCCAATTTATTTATATGACGCATGGTACGTTACACATGATAACTGTATATACTGTCTCATATCCTTAACCTGCCCATCTCTTTTTTCTGTATCCCAACCCAACCCCTCACCCATTATTTTTAAATTCTCTCTCATATTTTTTTGTTTTATAATTATGTTTTGGAAAATGTTATCAATAAAACTTGATTGAAACAACATTTTTGACAGATGCTTGGTCCAGTACAGGGCATCCAAACAATCTCACAGAATTTGTGCATTGCCAAATAGTTATGTATGTATTGTAAACAAACATTCAGGACTCATTTTGCTCACTTCCTCTTTTTTACCGTGTTTCCTTTGAGTTGCTCACTTCCTTTTTCACATGGAGGTCATATTTTTTGCAAATTGGGACAAATTTGGATGTAGCAATTGATTTGTGTTTATATAAAAAAACATGTTTCACAGAAATCAATGAAATGTATTTTATTTGCTAATCTTTAAGTTTACTATGCATTAGACATGCACCCATTTTACATTTAGTAGTGAGCCACATAAAACACAATGGATACGGTCACAAAGGCCATACACCGGACTTTGAACAATGACAAAGCAGTTTGGCACAAGCCAAATGCCATGTTATGAATAAATATGGACTTTATCAATTCTTCGAATGATAGGAGGAGTGATGCCTCCCACAGGCAGAGCAGAAATAGTGTGTCAACTGAAGCACAAATCTAGCATATCTCTAGTGTGGGGAAGTTAGGAGAGAATAGGAGTCTATGATTTTTTTTCCGACTATTTTATACCACTGACATTTCAAAACATGCTCCTAAAATGAGGGGGGACAATAGTGACATTTTATCTTAAAAAACAGCACACTTGCAACACTCGGTGACATTTGAGAATCTGCACAAGCAATGTTATTAGTTCTATGAAGTTCAGGCATTTTATAGTCAGTAGTAACATTTTACATATTTATTTTCCTGTAAAAAATGATGTATTTTGTGGAGGTAAATCACTGTAACGAACATATTTTTTAACCCATCATTTTTTTTCAAATAACGACAACAGACATAAGTCCTGTTATGTAGTTATATGCTAAATTTACAGATGTTTGCAGCAGAGATCAGCTGACAAAGCTTTGAAAAGTCTTGAATTTGCTATTCACCATGATGTGTATAAAAAAGATAGGGCATTGCACAGCTCCGATATAAGGCTATGCATACATTAATATAGATTTTTTTCCATCACTTTCGTTTGTCATTTAATAAAACATTCACCCTCTTTTCTTTGTTGGCAGACTTCCTAGTTTGTCAATTGAGTTTGGTGTTTTGATACATTTGTAATATGTGAGCTGGGTTCAGTGACTTATGTATTTACAGAAAATTACATTAAAGTGATGCAAGTCAAAAGCTTTCCATGACTCTTCCTATTACTAATGTTTAACCCCAAATAACTAGAACAATAGATACAATTTACAATTAATTTAACAATGTGTTCTTTTCTTGAAATAAATAAACACAACCTGACAACATAAAATGTGATGCTTAAATTTACCTTTCAGAATTAAGAGCATCTTCCATCACTTTTCATCCCCTTTCTCAAGATGTAGCAGTCGGGAAAACAAGCTTCATATTTAAACCTCTATTTCAATAGATTAAGTTGAACTTATTGTAGAAAAGGGAATGGATTCTGATCATAAATACGACCAATAGCTGTGTGATCTAGCATGCTCTCTGATACTTCCTGTGTAATTAAATACTTCTTTCTTCATGTCAGGACTCGGAGATTCTGAACACGGCTATCCTCACTGGGAAGACAGTAGCGGTGCCAGTCAAAGTAATTTCAGTGGAGGAAAATGGATATGTGTCAGATATTTCGGAACTGGTAGAGTGCAAGTCTTCAGATGAAGATGTTGTTAAAGTAAGTGATTTTTACTCAGTTTATTTAAAAATGTCTCTACCAGATTTGTAGAACTATCCTAAACACAGGAAAATCAATTGATCTTTAAAATACATCTTATACTATAGAGGTACACAGGGCTGCCACCAGGAATTTCAGGGCCCCTTACTGAACAAATTTTCTGAACCCCATACCCCCCTCCCCCGACAATATCTCCCACTCGCCCCACCTACCCTCACAAGCATGTTATCCAGGTCTAGTGTAATATGGAGGGTGGTTGGGAGCAGTTGGTCAATATGCCAGTATTATGCCACTCAATATGCCAGTATTTTGCCATTCAATATGCCAGTATTTAGCCATTTAATATGCCAGTATTTTGTCACTCAATATACCAGTAATATTTAGCCACTCAATAAGTCAGTATTTTGCCACTCAAAATGCCAGTGTATTGTCACTCAGTATGCCATTATTTAGCCACTCAATATGCCAGTATTTTGCCATTCAGTATGCCAGGATTTAGCCACTCCATATGCCAGGATTTTGCCATTCAATATGCCAGTATTTAGCAATACAATATGTCAAGATTTAGCCACTCAGTATGCCAGGATTTAGCCACTCAAAATGCCACGATTTTGCCACTCAATATGCCAGTATATTGTCACTCAGTATGCCAGTATTTAGCCACTCAATATGCTAATAGTTCTCGTTTTAAAAATAGTGCTCGTTTTAAAAAATCTATTGTGCACTGTTCCTAGTGTGAGCAGCAGACAGTAAACACTGTTCTGGGTGACTTGATACTCGATACTGAGACTGCCCTAGAAATAGCAGAGACCAGAACTTCCACGTATGTGATTCTCTCCCTGTCCTACAGCAGCAGAGAGAGACTAATTACACTCTGGACTGTAAACTGGGCCCTGTCCCCCAAATACCCTCCAGGTCCTTATCCCTAGAATGTTTTTTTTAGAAAAATACACGTTATATTTTATTAAAATAAAAACTTTGCTCTGGTCTCCAACAATCAGGCAGGGGCCCACAGCAGCTGGATAAGTCATCCATGCTGCTGCAGGGTAGTTCAGGGTAGGTCTGGGCTGCCTGCTAAAGACTATATTTTCTTATATGCTAAGTTATCTTTTGGCTGGCTGAGCAATATAGGAAATTTAGTTCACAAAGCAATATGTCAAAATTCCACGTTTCAAAGCTGTAGTGAACGTATCCCAAATTTGGCCCTGTACATGGCACATACACATAGCAAACCTATACATGCAGGGTATCATATACTCAGGTGAAGTTACTGAACATATATTGGGGTTTGGCAGTAGCACATATCAACCTCTGTAAAATCTATAGTACAATATTTGCAGAGAAATACACATTTACACTCTCTACACAATAAAGCAATAGGTAGGTTGGCTGAGGGTGAGTAAAGTTGTATTTCAACAACACTGAAAGGCCCATAAGTCTTGCCTTTCAAAGATAGATTTCTGGTTAAATCCTCTATTGTGGATATTTGATCGAGACTCTGCTCAGGACACAGAGGTCATTTGTAATAAACGAATTGCTTTTGATGCACTTCCAGTATGTCAGTTGTATGATTAAAAAGGTGCTGGAATAAAAAAAAATAAAAAAAACATTTGTAGTAAATCAAATGACCCATATGAAGATTATACTACAAGGGTAAGTGAAAGGTATTGTACAGTTATGATAGGCGAGAAGGGGAGAATTAAAACCTCAGTAGGAAAAAAAATCCATGTTTATAATTAAATGACAGGTATCCATATTATTGATGTTCCTTGTCTTGAAACATCACTCGAGTCAGCAGTAACACAGGAAGCTATAGCTGTCTTATGTTTTTATTAGTACTGCCTTAAACTATAAACCTTTAAAGGACTTAATGTATCAGCCTAACGGGATGTGATCTTTAGACTCAAATCCAATTTTTCATCAACATTGATTTTTGACCATCCTAGCATCAACAAGGAAAGTAGGCATTTTTTAACTGTTTTGGTGCCAGGCCACTGATACCCTCTAAAACCCGAATGGTTAAACAATCAGTGGTTTTGCATGGATTCTTCAGCTAGTTCATATCTTGATATACACCTATAGCTTTTTAGCGTTACTTATTACACATTGTCCTAGTACTTCTATTGTAGTAAGAAATGTTTCTATTTGCATCCAACAAGACATGTTCTGTTGAATGTTTTACTAGGAAGAGCTTAAACTGAATAATTATATCACCAAGGTCAATAAAAAGCAAATTATGTAATCTGTGTACTACTGAAAAGCAGCTATCATAGTTACAGAGCGGAGTATCTCAGCTAAGAGGATTTTTCTATGTAATTTAATCTGATGGGCATTGCATGCTACATCTTTTAATAGTGTTTTGCCTATTTTGTTGTAGAACAGTATGTGCTATGTTACTATGTCACTATAATTTTATAACAAAAAATCTATGCAAAAGTGGGAGCAAGGTGAAGACATTTTTTAAATTACATAGACATGGAGCCAATGGAAAGTACCAATAAAACCATTAACTGCTTAACAGTTCAGTTGAATATTACACAATTTTACTTAATATTTTATTGATAGATTAACTTCCCATTTTACGTTGCCACATATTCTCCTAGTGATGAACATATAATAAAAGTTGCTATTTTTGAGAGACAAACTGCAGGCCCAGGAGAAAAAAAAATATCTTCCCATCCTTACAGCCACTTGTTCAACTCTTTCCAAAAACATATTTAGTTCAGATCAGGAGAAACTACTGCAGTCAAATGATAACAAACTTCTAACACTAGAAAACCCGACGGATATAAACTTGGACATCACAATTATTTATTGCCTTTTTTTCTCTTTTTTGATGTGGAGTCATCCAGCAAGCATTGACTATGCCCAGTTTGAACTCTATTGCAACCTTGAACTGTGACACGAGCTGCATTACTACTTGTTGTAATTGTGTCTCCTCACCATTTATGCTGCCGATGTTTGAATACCACCCACGCTTTACCAATTACAGTAATAAGTTTGTCCCTCCCCCAGGGCACATCCCACATGCTACTGAAGAGTGTGCCGTAATTTTGAGTCATTCTATGGCCCTTCGGCCCATTTCCGTAGCACTGTGGCATTGCGTCTCATAGCTCCTCTCTTGTATTCTTACATTATTTATTTCCTTTCCCTTCTCTTCTTCACCCTTTTCTCACTTTTTTCTCTAATACAATTTAGATTTAAACGGCATGCTGACTCTGGTTTGGTAAACCCCCTCTCCCTGCCTATTGTACCTGCTTTATTTTATATCTTGACTAGTTTATCACCCTCTTGAGGGATTTATATTACGTTTATTGTACCAGTTTATAAGCAAAACAAGTCTGACTCAGACATTCATTGATATTGTCAGGTATAATATGTTATTCTCTGTGTACATATTGATTGTGAATGGCAATGGTTTGGCATAATATTCTGTGACAATAAAAAATACAAAAAAAATAAAAATAAAATCATACTGAATTATAAATAATAAAATATTAAGTGGTGTTTTGCTGGGGACAAATGTGTTTTAAGCATCTTGAAAGCTACTTATTTATTGTGAAAGAGCTGGTTAACTTGCAGACATATAATTGCACATTTACAGCCTCCACAGTTCATTGAACTGGAAAGGAACAGAACACATTTGAGTCCCTGAAGCAGAGGTGCTAGGATTTATGAAGTTTATAACATCAGCAGGCTCAAATTCAGTTTAAACTTCCCACATGCAACACAGCTGATTTACTGCTCCCATGATGCACTGCACCTCTTGCTTGCTTAACTGGAAGCCCCTATTGGAAATACCATGCCCCAAATTCTGGGCCCTTCTTATCCTTCTGTTATTTTATCTCCCTTTATATTTACCCTCTTATGTTATTCAGACACACCTAATCCTTTGAATGCCCCTCCTTTTCCCTTCTTTTTTTGTTGGAATGATCTAGACTTCAGATTAGAGGGGACACTAGGAGGATGGCAGGTTGTTACGTGGAGGGGTTAGATAATTTGGTTATTTAAGGGTAGAGCGGATCAGTATAGAACATTATGGACCTTTTGTTAGTGTAATGCAGTACTGTTTTACCCCTTCTGTCCAAGTCCATGGCTTCTTCATCATACTGTGCCTGCTCTGTTCAAGTGGAGGATTGCTATACAGGCTTTAACCCCTTCAGGACAATGGTTTTCTTTGTTTTGATGTCCACTCTTTAGCTATGTGTGCATGTAAATAAAAGTGCAAGCTTGCTTCTTAAATGAATCCCCGCATATTACATATTGTTTTTTTAAGAATAAATAGGGCTTTCTTTTGAGACCATTTTTTTTAGATTTAACCCAGTGTTTACTGCATACAATTTAATAAAGATTCTAAAAATGGTTAAAAAAAAATTTTCTTTCTTTTTCGGGGACACATTTTATCTCTCTCCTTTCTCTCAAAGTGCATCAATGAGAGAGGGAGAATTTTTACAATAAGTGTTCATACAGCATTGGTTAGCATTTATTGTATTTTTTGCATGTGATCAATGTGATTGATTTTAACAGAGACCATGTCAATAAATTTAAAAAACAATGATTGATCCTGGTCTGCCCAACTGTTAATGCAACCAGGATCAATACACCTCATCCATTCCCACAAATTTGGGGAAGGATGGCAATGGATTGGGATTAGCCCCTAGACCAGTGATGGTGAATGTTTTTGGGCCTGAGTGCCCAATTTTTATACTCTTATACTCACACACACACTTATACTCATACTCACACACTTATACTCATACACACACACACACACACACACACTTATACCCATACTCTCTCACACACACACACTTATACTCATACTGACACGCACTTATACTCACACTCACATTAACTTATACTCACACATCGATTTGCAGACCTCATAGTGCCAAACTGCATACTCACACACACTTATACTCATACTCATACTGACACACACTCATACTGACAGACAATTACACTCACTCACATACATACTCACATTAACACACACTTATACTAATACTCAAACACACTCATACATACACACACACACACTTATATTCATATTTTTCCGCTCCGTCGGGGCCACCGGTCATCTGCCTCTTCTCCAGATAATTGGGCGCATGTGCGCTATCTGTAGAAGAGTTCAAGTTGGAAAGCAATGAACTGTTTGCTTTCTGACTTGAACGCTTCTTCACATAGCGCACATGTGAAGAAGCGTTCAAGTCAGAAATCGGTGAGAGCTGAACCTGACCGCGTGCCATAACTGAGGGCTCTGAGTGCCAGTTGTGACATTGCTGCCCATGTCCTAAGTAAGCATGCAGACTCCACTTCTCATACCACACATAGACAAAGCATTTCCCTAATGCTGCACAGACCTGCAAATAAAATCCAGTAAGTCATAAAATGAAAATCTAGCTGCATGTCAACAGAAGCCAAATAAGCATACTGCCAAGTCCTTGTGGGCCAAATATGGGTGCATGGCCGGTCCTTGTGGCTGCAGTGTGGTGCAGTGGAAAGTCCTTGAGGGTGCAGTACTGGTGCTTGACAGGTCCTTGTCTGTGCAATATGGGTGCATAGCAAGTCCTAGTGGGTGCATTATATATGCAGTGACAAGACCTTTTGTGTGGAATATGGGTGCAGTAGCAAGTTCTTTTGGGTGGAATATGGGTGCAGTGGTAGGAGGTTATGTCACTCTTCAACCCATTTGGCTTGTCACATAGTATCCAGTGTTTCCCTTCTCACCTTGCTATATTCCTTGTCTTTATTCCATGTCTGCCCTGCTATGTTCCTTGTGTCTATTTTGCATTTGTTCCTTGTTCCATATCTGTTTTTCCTTCGTTATTTACCTTGCTTCCTTTTCAGTCTATTTAAATGTTGTTGTGTGTTTCTACATGTTTATGTTTCTTGTTCTATCCAATGTTAGGTTTTTTTCTGTGTCTTTGTTTTAGTGCAGTCTTAGTTTCTTTAGGCACGTTTTGATGCTAGGATTTGCTGTTGTGGGGTACCTTAATGCTGGTGGCAAGAATCCCATTCCATGGTCATAATGTGCAAATAAACCCTCACCTTTACCAACTCAGAGTCCTAAGCTAGTTCTGTGTTTCATGAATGTTCTTTGTTTTGTTTCCACTATCCTCTTTCCTTGAAGCACCTTCCAGCTCCTCTGCCCTCGCCCTGTGTTCCTTTTCTGCTTTGCATGTGTCTGAGGATCCTGGCTCCTCTCTCCATCCATTGTGTTCCTTGCCTTAGCCCTGTCCTTTGTTTGCCCTGTCCTTGTCTAACTCTAATCCCTACCTTGATTTGTCTTGTGCCAAACGCAAGAGAATATTGTTCTCTCAAATAACCTTATTAGTATACTGTTTTGTAACAGATGGCTTACAATAAAGAAGGTCCAGTGTAATATAACAATAAACAAATATTAACTAGATCAGATAAGCAAACTTGTTTGAACCTGTTTGATATGAACAATTGTCAAAATTGTTCAAGATCCTTTGCCATAGTTTGCTTTAGTTTGACTTACTGTGTTGAGATGGCATAAACAAGGATTCCATACAGACATTACCAAAAAGTTGCTTGAGATCATAAAAATGCACAAGTTAGCAAAGAGTCTAATATGTTTTCCATGAAAAGCAGAAACTCTATGCTCCAGGTGATGGAGTTCATTTATTTACACAATTTACAACCATCTGATCAGTGACAATCCAGAAAGTCAGGATACTATTACGATCCATGAGGCATAATTTTGTAGTATCGACAAACCAACAAATGCTGTAACAGTTAACTAATATGCCTTTAAAACTGAAAAGTGTTTGTGTTCCTCCTTGTCTGGTAAATTCCTTGCTCAAACTGCATTGGTTTTTGCATAATGTTGGGGCATGGATCCGTAAGCAAAAATGTTTTTTAAAAAAAGGTCTCGAGAGAAATGGTAACTCTCAATACCAAAATAAGTTGTATCTGAATGTAATGTAGAGTCTGCACTTTATCCAGCTTGCTTGGTTTTCCTGTATATTGGAATCCATTCCTGTTGTAATTTTTTCGGAGATTTGTTTGAAGCTCTCACATTAGAACACTGATCCTGCAGGTTCCATGCCTTAAGTAGGTTGATGTCAAGTGCAGGAGAGTTAATGATCTTCTGTATCCCATTTTATAAAATTATCAGTAATACAGGAATCCCTAACAATATTGGATACCGTTGGCTCTAAGCACAGTAGTGGTTTCCATGAAGGCTTTGTGGTGTTTAAGTGTAAGTGTTAACTAATCTGACAAATCCATTATTGATCTTGTTGCTTTCATAATCTTCTCTTATTGATGTGTATTCTGACTACTGCATTGTGTGGAGCATTATCAGGCACCTTCCTCAGCTTGGGAATCCAGTGCGATCTATCACTGATGGATTCACATCTACAACCCTGTCAACTCCCAAATTCCTCTGATCCATACATTATTACACCTTGAGCAATATTTGGCATTGTTCAAATGTATTTTAAGATATTGAATATTCATCTTATTTATCCACTGAACTGTCAATAATAGCATTTTTGCGATTCAGAGAATTTGGCAATTTTAATCCCTAAATGACCAGGGCGAGATTCTAAGTCTAAGATCACTTATTTAATATCTTTGATCAGAGCTGTAATGTCTGAGACCAGTTCTTTCTTCACATTAGACAACAGGTATTTTTATAGCATCCACAGACACTGGGGCTTTTGAGTAGGCCTCCATAGACATCGAGCTAAGTTATTTTTGTCTCTGCAAGACAGAACAGGCAAGCTGTTCATTTGATGTAAATTTGTAAAGATGGATGCTCTATAAGTGCTTTTAATACATGAAAACCACCTCTCCCAAAACGAGCTTGCCATCTTCGGGATTTGCCAAGCCCCGCCCCTCGTAACTAATTATTCTACATTCATATACAACCAGTTTCTCCAGTTATCAATATTCAGTTAAACTGCTAAGTAAAAAAGTAAATACTATTTAAATTAAACATACCTTTCAAATGCCACCATAAACTAAATACCCAAGAGCATTATTTTGTAAAATATATATGATTTCTCATTATGATTTATTTTAACACTGTCTCAAATGACAAATTAGTTTCTTGCTGTGGAACATTTTTCAGTGCCTTTAGGACACTGAGTGAAATGTTTCAGCTGTGATAACTGCAGAAAGCTCACAGAATATGGCTGGATTATAACGTCCTTTTCCATTATACACATTTTTAGATGTGCATGCTTAACATTCAGACAAGATGATAAGTATAATTAAATGAGACTATTTTGCAGCTTTGCATAAAGGGACAATCATTTCCATGTTTTCTCCCTTACTTCAAAGAACCTGTTAAAAAAAACAAGAATTAATAAAGTTTTTTTCTCCAGATATATTATTTGTGGTGTAGTCCAATTGTAAAAAAAAATGTGCATGTAATTCCTTATGCTCTCATACTTCCTATGTATGAGACCCGCCATGACCAATCTTTCTACATTGCAGCCTCCTTTGGATCAGTAAAAACCACAATTAGAACCTTTACATGTGCAAATTGTATTGTCAACATTTTCTATTAGAAATCCCATGTTTACAGGTTCAGATACCTGCTTTAAAAGCATGCTGCCTGTTAAAATGTAATTAATGACTGACTAAATCCAAAAATAAGGCTCCATCCAAAAAATATTTCCACAGCAGAGACTGCTCGTTAATTAACCAGCACTCTCGATCATTGGTGTGGGCAAGTGTCAATTGGGCAGCACACTACTAATGGGGAGGAGAAGAGCCTTTGACACACAAAAGGTTACTTAAAATTTACTAATTAATGACAACTTCTTGCCTCTTGGCTCAAATAATGTGCCATGGTTTGACCAGGAAATGACTACCCCATGTCCATTAACCTTACCCTTGGGGAGCTTTTGTTTGTTTTGCCATATTTAACTCTTACATTATCTCAAGTCTAACATTTGACCTAGCGACTAGTGTAAAATTTACAGTGCAGTAATTATTAATGTGGTATTAAAAATATTTCTATTGGTTATAGTAATGCTAAGGTTAATAATAGTCTTTTTCTTGAAGTATTATGTTTGCTCACAACATATATTGTGGGTGCTGTCAGCATAACAGGACAGGGAACTAAACCTAATTAAGTGTCTTGAGTGGAAACTAGTATGTAATAGCACAAATGTGACTTTCTAGAGATATATTAAGTTTTTTTCAGTGCATAAGCCCTTTAAAATAACTGATATCAAATGATCATTTTTTTCACCATGCAACTGTCCATGTAGAGCAATACGGCTGAATGAAAGGTACTAAGGTCTGCACCTTCGGAACATCGCACGCATTCGGCCGTTCCTCAGTGCAGAGACCACCAAAATCCTAGTGCACTCGCTTGTGATCTCTCACCTTGACTACTGTAACAGCCTCCTGACTGGACTACCTCTGGCTCATCTGTTTCCCTGCAATCTATCCAAAACACAGCTGCCAGACTCATCTTTCTTACATGTCGGTCTGATTCGGCAGCTCCTCTCTGCAACGCCCTCCACTGGCTCCCTGTCTGCTCAAGGATAACATTTTAAATTCTGTCTTTAACCCAAAAAGCCCTCCATTCCTCAGCCCCTCCATACATTGCTTCCCTTGTCAACTGATACCTCCCTGCATGACCTTTGTGCTCCTCAATGGGACTAAATCTCTCCTTCAACCTCATCACCACTTCTGAGCTGCCCCCTCTCTCTGTAACTCCCTTCTGCAGAGCATCCAGCTCTTAGGAACTCATCTTTGGCCTATCCCACCTAGTGCCACCCATCCACACTACTGTTATTACAACTTCAATCCCTCTGACCTCTTCAATCCCTTATGTGTCTCATGTACCCCATTCCCTCTAGATTGTAAGCTTGCTAGCAGGGCTCTCTACCTTATGTACCAGTCTGTTTCTAGTTTGTCTAACTTAGTATGTAGCTCCCTTCTATGCTCTGTACCTAGCGCTACGTAAATTGTTGGCGCTATATAAATAAATGTTAATGTAATGTAATGTACTAGTAGTTAAAATGAATTGCTCTATGGGCTAAATAATGTGCGCAGGCTAGGGGGATAGGAAGATCTATTATGAATATGTGTACCATTCGCATTTTTACTCTTGTGGGGACCTGATCACATTGTTATAACATTCATACTACCAGTGTACAACATTAAAAGATAAAACAGCGTTAGATTCTAATGACCTGGCAATTACAACCAATAGGCCTTGGATCACTTTCTCCAATTTTAATACTAATGTGGCAAATCTTCTGCACAGTGTCCTTAATCACCTCTTCAGAGAGTCTAGTTGAAGCTACCATACTCTCTGTTATCAATTGTACAATTGATGTTCATGTAAAGTGAATCCCAACATCACAATCAATTAACAGCAAACAGGAAGTGTGTGATAATTATATCCCTGCACAAGATTGCCATCCCCACAATCCATTAACAACAAACAGGAAGGGTCTTAAATCCCACCCACCTCCAGGCTAATGTGTTATATAGAGCTTTAAAGACATGATATTTTTCATGCAACATAGTAGTGCCCTCCCCCTACATACTGGTTTTGGTAATTAGCACTAAATGAGTAATAAGGGTAGACTGTTAATTATCTCCATAAAATAATCTGCTAGTAACATATCACTAAGCAGCCTGTTAACTTATACTTGTTACTTAACTCCATGTACCGTACAAATTAACATTGTTACTACCACCATCTTCCCGTTTGACCACTTCCGTGGTATCATGTGTCTCCCGTTCCTCACAGCCTCTAAATTGTCAACTTGTGAACAGGGCTCTCTTTCTCATTTATTAGTCTATCCCTGTGCATCTAATTTAGTATGTATCTCCCCTCTACACTCTGTACCAAGCTGTCATGTATGTAGTCCATGAAGGAAAAAAAATATATATAGTGCAATAAATCTCAAATAACAATGTGTCAAGTGGTGTTTAAGTAGAATCTCCACACCATCTCTTACACCAATCAGATTATAACATAGATAGGCAGACCACAATAGAGTTCGGGGCTAGTGATGAAGTCCCAGTGTGGTACAAAGAAACTGCTAAAAAGTTTATCTGGGTGATTTGATGTTCCAGCTTCCTAAGGAGATCGTCGCAACTCCTGACAAAGATAAGAAACACAGGGCACAGTGCTTAATACAAAGACATAGATGCAGGGCGCAGACAGATAGAGGACATACAAAGGGCATGGATACAGAACTAAGAGACATACACAAACTAACAGACATAAACATAGGACTAGCCTAGAACTCTAAGATGGTAATTGGTGAGGGTTTAGTGGCCATTAGATGAAAAGCTTGCCACCAGCTTCAAGTTACCTTGTAAGTTCCTAACACTATCCTTGCCTACAATAATAACTAATACATATGCTAAAACAAGAAAACAGTTATAAAAATAAAAGACATACCTGTAGCAGGACAGACTGGGGAATGAAGCAAACAGAAACAATGTGTGGGGCAAATTGCATAGGAGCACAATAAAGGCAGAAAGGAAAATCAGGAATGGATATAGGGAATAAGAGAAAGGAAATAGGAATAACTGAATACAACCTAGATGGGACTACATATGGGTTATGTGACACAAGCGCTATGTAAATTACTGGTACTATTTAAATGAATGTCATGTAAGTGTATGGTACTTAAGACAAGCATGATGATGAAATGTAAGAGAGAAGCATATTATGTTAAATTCATTTTATTGGATTGACAATTGCATTATGCCTAGATGGAGTTACAGTAGATTTCTTCCTCACCCAAACACTTTAGAGTATTATGAGCATATCTGAATATGATTTTTAAACAAACTTGATACTTGAAGGTTCTGCAAAATCATGCATACAATGAATGTTGAATGAATGGACTTTAAAAGCACCAAACTTCTCCTTGGAAATCTTTAAGGTTCTCTGTAGTTAAAACATGAAGATTTTTTTACAACCTACCTTAATATCATTTTTTGAGTGGAAGTGAAGCATGATGGTTACAATATGAATTTGTATTTAACGTAACCAGCAATGTAACTAGATGTGACAAATGAACCATGTTAAACATTGAATGACAATGATGGATAGAGCTTTTGAAATTTAAGAAAATCTGACATATTTCCAGCACTGCATGTTTGATTGGTGACACAGGGAAACTGTCAGGCTGTCACAGAATAGTTTGTGCAGTCAATGTTAACATCTTGTTAGTTCCAGTACATATCCCGATTTATTCCATTAAAGCAGAACATGTGTTTAAACTTTCAATTTGTATCTGCTTTATAATGGTTGGTAATTTTTTTCTTCAAGTGATGTTGTGATCCTCACCATTTTAAACCCATAATGTAAAATGATATATCATACAACAACATTGACTTTAACTAGTATTTGTGACTCTAATACTTCTTGGTATCCTTTACCAAACTGTGCTTAATGCACTGTATGAGAAACTGGGCATGCTATCTCTTGCCAGGCACACTTACCACTTATGTTGTTCTCTGGGCCTTTGCCAACTTCAGGCCCCGGTTTAGGCCTACTGTGCGATCACGAGTAGACAACACTACTATAGACCGCAGATTCGGACTGCTTCACAATCGTGGCATTTACTGGATCTCTGTTGGAGACATGGATGTTCTGGTATTGCAGGTAAAGGCTAGAGAGGCTTGACATCTCGCTACCCCAAATCCCCATTTAGTTGAGTTAACATATGCCTAGAGCCAGTGGAATACTTAGTGGGGCATAGGGTGCTGACCGCCCCAGGTGCAGAAGTGAATGGGGGGTGCCAGTCCGCCACCGCTCTGCAAAGCAGCATCTGGGTATCCGCATATATGTAGCCACAGGCAGCATCAAATCTCTGTGTTGGACACATTCAGACCTCAGTCAGTACAGTCGCATGCTCTCCACACAAGTAATGATTCATCTGAATATGATGCTCTGATTTATCACTATGCACAAGAGGTCTAAGTGTGTCTAACACAGAGATCTGATGCTGCCCGTGGCTCCCCAAAGTAAAAATGTTGGGGCTGAAGTGAGAGAGAGTAAGAGAGGGCTGGGGGGAGAGAGAGACAGGCATACATGGGGAGCTGGATAGTGAGAGACATACATGCATCAGGGGCTAGGGAGAGAGAGACTAACCATGCAGTCTGCAAATGGGTAGTTCTGAAGAACTCTGTGAATTCAAGAGTGGTACTGTGATAGGATGTCACCTTTGCAATAAATCAGTTCATGAAATTACATCCTTGCTAGATATTACACAATCAGCTGTAAGTGGTATTATTGGGAAGTGGAAGCATTTAGGAATAGCAGTAACTGCTTCAAAGCGGAAAACCACATAAAGTCGCAGAGTAGAGTGCTCAGGCACATGGTGCATACAAAATGAAAAAAATAGCTAAAGTGCGCTTAAACCAAATGTGAGGTGAAAAAACAAACAGTATAAATATATATATGCAAAAAAACACCTTATAGGTGACAAAAAATTTCTGTGATGAATCTGTGTAAAGAAATTCGTGGAACAAAATATTTTGTGCTTGAGGGGGATTTGATCTCCCCTCTAATATCTCACTCACAGACTTCCAGAAAAACAGGTAGCACTTCATAAATCTGTATTCATCAGTGGGGTGTGGTGTCGACCTCCTTTGTGGATAACAGCTCGAAAAGGTACAACAGTAGGCAGAATATTAGTATATGAATACTCAGATATTTAATAGAAAAAAAGTAAAAGCTTACACTTAGAGTTATCTTTGTCCTGTGTGATGGGCGCCTCAATCACTAATTGGATTCGATGTCCTCAAGAAGTGCAGCTATATTTAAAAGTACATAAAATGTAAAACAAATAAAAGTCCAAAAGGTTTGAGTGCAGGTGAGTCCAGTTACTTATTTACTGTGTGTGGTTTAGGGACACACTGCCTTAGTGCTGCTATAGCCTAGATTTAAGCGCTGGGTATTTGTCTATATTTGAACACATGGTGCATACAAGTTGCCAATGCTCTGCTGAATCAATACCCCACCTTCTGGTCACATATAACTCAGTGTGTCTACTGGGAGAAATGGGCAGTGACATTGGGTGGGGTCTATTTAGTGAAATGTAAACTGTAGTGAACATACATGTGAACGGTATGTAAATAGCAAAAATCAGATATTAATAGCACAAAAAGACACCACTGTAATTTGTAAAAAAAAAAAAAATGTGATAATACAATAAATGTTAATAAAGTTCATCTCAATAGCCCACATTAAAATGCTACAGACTATGTATAGAATTATGAAATGGCTTTATGCAGTGGTTTTTCTTCTTCAAAATTCTATTTGACATTGAGAATGCTAATTGGTTGATAAATGATGCTGCATTTGAAATATCCATTACTTTACTAAGTTAGGTGATATTTGATTGGATTTAATAAAAATTTAAATAATAACTTTCATTGTAGGAATATTGCAGGCGTTTTTCTGTACGTAGTAATTTCAACTTTATCATATGGGAACTTGTGGGAAATTTCAATGTCCTTAAGTCATATAATTTAATTATAGTAACACTAACTGGAATCAGGCTATTGTGATCAACTGGGGGACAATTTATATCTTGCTCAAGTAATTTTAGCACAGAAATGGTAAACTCATATTTTACTGTAACATCACCTGCTGTCTGGAAGAAAAAGCAATATGGAGCTGTAATTTGTGTAATTTATCTGCAGATTTAAACACTATGTTTGACACACAGAAGGCAACTTTAATGTGATTAAAAAGGCTTCTGAGCAGAGAAGAGATGATCATTGGTTGTGTTGCACGCAACTGACGTACTTGCAAACCAATCAGAAAGAGCTACTTTTGTCTTTGCTGTCACAGAATGGAAGCCCCCTAACCTTTGCAAGTCATTTTTGTATGTTGCCTCCTGACTCATTAAAAGAAAGAAAAAAGGTTTACTCTCTCTTTAATGATTCCAGTCAGTAGTGTATCCTCCACAAGGCAAACAAGCCACTCGCCTAGGGCGGCACTTTGCGAGAGGGCGGCACCTTGCCAGAGGGTGTTAAAGCACACTTCTGGTGCTTCAAACATTTTCGCTCCCTCCCTCACCAATCAGCAAGCTATAGCTCCTTCCAATTAATTGGGGTGATGGCGGCATGTAATGGACGTGGTGGGGGTATGTAATGAGGGTGAGGGTGGCATGTAATGGGGTGATGGGGCATTTAGAGTGTATGTAATGTGGGTGATGGGGGCATCTAATGGGGTGATTTGGCATTAAATGTGGGTGAAATGTGGGTGATGGGGCATGCAATGGGGTAATGGGGTATGTCGTGGTTGTGCATCTTGGGTGATTGGGCATGTCGTAGATGTGCATTGTGGCGCCCAAATTTTGTCTGCCTGGGACAGCAGAAAACCAAGATACACCACTGATTCCAGTACCAGCAAAGGTTCCTAGTATACGGGGAATTAGTGAAAACCAGAAAACAATTAATAGCTGATTTGGAAAGATTTTCCAACTTTTGCCACTAATCTTTGATTTTTAGTGAATAGAGCCCACTGATGTTGCTTCACAACATAAACATCAGTGTAGTGATGGTACCGGCAGAAAAATAGGCAATTTACATCCTCAGCACTTAAACGGTTAAAGGCATTATGTATTTTAAAATCAGCATTGTTCTTCAAACATCACGGCTTTTTGCTCCTTTTTTTTTTTTTGGCGGCTGCTTTGCTTTGTACTTCTGAATTTTATGACTACTCACATTGAACTGTTGATGAGTATTGCACTGGTTGGCACACATAGAACAAGAGCCTAAGCACCTCCAATGTTTCCCTGGTGCTACATTTAACGCGTGGGTATCTCCTCAGCGACAGTCTGCTTTCCAGAATATACAGCATAATTGAACTAGTTTAGCTAAACCTTCAGCAGGACACACACACAATATTTCTTAACGGGGTTAACTGCAGGGCTCACAAAGATCTGCAATGATTTAAAGAACCAGCAGGACAGATTGTAGGGTTTAGAATAAGCCCCGTATCAATGAAATTAGTGGTCCGCCTTAAACATTGCCGCAATCATAAATATGCACATCTCTTACAAGAACATGTTTTTTCAAACTACCAGATTAATATTTACTAATTGAACCCTTTTAATAAATCTGCTTACGCTGCACTCTTAGTCAACAGGCTACATAAACACTATTGTATATGTACAAGCAGATAAGCAAAAGGCAGGGATATCCAAGTATATTCTGATGTGGGCCTTGTGATAAGAAATGCATATGTGAATAATGTCACATTACTTTTTGTATTAACAGTATTAGAGAAGAACAGCTTGTTAGTCATAGAAAAATGTTGGGTTATTTAGCACTAACAAAGTACAAAAACGGTTTAAATTAGCTGTAATCAAACATAACTGCACCTCTAATATGAACAAAGAGGAAAGAAATTCTATAGATATTGAAGTGTAAATTTTAATTATGACTTCACCGGATATTAATTAAATCCATATATATATATAAATATACCTGCTGCTAGCAATGATATCAGAGTATAGCTGCAAATGTGTATACTACAATGTAACCAGTGATATATAATTGGAAATTGTTAGCTAGACAGCCATTCAGAGACCTCAGAAAGCGGCATTAAAAATTGACAAATTGAAACCTACACAGGCAATAAATGCTTAATAGCTATGGTACAAAGAAACTACAGTAATATGAGTATATATATCTTGAAAAATAATAAAGTAATGGAATAGTGCCTGAATACAAAAATGCACTATATATATAGTAGTATAAAATAGTAGTATATATAGTTTATAACAGGAGTAAGAACCGCACTATACAGGGAACCCTAACCCCCAAACTTCATTCAACTCTGTGAGCAAGGATGTGAAGGATGTGATGCCCGGCATCTGAGAAAACCACAACACAAAACTAAACTAGCAAAATTAGATAATAGGAAAACCAGTAGTTTAACAGAGCTACTACACATTATAGAGCAATATGGATAGTTAAGATAGGAGGGCTGCACCCTAATTTCAAATGGGCCACACATTGGATACAACTATATAAAAGCCCATTGTGGCCTGGTCAGTATTAGAGAAATTGGAATCTAAAGATGGTTTATCTTACATACTAATCCATATATTATCTGTATAATAATGGTTACAGGATTCAGTTTAGGATCACCAGGTGAACTAGCAATAAATGTCTATGCAATGAAATGCTCTTGGCTTTTTTTCCCATGAATATTGCTCTATTTTTGGCTGCAGGATGCTACTGTAAAGTCAGGCTTCATTTCTGATCCTTTCTATGCTCCTTCTGTTGTCTCTCTCTGCACTGTAATTGTCCCCTGAAATGGACGTATTTCTAGGGGTATTACTATTGTATCCATATTCTCTGGTAATTAAAACAAATTATATAAGATAAAGTGATAATTAATTTGTTTAGTACCACATATAAGTTGCTGTTGATTATATTATCAAATAAGCCATCTAATAATATAATAGACTTTGCTAATAATTCATGAAATAATTCTGTAGCAGATATTTTGTAATTTCTGTTATTGTATAACAATGACTTTAAATTGTTTGCTTTTTTTTTATTTTTTGCAAATATTTTTTTCTATATTCTGTTCTTTAATGTTTAATGAAGAAAACAGCCAGAAAAAACTACAAGGGCTTTGAAATATGCCAATTTGTCTGTTTTATTGCATTGTCCCTCTTTCTAGAAGCCCATATAAAACAGATTTAAAGCTTCATAAAAAACATAGAGAAATACATTAATGGACAATCGATTCCAAGGAACAGGCAGGAGAGAAGCTACAGCTAATCTAGAGCAATTTGTGTCCATCCTTGCATAAAATACTGATCTTCCTTGCTTCTTCTGAAAAATGCATGAGGGATATGTGGACTGCGTAATATTTTATTCTAAAACACCTCCTCTTAGTTTGAAGGCACCACTCACATACTGTAGAGTATGTACCAAACCTAAAGCGGCACTTCTCTTCAGATCATTAATAAAGTAGCACTTTTTTCAGTGACTGGTGAAGCCACAACTATATAGATTGAAGGACCAATTACTAGACATGTTTCATGCTACAATGTGTGCTTAATCATAGGTATACAGAAATTTGTGACACAGTTGAATAAATGTTTAGTAACCATGCCACCACTTAACCAATTGCAAAACAAACTCAATAAAACACAATATATATATAGTCGTGGAAACGCCAGGTAAAAGGAGCAATATTATTTTTTTTCTTGGAAAAGAAATAGTATTTAATTAAGTACTACGTTTTGTTACTGAGTGATCAGATGTTTTGTTCAACAATACACTTAAAGCTATTTTATATTTAAATGTTACAAAATACCAGCTGTAAGACACACTCAGGTGTTAGTAACCATAGTGTGTTGCGTTAAATGCAATATTTAGGCACAAATTGAAAATCATGTAACAGTGTGCCGATTTGTATCATCACTTTGACCCTTACTATATCGATACACCATAACAAAGATTTGACCAGAATACTTCAGGGACCAGGCCCAGGGTGTGGTGGGGTGTATACATAGGGGGCAGAGTCATGTGATGTCACACACTGCAAAATGTAACTCCGGTTCCAGGATCTGGGGATGGGAATTACATTGCTTGACCCACAAAATTATTCTCCTGTGTTCCCGTTACATGTAATGAGAATGTGGAGCTCATGCCTTACAGTTTTTATGCTATGTATGTATGTATTCATAGCTTAATGAAGTGCTTCCTGTGCAATGTGTGATGCACTGTGCTGAAGTGACAATAATACCAGAACAGACACGGATGTTACGAAACAGGACACCAAAGAACGTGACTGTCCTGGCAAATCCAAGACTTTTAGTAACTATGTTACTAAATATACTACATAATATATGAGATAATATAATTAACTGTCTAAAGTTCTAATTTGTAAGGGCCATTTTATTGAGAAAAGCCAACTGACGCCAACTGATTACTTAGAATTTAGCAGTGAAGCAGAATGAGGAGAAGGTGAAAATTGTAGCACCAGAGGTTTTATATAGCTTTGGAAAACAAGAAGCCTTTGACTAACGTGGCAAAAATAAATTTAGAGAAAAAATTTAAACATCTTAAACGTTTTTGTACCTTGAGCACTCTAAGCATTGCATCTGTATATCAGTTCACTTAAAAGCACCCAATCATAAACCATTCAAACGTTGTTTAGTCTTTTCAGAAGAAGACTAGGGAGCGGACACCTGGTGGTGCATTGCTCTTTGGCAGCAGAGATACATGGTCCAATAACAGTCTCTCTTCATCATTGGTGTGTATCCACGTCAGTCACACTGCACACAGGCAATAGCAGGGGAGGACATGATCAGCCTAAAAGTCTCTAAGAGGCTGCTAAAATAAAAAGGGAAGGTGCTCCATTGAGATCAGATATCCATTATGTCTGATACAAAGATCTTTTTACTTTTTTCTTAACCTTCCCTAGAAGAATCAAGGGTGAAAAAGTTCCCCTTTCTCCCAAGTAAACCTGGCATGTATTTTTTATAGAACTGGCAGTGTCCGCATGAGCATACGCACAGCCAATTAGAGCTAACTATGGTCCCCTCTGTTGATCCTGTGTGAAAATAAGGTTCTCTCTCTGCATCAGCAGTGCAGACAGTTTGTCAGTTCACTGTGGTGAACTGACAAAATAACTGCAACAATCAGTTATTACTGGTTGAGCTGGAAACTCAAATTAAAGGGACAGTAAACTTATTTTATCACTTCTGCTTCTAATATAGAATCACAAGGTAAACATGCAGTGCCCCTAGTAAGAGGATAAAGTGGCATGTACTTTTAAATGGACAAGCCAGCTTATCTTCTGACTGGCAGGAGCATAAGTGGAAACAGTTGTGTCCCTTTAATTGAGTTCCAGCCATACATCACTTATTTTTGCAGTGAACTTGTCAGTTCACCAGAATTGATTCTTTAGTGAATAGATCCCTCTATAATTAACAGAATAATGGTCACACCAAACAAATATCTGCATTAAAGATAAAAGGTTTTACATGCCTTAAAGGGGCAGGTCCACTGAAAGTGCTGAGGAAATATTTTTTGACAAGTACTGTAGTACTTCAAGAAACACAAAACGAAAACAGATCTATCTTACTTTTTCATCAAATCTGCTTATCTACTAAAATCTGGAAATAAAGCATAATATTGTTGTTGCTCTCCAAGCAATATTAGATGTCCCTGAATTTAGAGTCCCCTGTGATATTATTTTCAATTTAGAACTACAGGAGAACTGTAAATTATTTTAAAGTGAAAATAAGTGTGTTTCACATATGTTAGAAACAAGTACAACATACAAAAAAATAAGCTAAGCGATACTGCCCCTTTAATGCATCACAGTTTTTTGTATTATAAACACAACAGCAACTATTGTCATTGCACACCCTGCTTACTTTTTTTTTGCACAGACTTGTGCCCCTCTAGAGCACAGCAACATTTTTATTCAGAGTGTATTGAGGTTATTCGTATAAAGACTAATAGCTGGCTCAGTGGAAAGGTTTGCCCATAGGACTGATATGTTCTAGGTAATAGAAATTAGATATCATCAACATTTTGTGACAAGAGTGGCAACAGCTTTTTCTTGTTCTTCATTTCCATCACTTTTGTGATTGGCGAAAACTTTCTCTCTTTGATAAAGTTTGGCAGTGTCCCAGAAGAATAGGGAAATTGTCACTTAGAGACTCCGTTTGACAAGCTTTTTTTTTCCTCCTACCTAGATAAGAGCTTAGTTTTTTGTTTTAAATTAAAGTTTCTTTTTTTTTTCTCCCTCTACAGCGAGAAAATAAATAGACTGTGTATTTTTATTTAAACTTATATCAGTTTGACTTTTATCAGCAGATACATTTTGGTAGGTGTTTTACTTTGAAATGTCACATTTAGAGCCTAAATGCTGCTTTATACTGAATTTTCTATAGCACTCTGTGCATTTACGCACCCTCTAGGAAGATGAACTATAAACGTTGAGTTCATCCTTATAAAGCAGATACAAAAAAAGGGTTTAAGTATGTTCACCTATGCCATATGTCAATGCCGTATGCCATAATTATGGTGTACTTGTGTTTTCTGTTTATAACCCTTTTAACAAATTGGAAATTTGCATTCACTAGAAAGTTAAAGATTAATCAATGTTAAGTCATTTTTAGAGATGAACATCTTCCTACCATGTAGCATGTTTCTGTGAATTACATGGTATTCCCATGGTATTATGTATGTTCCAATTGCACGGTGGAACAAAAAAACATATTTTTTTTCAGAGCTCACAAACAGAATCCCTAACCAAGGAAGCATTTTTTTATTTATTGCTGCAATGTTTCAATTGTTTTTTTTTTTACTAGTGGGTTAATCACATGTGAGAAAGTCATGGTGATTGTCCACTTCTAACTAGTTATGTTTTTGTGCTCTTCTAGAAAGAGTGTTTCATTATAAATTCAGGAGAGACAAGGCTCAAAGTGTCTCCATTTGCATAACACACCAAGAACCCAATAAGTGATGTAGGCACTCTTCACAAATACATGTTGACCATGGAAGTAATGCAACTGGGTTTCAGTTGTCATAGATACTGTATATTGTATATTCTATGAAAATGCTGTCTTACTTTAGTGTTTCACTTTCTCTATAACAAACTTATTAGTAACCATCAATTCCTTCAAAGCTGTTATCTTGCTGAAAGTGAGGACTATAAGAGCTCAAAGGTGAACACAGTGATAATGAAAAGTATTTCTTTAAAAATAAGATATTTAAGTGTATGAAAACAAACATATCTAACCAAGAGCATGTCTGAACAAAGCCACTTAAAAATGTAATTTATTTTGATTTGTATGAAGAACAGATTACCTAATGCCAGATGTGAGCCTTCAAATACACTCATTTTTTTTTTATTATATATAAGTGTAGATGGTATAGCTTTCACAACAGACAATGAAGCGGGAAGGATACATGGATTTGCATGCCATATAAAATGAATACAGGTATTAAAGGTATAGGCCTGTGTGCATTCAGTAGCACATGCTGATTACTGTCACCTTTAACCTGATTGTTCTGTTGTTCAGGTTTCTGAGAGATGTGACTATGTTTTTGTCAATGGGAAGGAAATGAAAGGCAAGGTTGGCGTGTTGGTGAACTTCACGTATCAGTATCTGAGCGCATCTCTGCAGATAACCATCTGGGTCCCACGGCTGCCTCTCCAGATAGATATCTCTGACACTGAGCTCAGTCAAATCAAAGGATGGAGAGTACCCATCATTTCCAACAGAAGGTGAGTTTATATTTGTCGATTGAAAATGGGTTATTATTTTCATACTTTATTTGAAAATTACAGTATATGAGAGTGTTTTACTGACTGATTACAAATTATCTTTGTAACATTTATTTTTTAAATATCACTAAATAGGTAGGCAAAACACAAGCACTAGGAGACCTATGTCTTCCAGTCCCTATTGCTCTGCCACACTGTCCGTAAGTAAGTGAGCTTATTCTTTGTTTGATAATCTGACCATGTCCACTAGCAAAAAACGAATTATGCAAACCTCTAAATGCTTAGATTCCCCCTTTCATGATTCACTTTGTCTCTAAAGGGGTAGTATATTTTTCTTTTTGGTATTATACTGGTCAACATTTTACACAGAAATGCTACACAGAGTGGCAAAAACTTGTACTAATACATACTGACTTTCATACTAATTACTAATTGCAATATATTCCAGGCCCACAAGAGACAGTGAGGATGATGAAGAGGATGAACGTAGAGGGAGGGGCTGTTCTCTCCAATACCAGCATGCTATGGTCCGGGTTCTTACCCAGTTTGTGGCTGAAGAGCCTGGTCCTTCGGGGCAACTCATGTTCTTGTTGGGTTCTGATTGGCAGTTTGATGTAACAGACTTGGTGACAGACTTCATGAAACTGGAAGAGCCTCACATAGCAAAGCTGCAAGATGGAAGGCTTTTGATTGGACGCGAGGTTGGAATGACTACAATCCAAGTATGTTATTCATGAATCTTACTGGCACAGACCACTAATGTTGTTTAGGACAATTACATTATTTCCTTTTCAGATTAAACACTTTATATCTGCTGAGTAATATAAACGTGTATAAATTATGAGATAGTTTCATCTGACCTCCACTAATAGTGGATTATGGTATTACTGTAACTATATTTAATAACAAGTATGTAAAAGCCTCATATCGTGGTGTTGTGACAAAATAACATTGGAATTGGGGCAGTTATAGAAATAATTATGTATTTTGCCCCATTATTCATAGTAAGGCAGGAATCATATTATATCCCTTTCCACACTGCCCATGTATATACGTGAAGTATTTTTCTTTGGTATGTCCATGTGTATCATTGACGCATACATTCACTGTTATACTATCACAATTGTAGCGGACCATGATGAAAATCTATAAAATTGCATGGTTTGGCATTTTGGTAATAAAAAAATACTTTAAAAATAATTTTTGCAAAAGGGCAGTATGTGTTGGTAATACATATAACACCTATATGATATACAATAGTCTTCAAACTGTCACGGGGATGTCTGTTTCTAATTAACTATTTGCTAAATATTGTATCAACTTTTAGCAACGTTTTATGCATTATACCGGTATGTTGCAGGCAGCTCAGCCAGCACCAAAGTGGTTAATGTTCTTTTCTAATTTTGTATTACTCTATAATAAGGCAGTGTCATAGGTAATACAGATCTTGTTTATTTCAACTCGATAGCTCAGTAGGAACCAGCATATAAATTATGGATATGCCTGCTTATTATTAAATCAGTCTCTTTGTGTGTTGAAGGTGATGTCCCCTCTTTCCGATTCCATCCTGGCAGAAAAGACAGTGACAGTGCTGGATGACAAAGTGACAATAACAGACCTGGGAGTGCAGCTTGTCTCTGGACTGTCACTCCATCTTCAGTCTAGCACAGCACATAACAAGGCTATTGTTGCAACCTCTATGGCTCAGGAACTACTACATAATCCCAAACAGGTAGAGTGGGGAAGGACAGGGCAAGATTGTGTGTTCTATCTGCTAATTAGTGAGTTCATAACTTATTATAAAGAATTCTAAACGTCCTAAATGTTTTACTCTTTGAATGGCATATCAATGAAGACCTTGCCTGACCGGTTATAAAAAGTAAAAAGCAATTAATTAAATTGAGTATTTTTTTCAGCTAAACACTTTTTGCCTCTTGAGTGCAAACCACTCTCATCACGCAAGGGATATATATAAATGTAATTTCATGGATAGTCGCAATGTTTATTCAGCCTTAGGGACAAGGCCAGTCATATCGCCCAGTTATAAAGAGACAGCAAACAGGCTAAACATAATTAGATCAATGGCAGTAACCACCAATTGTTTTACTATTATTACTTGCCAACAGGCGTATTTTACTTATAGAATACCTGTAGTCATATAAGGAATTAACTATAAATAATTTGAATGTATCTGTATTATGTGTATTATTCCTTAATGTATGATAATTGCCTAGTTCAGTGCAGTGGCATTCAGTGCACTATGCAGTTTTCAATGATATAAATACATTTCTATTATTTCTTTTTAAAATAATGACCAATCAAACAGTCTAGATTGACGCTGGCCAGGTATTGTTAAAATGAATAAAGTCATGACTTGTTCCACCTTAGGACAAATCTCCTGCAGTATGCTGCATGTTGACATGGACCAGTAAAGGAGATCACAGGATCCTCCCTAACAGGTCCAGCAGAGTGCTTGTAGCATGTGCAGAAGGGGAGTTGTGTGCTTGTATGGCACATATGTCTCTCAAGTCGTTATAGCCCAGGAATCAGACGTAGCAGTAGGATTTGGCTGGGAGCATCAGTATTGCCAGAGCAATCCTGAATGCGAAAGAGGGAAATAGAGCTTTATCTGGACTGATATGATTAAGTATCATGAAAATAGTAGTGCTAAGATAACCTTTGCCACTGTAGTGACTGTGGACTATTTTTTACATAATCTTCACACAGCCTTTTGACACTTGACAGGCTGAGCCTCATGGAAAAGTCCACAGCTAAAATTTTGCCACACCCTGCTCATTTCATGTTACCGTGTTAGCTTTCTTCTGACTGGCGCAGCACCACATCTAGACTTTGGCAATCTGACTGAAGATCATGGGGGGCTGTTCATTTTTTAACGTTTGCACTCCAGATGTAGCCCTAACATTATCATATGCATGTTACAGGCAAAGTGTGACATTGGAGGTAGCAGGTAAAGTATGAAATCTCAACATGCCTTTACACTTTGTCTATTCTTTTTGTATATTAGCAACCATCCAAGCAGGTGTATAAAATCTGAGAATTCCAATAGTTAAAATGTATTCAGTTTAATGGAGGAATCTTGTGAATGCAACTTTCTGGCACCAAAACACAATATCCTGCAGCAAAAGAATATAATAACAAACCAGTGTAGAAATTGTAACATAACATCCAGCTCCCCGTCTAGACACCACGAAGCAAGGGGCATGTCCTTTTGGGTTCAGGGGCAAGTACTTTTGGTGCAATGGCACGTCCTTTGGGTGCAAATGCAAGTCTTTTGAGTGCAATAGCAGGTCCAGTGGGTGATGCAATTTGCGGCTGAGACAAGTCCAGTTGGTTCTGCAATGTTGTGTGGGGCCAAGTCCTGTAGGTGCTCTAATGCGGTGCATGGGCAAGTCAATTGGGTGCTGCAATCTGGTGTGGGAGCAGGTCCTGTGGGTGCTGCAATGTGGTGTGGGTGAAGGCAAGTGGGTTCTGCAATTTGGTGAGGGGGAAAGTCCAGTAGGTGTTACAATGTGGTGCAAGGGCAAGTCCTGTGGGTGATATGGGGCAAAAATGAAAGGTGTGTACATGAAATGTAATGAGGACAGAGGAAGGAAATTTATTCAAGAAATGTATGTTTTCATTTTTGTTAAATGTGAAAAACAGTTTACATGTGTAACAATATTTACTACCAATTGGGTAACTTAATATATAGGCTTTTTCTTTTCTTTTTTTTCATAAATTATGATTCAATGTTTGACTGGTCGCCTTATATTGAAGCAAATATGATACTTCCTTTGTTTTAGAAAGCTATATTTACTTTATTGTTCAATAAAGCAACAGGCTTGTTAAGATTCCCATTGATAATGGGACTGGCAAACTGGTCGGAAGCTCTCTGATAAGTGGCTTATATGTTTGTAAAATTCTGTTGCTATATTGAAGAATAAAAGGAGATATATGTTACATTCTAAAAACATTTCAAAAAATGTCCACACTATTTTGGCGCAAGTAATATGATTTGGTGCCAGAAAGTTGTATTCACAAGTTTACTCCGTTAAACTGAATTATTTGGCACTACTGGAATTCTCTAACAGTTGCTTAGACTTGTGCTATTGCAAATATTATTTACTGCTCAAAGTCTGATTGGAGTTCCTAGCTGTACAAAAAATAAATATAAAATAATTGTTTTGATAGAGAATGTGTGGTAACAGATATTTTGTATGTTTGTATACCCTACTAAATGGGAACTTTTCTCGGCGAAGTGGAAATGCAAATATGTGTTAAACCAAAATTAGCTGAGTTGACCTATGCCAGAGCATTTATTAGTTTTGATAGCTTTCTGTGAGTTGAGCAATTGAAAGTTCTCTGTACTTACCTACTACAAAGAATCTTAACTCAAAAAATCTCTAATAGGGTCAAATAATAAGCTACATTATTTTATTTATTTTTTTTATTTCCATTTGGGAACAGAGTTCCCTAAAATATAGTAAATGATAAACGCAATATATGTATATAAAAGATAAAAGAAATAGAAGATGCTTAGAATGACCGAGACTGAAGTTCTTTCCCTAGTCTATTTATGTTTTATTTTTATACTGCAGCGTGCTAATATCAGAAATACCAAGAAGAAGAGGTTGAATTTCCCAAGCGATTAGAAATTGTGAATGACTAAAAGTAAAGGAAAAAAAAAAAGTCATAATGATTTAGTGCTGTGTCCTTCAGAGAGCTGTTTTTGCAAATCCTATGAACCACATCAATAAATTCATTCTGATTCCTGACAAGGTTCTCCAATTACTATCAGCAGATCAAGATGGATTGGAGGCTCCTTATCTGTGTTAAATAAAAAAAAAAGAGAGAACCCTCATGGTGATCACTAAAAAACAAGGCTGACATATACTCGAGTCTGTTAATTACCAGATAGATACATCTCATTTTACTTCATTGGAACTACTAGATTTCCAGTTTGTCTATATTTCAGGCAGTTAGATACCTGTTTACTTCTTGTCTAGTCAATGCAGAGTTGTTTATTTTATTTTTAAATCCTGTGCTTCTCTTAAGAGAGGGAAAGAGGACAAAAGGCAATCTAATATCCTTCCTAGTTGTAGTAAGACCCACAGAACATGCAGATCATTCTTACGTAATTATTTTCCTTCAAGAATATAAATAATATTGTTATTGTATACTTTAAAGGGCACCACTTTATTTCACAGGATAGCTGCAAGCTGGTGATTACAGAGTGGTGAGAAATGACTACTCTGGGGAACAATCTCTGTTGAAGAGACTCCTGCAGTGCCGTGCATTTTAACAATGGAATAAGACTATTGTGCTTATATATATTCTATTTTTTTTTTGTGAGGTGTTCAATCTAGAAAAAATGAATGGAACAGAATAGGTCTACTATTGGATTACTTTAGTTCATATTTGTATTAATGTTTATTTAAACAAATGTATAAAACTAGATCATCAAGCAACCTTTGCATAACCTTATAAAACGGAATGAAAAGCAGAAAGCACGCCTGTCTCTGTGACCTAAATAACTGCATTTCTAAGTCATGTGCATTAAAATAGTATCTGACATCTAAGAGGGACTCTATTTACTTTACTTGAAATGAGAAAATCATGGTTAATAATTAGATTTTTTATTTTGTATTTAAATATATCCCTGATATCCTACCTGTTCCTTTTCTGTGTAATTATTTTACGTGTGCACTGATGATGCGTATTTGGATTTTTCTACACTGTATTCCCATTCACTTGGGTAAAAAAAATGAAATTGTAATTAAAATGTATCCCTGAGATCAGTCAACCTACCTATTCCTTTCCTGTGTAATGAAATTAAGTGTGCATTGACAATGAGTATTTGGATGTTTCTGTGCCATGTTCCCATTGATTTGGATACAAGGCTAGTACCCAGTTAGCTATGGAAATAATAGAAGCAAGTAGAGTTAAAATGATGCTGGATAGGGCAATCTGTGATAGAACTAGTGATATGCATACTTACTAACAAGACATTATCACCTCAATAGTATTTGTAGTGTGTAAATAAAACATAAACAGGAATTTAAGCATTATGTCAGCAGATGTGCAGGCAAATACAAAGTAGTCTCCATTAAATTATGGGAGTTATCACTTGTGACTGTTTGTTTTTTAACTCAGCATTTTCTCTTGCAGTATTGTATTCAATTAACATAGATAACGTCACAGTCCAGTGTCTTTTATGTGTATCTAGCGTGTTTATGCTTGGTGGCATTGTGGTATGTTTCACAATTACCTGACACATACAAACAATCCCATAAACAAACTAACACGTTAATAAGTGTAGAACACTAAATGTAAACTTTACTGGCCAATCTACTGGTCAGAGATAAATGACATGTATCGTTTACAGTCCAGACTCCTTCTCTCTTTTTAGCAAAAGTTATTTTTTATAGTTGAGTGGCTTTAATTTAAATTAGGACTGGAACATTTGCATGCTTTGCTTTTTGTAAAAACCAGAAAAAACTATATTGTTTCCCTTTATTAAGTGACTTTTTCTCTTCTTCTCTAGGAAGCAGTGGTTAGTACCTGGATACAGTTTAGTGATGGGTTGTTAACACCTCTAGACATCTATGACTCAAAGGATTTTTCCATCTCTGCTACATCAATGGATGAGACCATTGTATCAACGCTACAGAGCAGTCTGTTAAAAAGACCTATTGTGATTGCAGAAGGTGAAGGGCAAGGACCATTGGTCAAAATTGATTTGATGATCTCAGAGGCATGCCAGAAATCAAAGAGAAAAAGTGTTCTTGCAATAGGAAATGGTTACATCAAAGTAAAGTTTGGGCAGAACGATGGTAATTCTGAAACTGGGAGTGAGTATGATGGAGAGGAAATTGAAAACCACACAAGTGACCGTAAACAGAAGGTGTCAGAACATGAACGCTATGGTAATGATGGAAGGTATGATGGATCTGCGGATCGTGACAAGAGTGCCATACAAAAAGGCAGTACTACAGCTAGGTCAGTATTAAACAGCAGAATGGATGGGAGTAGGCTCTCTGATGATAGCCCATTGCAGAACATCCCAATAGATTTTACCAATTTCCCTGCCCAAGTAGACTTGCCAAAAAGCAATGGGGAAATAGAAGATAATGACCTTGTGCATGTGTCAAGAGGATTAAGTGATCTTGAGATTGGTATGTATGCTTTGCTTGGTGTATTCTGTCTTGCTATATTGGTCTTCCTAATTAACTGTGCAACCTTCGCCCTCAAGTATAGACACAAGCAGATACCACTTGAAGGACAAGCTAACATGACACATTCCCATGACTGGGTTTGGCTTGGTAATGAAACAGAATTATTGGAAAGTACACCAGATATATCTCCTCAACAGGATGAGCATACTACTATTATAGATAGAGGACTAAATCTGGAAGAGAGTCATCACCTGATCAATGGCAGCACACAGAAAAATGTGCAGAGCCAGATACATCGGTCTGCTGAGGAAATGGAAAAAGCATTGAAAGAGAAAAAAAATGAACCTTTAAATTCCCCAACATCAAAGCGGAAGCGAGTGAAATTCACCACCTTTACCACTATCCCAGCTGATGACAGCTGCCCAACTGTGAACTCTTTATTGACAGCTAATGAGGATGACATTAAATGGGTGTGTCAGGACATGGGCTTGGGGGAGTCGAAGGATCTCAGAAACTATATGCAGAAGTATAAAGAGTAAACATGACTCTCTTTTTTTTGTTGGGATGAGATAACCACACATGTTGATGCCTTCAATTTTATAAATCATGGTTAAGAACCTTTGGGACACCATTACTATCGGTCAACGTAAAAGCATACAGTGATTCCACGGACACCGTAATGTGTGCACGTGCTGGTCTAGCAACAATTCCAAACCAAGGAAAAGTTTGAAAAGAACACATTGGAAAGTGTCTGTAGTTGTATGTTGGGATGCCTGAATTAAACAAAAAAAAAATCAATAAAGTGTGTGGAAATTGTGTAAAGGAGGTACCAAAAATGGTTTGTAAAAAAAAAAATCTTTGAAAAAAATTGAATTATATTATATATTTCTAATAAAATGTAATTAAAGGACTGGAAGATAAAATAAAAAAAATATGTTTCAAAAGTCATTGAAGATATTTCCAGATAGCTCCCCTACAGAGGTGCCAAAGTAAGAGCAGTTAAAACATTATGGGTATTTTGTTGGTGACAGAAAGTTGTATGGTAATGGCTCCATTTTACAGTGGTAGTACTTATGATAAGCTAGTAGCTTATACTATAAAAAAAAACTGTTAAATATTGATCACATTCTTCCCCAATATAAAACTGAATGAAATTGGGAATAGTAGTTTATATTTTTGTACTATAAACCCATGGTTTTGTACTGGAATGAGTGTAGATCTAGTAAATCCAGGTGTCACTATTTTAGAGCACCTTCTAGTGAGAAATGCTGGTACTTTAAGCACTGTTGAAGTTCTCTATAGATAACATAACCATATAATAGGTTCCAAAATATTCTTGAACCCTACTGAAATTAGGAGCCATGGATTAGAGTTTTACTAATGTGATAAGATACAAAAAGTTTGGTTAATTATTTCCACTGATCTTCAAAAGAGAAGATATTTCTAATTATTATTATGAGGGAGCTATCATGATGTATATCTTCTGTTGGAAGGACCACTTGTCCAAGTGGTTTGAGTTTATAATCCTAACAGACTGCATCATTTATGTTAAAAGACAAAAAGGCACATAGCAGATCCTAAATCATACTGTATATAATGGTTTTACCACATCTGTTTGCATCCAATTATGTTCCAGAAATGCTATAGTCTCCGTTTCTCACTGATGCGGAAATATTAATCAGGGTCAAAAAAAGCTGCAGGGAAATATTGAATATTTGTGCATCTCATGTTTATTTCATTTCACTTTGTAGAACCTTTTGCTTTAGCCTGCAGCACTAGGTAGGTTTTCTATTGCGGGAAAGAAACAAGGATATGAAATATATAGGATGCAATTTCTGATGGCGATACATTCATGCATTTGGGCCATATGATAGAATAGGGAAAGCAATCCTAACAAAAGAAGCCTTCGTGCAGTGTTTTGTGCATTTTTATCTGGTATATTTAAGACATAGTTTTCCTGTATTCATACAGATTATTAAAGGGACTCGGCCTCAGCATCATCATTTTGTAACCACAAGAATGTGTTACAGTGTTTTATAAAATGTGCAATCAGGTACAAACTGTGATTGCTATAATTGCAGCATGCCACGTCTTATTTGAATACTGATGTACCTGGCATTTATTCCAAGATACAGCAGGATGGCATCTGTCTGTATATGTGTTAAAATGTTTCCTGTTAGAGGGATCCTCCATATTGTATAAATACCAATTTTCACATCACTCTTTCTTTCTCCTTCCTGCCCCCGAGACCATCACAAACCAGAATAGTGCAGATCTCTGGCAAACATTCATTTTTTCCACACACTGCCTTGGATCTGCTGAGCTTTACAGAAGGAACAGCCTGTTGTTTAGTCGATATATTTATAAAGAACAGATTCCTATTAATTCTACGAGGCAAAAAAAAGTCATGAAGACTGACTTCATTTAGTTAATGTCTGACCAGTTATATTGTCGTATTGCTGCAAAGACTGTGATGGAGTTGCAAGCTATGACCTGCAACTCTACTTTACAATATCACAAGTCCTGGTTGAGGTTCCTGCACCAGGCATTCTCTGTTGACTGGTCTCAAATGAATCACATTGTAAAGTTATTTTGACTTTACCACCGATATATTAAATGATTTGAAAATATATGAAAAAAGTTTTCTGACAATGGCTACAAGAGGGAATTTGTATCAATGCCTACATCAAAATATATTGGGCTTATGTTTGGAGACTATTTTTGGGTCAAAGTACTGCAAGTACAATGGTCATATAATTATATGTTCCTGATTACTGCTCCACTTTGGCTCAAATTTGGGCCTTATACATAAACCCCATCTTATATTTCTGCAGTCCTACTGGGAATCAGAATCTAGTGCCAGCTAACCTAAATCAGAATGATACCGTGAGACAAAAATGCATTGTAGACTGAAAGAATGTCATATTTATTTATATATATATATATATATATATTATACAAATTGTGATTAAACTCTTCATTCTCTAACGCCGTCTTGTTATGACTTTTGTGTGCTGTTATTACTTTGTAACAGTAAGATCTGTATAGTGAATATAGAATATTGACGTGATGCTTTGGTGAAATGAAATATTCAGTACTTTGGGCAGTTGATATGCCTGTCACAGATAATTCTACAAATCATAATGGGCTGAGAACATAGGGGTCACTAAGAATAAACTGAAACGTAAATAACCTAATCAATTGTAGAGCACAAACTCCCAAGTCTACATCTTAATCCTAAAGAGTTATTTTGGTTGTGAGATAGAAAGTAAAGCATTTTTTCTAACCATTAGTTATAAAAAGTTGTTGTTGGTTGTTGTTATTATTATTACTAATAATAATAATAAATTAAAAAATAGATTTTTATTCATCTCCAGGTCTGGGTTTTATGGGTATAGTTCAATATGTCTGCCTATAAACTATAGAAAAAGCTTTATTTTGAAAAAGAGAATCGCAGGTAATAGACAAAAGTAATTTAAAACTTAAGACCAAAGTAGCTCAACTGAATTGGAAGAAATGTCCAACTTGACTACTTTGCCCTTAATTTTGAAATTCCTTTCTCAATTCCCTGCATTTTTCTCATTCATGAATAAAGCCCAAGGTCACTATAACACCATAAAAATGACTATATGGATGAGTAATATAAATATTATAGGTTCAGCTACTTTAAGTCAATGGTGGAGATGAAGAAGAAAGCTTTTAATAGTATTTATACAAATATCAAATTATTATATAAAATAACCACTTATTACATTAAAAAAACAAAAGATAAGAGAGCATTTCTATCTGATAGGAGCTATCAGACCTGTTTTCAGTACAACCTGGTTAAGTGCTTAACTGTCGATTTAATAAGGGAACTTGATTTTAGGGATATGTGTTGAGCCTTTTTTTTTTAACAAAACTCTTCCATTCCAAGACTTTTTTATTGAACCAGGGCATCCTTTATTGGGGGACATGGACCCTTTTTCATTGTTCATATTGTGCAAATGCTTACACTGATTGAAGTGGACATGTTTAATGGTCAAAGAAACTAGAGTGCCAAATGTTTCCAAATGTTTCTGGTTTCCGATGATGAGGGTGTTCAAATCCTTTCTGATGATGTGCATGTGCTAATGTTACTTACCGACTGAAATGTTTCATTGTGTATAACCTATCTTGCTGAAAGTAATATTGCTTAATGTACAACAATCAGAGAACATTGCACATTATGGATACATAAAAACATACAGGAAAATGACAGGCATTCATTATGCCTCAATACATCTCATTTTTCTATGCTCACATTACTCATGGTTTCACAATGCACTGACCTTGGCACGAAGCTGTGTGATTCTCTTCTTCTGTTATTTACTGTATCCACATTATCCTTTGAGTCTTAAAGTTGTAATAACACATTGATATAAATACGTTTTTTTTTTATAGAATTGTTGTTATTTTTATTGATTGGAATCTTCTACTCAGGTAACTTAAAACTTGTGCAACCCTGAGAGTTTAGAGGAGAGGTATGGACACAGAGGAAGGCATCAACATTATACATGACACTAGACTTTGTGACTGGAAATGTAATGATGTTATATTGACCTTGCCATGGACACTGATTTACCTAAGCCTACATGGACATGATTCTCTAATCTGTGTGCTAGAATCAGTCCTTATAGTCCTATTTTTGTATCCTGCATTTGTAAAGTGAATGCAGTTGATCAGTGATGAATGATACTGTGACTTACTCACAGGATTAGACTTCACTGTGTATTTAAGAAATGCAAATTTAACCTCAAACTGAACCAAATACTTTAAGCATACTGGACAGGGGATCATTAGACCTTCAAGTACATAGAGCAAACTGGTAACATGTTTATTTGAGATTATTTACATTTGGTACAAATTTAAAGGAAAAACAAAATAATACATACTAATCATTTATTGGCAATTTTCATTTGTTTGTAAATAATTGTACAAGAAAGTGTATCTTGTAAGTCCAACTTGACAGTTGAGGCATCCGAGCGGTGAGTCTGTCAGAGAATTAGTGCTAATCTCGACCTTCAATCTCAACTTTTGGTGAATAGACCCTATAGTTTTATAAATCAATTCAAACACCATGCCTGGAAGTATCAAAAGTAGGACCAACAAGCTAACAGAAAACAACTCATTTGGACGGTAATTGACATCTAAACTGAATGCGTGGTAGGTAATACAGCACACATGTTAAAAGTTACAAACATGGGGCATGTTTTGTGTATGTATGATTTAAGCTACCCCACATATTTCCTTATTCGTGAAAGTTGTAGTTACTGTCGGCTATAAAAGTTAGGGTCACTTTAATGAAGACCACTTTCCTCTCACAAGGTTGGATGTTATAATGGACCTAAATAATATGAACCGAAGTGCAATGCACACCGTCTTAATCATTTCATGTCACATTATAAGAACATTATAAAAAAAAAATATTCTGCACATTTGAAAGGAATGTAATTTATCTCCCGCTGACCAGAACTGTTGTTCAAAACCTTTTATACCAAAGAAAGTCTAAATGGTTATCTCAGTGGGAAAACTAACAGGCTGTGAAATATCCTTAAGTTATTCATATCAGGTCATGTGTCAGATTTTGCATTTATAGTTTGTCTTCGTTTGTGATTAAAACGGCAGGGAGATAATCTTTAACAACTATTTTCAATTTATCCTGCCAGGTAAGGGTACTAAATTAGATGTTGCCAAAAGAAAAGAGAATGGAAATTGTGAACATCATCATGTCAGATTTTTTTCTCCCAATCTTCCAGCCCACATCATCACCCGAGCAGCACACCTGAGGTGAAGAGAGAGTCCAGCTGGGTAAACATCACAGTACATGACAGCAGTTTTTCTGTACTATTTTTAAAATAAAAATTATACCCCAGATAAACTGGCCCATTGTTAGCTTGTGCTGTAATTTTGTGACATTTCTTGAGTCGTGCTCTTGTAATTTTCTTATAGATACAACTAATTGAGCTAAGCCTGCCAGCAGTCATTTTATTTCCTGGGAACAGCTCTATTGCTGGTTTAACATGTCAGTGTTACTTATCCATTATTGCATAGATAAGGGCATGGGAGGTATCAAACTGATATTACAGTTTAAACTTCACTTTCTGAGCAAAAGTTTGAAAACAATTGTTTAGTGCCATTTTAAATTTAAAAAAAAACTATGTGTGTTCATGACTAAAATAAGTTCAAAAAACATTTTATTCAGTTTAATAGGCCCCTCTATTAAAGGGATTTTTATTTTACTTCCATTTTAGTTTATTGAAATTCTCAGACAATTAAAGCTAATATGGTATGTTTTTCTCAAGAAAGATCTTGCCCTTCAGATTGCAGAGACCCTTCATTTTATAAATCTATTCATTAAAAATTAATAATGGTGAATTGACAACTTGAAGGCACAAATTAGGAATTAATAGCCGCATTGGAGAAACATCCAATTTCTCTATCTTTCCAAATCGGCCAAAAATACATGATTTTAACCACTAGTTAGTTCACTACATCAACCTCCGAAGCCCCTGGAATGGCATTCATTGGTAATGTAGCCCCTTCAGGAATTTAGGGGTTAATTCTGCTGAGATTCCTGAACTGTCCTCTTGGCAGTGGCGTAGCGTGGGTTGTCAGCACCCGGGGCAAGGCAAGTAATTTGCGCCCCCTAACCCGTGGATTTTAGCACTCGAGTCTCTTCTACTAGATTAGTTAAAGAAACCCTTACCCCCCAAGCACATGTATTGTTTGTTATGAAAATACTTATGTAATTAAAGTAAAATGCATCTAAATACAAGTTTATTTTCCAACACTTTATTGAGTGCGAACATGCATTACACACATTCTCCACATTTTCAGCAGGTCTATGAATACAAATATACACATGTAGTAACCTAGCATGGGCCATGCTATTATATGTCGTCTCACAACCATCGTAAACGACAAACAATATCAAGAACAAAAACTAAACATCAAAATGGAACCATACCCTAGAGATGATCCAAGACTGGGCTAGATGGAGCCAACTTCCTCAATCCTGTACCTCTAATGTTACCCCCCCCCCCCCCACACACACACACACACATATGCCATAATTGTTGTGCCATTCAGATGCCAGTAATATTGTAACTTTCGGATGCCAGTAATATTGTGCCAGTCAGAGCCCAGTAATATTGTGCCAGTCAGAGCCTAGTAATATTGTGCCAGTCAGATGCCTGCAATATTGTGCCAGTCAGATGCCTGCAATATTGTGCCAGTCAGAGCCCAGTAATAATGTGCCAGTCAGATACCAGTAATATTGTGCCAGTCAGATACCAATAATATTGTGCCAGTCAGATACCAGGAATATTGTGCCTGTCAGAGCCCAGGAATATTGTGCCTGTCAGAGCCCAGGAATATGGTGCCTGTCAGATGCCTGTAATATTATGCCAGTCAGATTCCTGTAATAGTGTGCAGTCAGAGGCCAGGAATATTGTGCCAGTCAGATGCCTGTAATATTGTGCCAGTCAGATGCCTGTAATATTATGCCAGTCAGATGCTTGTAATAGTGTGCCAGTCCGAGGCCAGGAATATTGTGCCAGTCAGAGGCCTGTAATATTGTGCCAGTCAGATGCCTGTAATATTATGCCAGTCAGATGCCTGTAATATTGTGCCAGTCAGAGCCCAGTAATATAGTGCCAGCCAGATGCCTGTAATATTATGCCAGCCAGATGCCCAGTATTATTGTGCCAGCCAGATGCCCAGTAATATAGTGCCAGTCAGATGCCCAGTATTATTGTGCCAGTCAGATGCCCAGTATTATTGTGCCAGCCAGATGCCCAGTAATATAGTGCCAGTCAGATGCCCAGTATTATTGTGCCAGTCAGATGCCCAGTATTATTGTGCCAGCCAGATGCCCAGTAATATAGTGCCAGTCAGATGCCCAGTAATATAGTGCCAATCAGATGGCAAGTAATATAGTGCCAATCAGATATCCAGTAATATAGTGCCAATCAGATGCCAAGTAATATAGTGCCAATCAGATACCCAGTAATATAGTGCCAATCAGATGCCCAGTAATATAGTGCCAATCAGATGCCCAGTAATATAGTGCCAGCCAGATGCCCAGTAATATAGTGCCAATCAGATGCCCAGTAATATAGTGCCAATCAGATGCCCAGTAATATAGTGCCAGCCAGATGCCCAGTAATATAGTGCCAATCAGATACCCAGTAATATAGTGCCAATCAGATGCCCAGTAATATAGTGCCAATCAGATGCCAAGTAATATAGTGCCAATCAGATGCCAAGTAATATAGTGCCAATCAGATGCCCAGTAATATAGTGCCAATCAGATGCCAAGTAATATAGTGCCAATCAGATGCCCAGTAATATAGTGCCAGTCAGATGCCCAGTAATATTGTGCCATTCAGATACCCAGTAATATAGTGCCAATCAGATGCCCAGTAATATAGTGCCAATCAGATGCCAAGTAATATAGTGCCAATCAGATGCCCAGTAATATTGTGCCAATCAGATACCCAGTAATATAGTGCCAATCAGATGCCCAGTAATATAGTGCCAATCAGATACCCAGTAATATAGTGCCAATCAGATGCCAAGTAATATAGTGCAAATCAGATGCCCAGTAATATAGTGCCATTCAGATACCCAGTAATATAGTGCCAATCAGATACCCAGTAATATTGTGCCAATCAGATACCCAGTAATATAGTGCCAGTCAGATACCAGGAATATTGTGCCAGCCAGCCCCCCCCCTCCCCGTACTTACATGAAGCGGCTCCGTGTCCCCCGCCGGATGTCTCCTCCGTGCAGTCTTCCCTCTTGCACGGAGGAGGGAAACAGACACCGGATGTGACGCGACGTCACATCCGGCGTCAGTTTTTTTTTTTTTTTTTTTCAGCCGTCGCATCCATCGGATGCGGCTTGCCGGAAAAAAGCGTTCACAAGCACAATGCGCTGTGAACGCGGCAGCAGGGGCTGGGGGCCCACGGGACAGCTGCCTTGGGGCCCCCCAGGAGTAAATGGGCCCAGGGCAGCTGCCCCATTTGCCCCGCGTTAAAGACGGCCCTGGCGGCCACGCGGCCGCATAGGGCTAGTGCGCCCCCCCAGATATTGCGCCCGGTGCGGCCGGCCCCCCCTGCACCCCCCACGCTACGCCACTGCCTCTTGGCATGCCCTTCAGCATGCTATTCCTGCATGAGGAGAATCCTCTTCTTGTGCTTGGTATAGTCAGTGTGATGATCTTGAATGTTCAGAACAAGATGCCAGCTGGGATTGACTGGAAACTCCTCCATATGCCCTTCTCAAGCAGTGCAGGAAAAGTGACCTCCATGCAGTGTAGGGGTATCCCGATTGCATGCATTTAGTGACTGACGTTCATGAAACTAGATGTGACTATCCATGCAGTTATGCCTCTGTTAGTATTATTGATGTTGAGGGTGATCTTCCAATAGATACTGTTCCTGTGTAGCGAAACAGAGAGTTCCTAGAATCCTTTTTACTGTACATGCATGCATCCTGGGAGTTATATACATTGGTATAAAAAGAGAGAGCTTAGTAAACCCCCGAGACCAGAAGGATATGGGACTGAGTCTGTTTCATTACTGAGAGCAAAAACCTGACACAAAAAGAATGGTAACTATGCCATTTTTAACTGTGATGAAGTTCAACATATTATTTAGGAACAATTTCCATTTAAATTATATTTTGCAGAAAAACTGCCAGTAAGAATATATTGCTGCAACATAAGCTTTTGAAATCACATTTTGGTAAAGGATTTAAGAAAAAGTACCAATGCATGTTATACATAAAGCCTATTTTTATGATTCTATTAAAAATAAATCTTTGTATTTGACTTAACACATTAATTTTTAAGTTTAGGTTTGAGAAAACACTAATTTACTCCTTAATGTTTTTCTAATTTATTTATAAAATAATTTACCGCAAAGTATACATTAAGATTTATCTTGTTGTAAAGTATCTCCCAGGTCCATAAGCAGTGCATTGTTACACTAGGTTACAAAATAATATTACAAATACAAAATAAACAAATTTAACACATAACACAAACAAGAACTATATACCATGACTAGAGATCTATATAGTGAAAGATAACTCTAAAGGGATTTTACAGTGGGAAAAGATTTGATGGTGTCCATAAGGTTATTCCATAATTGTGGTGTTCTGTAGGAAAATCGGGATCAAGCCACTTTTCATTTTGTATTGTGTATAGTAAATTAAGTGCTGGTACTGGATCGGATGGTATAGGACAGGGGTGGCAAACACAAGGCCCGCGGGCCGAATCCGGCACGCCGGACCTTGTAATGTGGCCCGCACAGCAGCCACGTAATTTTGCCAGGATTTTAGCGAGCGACACAGCACACATTCCCCTTACTCTGTGCCGCTCCGTCCCGCCTCCAACGCTGCGTCTCAGGCTCCGCCCCGTCTCCGCCCCGTCTCCGTCCCCACCGCCGCTCTAAGCTACAGCCATGAAGGGGATCTTGCATTATGGTTCGGGCTGCCGCTCTGGTGCCCGCCTCCTACTCCACCACCGCCCTGTCTCCACCTCCACCCCGCCTCCCCAGTCTTTCCAGCCAGCGAATCTGGCCTTTTTGCATGTCACTGAATGAATGAAGTGGCAGAGATTGCTCTCAGTATTTGGGGAGGTTTTTTTCCCCCATCCATCGGGCGCCGTCCTGTGAATCTTCTTAAAAAATTGTGTGCTGTTATTTACAGTTTTGGTAAAAAAAAAGATGCAAAGTACTGATAATAGAGGAGTTCCACCCACAGAGGGATGGTACCACTACTATAGCCCAATTAAAAAAAGGTACCATAGCCCAATACAAAGGGAGGGAGCCGCCTACACAAGGAGGTACCAGAGCTGGTCCAGGTAGGAAGGTAGAAAAGAGTACAGATGTGTACATTTGAATATCTGCTTGCTATTATTCTTCCTAGGCTTCTGTTTTCAAGGCTAGTTATTACTTAAATTATTATTAAAACCAGTAGCAACTGAATGCAGAGGCAATTATTCATGATAATAAAGAGTAGATGCATAATCCTATACAACCGGCCCTTTGAGGGTAACCATACTGCTGATGCGGCCCCCGATGAATTTGAGTTTGCCACCCCTGGTATAGGAGATGGGAACAGCTGAGGAGAGCATTCTACTCAGGTAGGATAGGAGATTCCCAGAAAAGCTGGTAAACACAAGACTTGGAGAGACTTTTTTTATACTATATATCTTTATTTGGATTTATTAGATTATAAACTGATCTTCTAAATATTACATTGTGTCAATGTGTCATTTATCAAATTGTTTAACAGATTATAGAATGTATCAAAATTATTTACAAATTATATGATATCAGATATACAACTTAATATTATTAACAGGATGGAAAAAAACCCTAAAATAAATAAAATAGAGGTTTCTAATTACTTAGCTTAGTTTAATCAATAATTAAATAATAGTAATATTAACAGATCTAGTATAAGAGCTAGGAAGCCACAGTGTCCATATTTTCATAAATGTAATATATTTGTCGTTCACTTGTCAGTTTAAACAGGATTTGCCATGTGCACTGCAGGGTGGAAGCCATTAAAACCTGGGGTTATATATGCTGTGGCCATCTTGTCTGGTTCACAGACAGGCCACACAAAAGGTAGAAGCTTACACAAACGTCTGCCCATATTCGAACACTGTATTAGAACAGTTCCTTGGAACAAAGCAGGTTGGGTCCTACCTCCTTTTTTATAACTCCTATATCCATGGACCCATGAAAATGTAATTGCATTAACAATAACAGTCATATCATTTAAGCTCAATGCTGATATCACATCACTGGATATTCATGATTAGCAGCAGCTGTTATGGTATGTGTTCCCTGCCCTCTCATGTAATGTGTACTAAAAAAAAAGTTTCACAAAGTTCTGACAACTTTGATGTATAATGCCACATATCACACTGTGGAAGTAAAACGGTGTGTGGTATAGATATACCACAAAAACAAGACAGACACAAATAAATATGTTTAAATTAATGATTTTATTATTAATTTATATGTATTGATTATTATTTCATAATAGTTTTAATCGTGAGACGGGGGAGATTTTTTTGTGAAGGTGTACAACTGAGTGATAGATATGGAAAGCCAGGGGTTCCATGGCTACTACCTAGAGGCTAAAATGTGATGTACTCTTCATCATCTGAACCTGCTGTGATATCTGAATTGCGGATGTATTTGGTGGCACATCAGAGCTACCCGAGAAGCTCAAAATGTAGGTATGTTCGTTCCGCTAATGTGATCTAAATATGTCCAGACTTTGGAGGCACCATTACAGACCCGAATTTCGTCACATATTGAGTCGACCCTATAATTAGATACAATGGTCATTGAAAATTAAACATATTTAAAAGCTTGTAACTTGTTCAAAAAGGACAGTCTCTCTGAAAAGCAGATTCCCTGCTGCAAATCAGAAAAGAGACATCCTTCTCTAATGATTGACCAATCAGAGAGGAAAATTGTTCTTTCCTTTGACTAGTTGTGCTCTAAATCGCTAGGAAAGCTGCACCACTGGTTCTGCAAACTATTGTTAAGAGATGGGATTTAAGGGCACTGTGCTGCCATAAAGGCACTGAATCAGAAGACAGCAGGAGTTTGTGTACTGACACTGAATCAGAAAGAGTTTTTGTAAACAGTTTCCCAGGGCTCCACTAACCTAATTGATGCCCCTGCTACAACACTAATTAACCTATTTGGACTCTGTCTCAGATAAAAAATGGATTACCACATGTGATTTGTAAAAACAAAAACAAAAACTTGATGTTGTGGTGTTTCACAGAAGTCCTAGAAAAAATAGAAGAAGCAGGAGGGTTGGGAGGAACACATGAGTAAATGGGGGGCTTACCTGTAGCTTCCCACTTCATCCTACTGTCATACACACTCAGGCTGTAAAACTAGGCCCACGAACACCCAATGTTTACAAAAGGTTAAATAGGAGAAAATATCACAAAATATAGCTAAAATGAATGCAGTCATGGAACTGGGAATAAGACATGCATAATAATGAGGGGTGACGTTATATACAGATGTAAGACATGTCATATCTTAATGACAGGAATTCTTGTTCTTCTACTTCTAGTTACCCTGGAAGATATCACCCACATAATTATCCTACAAAAGTGCATGCAGAAGATGAGACAGGTTCCTACCGGATTTCATTCCACTGACATGTATTTATATATAGTATATATCTAACCAAAAATAAAAATAATTATAGTGCACAGTATTTACTGAATTCTGCTCTACTTGTTAAGTTTGAATTGTGATCAACTGCTCATTCCCATTTCAGTTTGCAACATCAGTTTTCTGTTATAGCTGAGTGAGTATCCTCTCTACACAGGCAACTGTCAGCATTAGCTTGATGAATGGTGCACAAAGAATATTACTCATCTGCCTCACAACATTGACACTGAATATTATATTATTTCTCCAGACGATAACTTCCTTCCTCCACACAAGTTTTGTATTTCCATTTGCTGGTCTGATGGCACCATTGCTAAAATACAGAAAAATCTATGAAAGGTAGAAGCTCAATACTTTGTAGAGCTGTCAACGAAACATTAGGTATACAAGGAAATTCCTGAAAGTGAATCAGTCACTGAAAAACAGAGACAGTTCAAAGAGTATAAAATATGTTGTACTGGATAGAAAGAAAAAAAAAAGTGTATATATATACTATATATATATATATATATATATATATATATATATATATAGTTCCCCAAAGTACCAGCACTCAGCTTACTATTGTAAACATTATGCCTGGGTGCAACTCACATCTTCATAGAAACAAAATCCAAACATGTTGGGAATGCACTCACAGGACTTCCGTTGCTTCGTAGAAAATATTTATTTACATAATCGTAGCAACATTTCAGGCAGTATTCTGCCCTTTGTCACTCATGCTAATAAAGCATAAGTCTAATAAAATAGAAATCAGTAAACAAAATAAATAACTAAACATTATACATTAATTAAGTACATAAAAATAAAGTAAATAAACATAAAATAACTTATGTGATAAAATAATTCTCATATTTATGTAAATATACTATTATAATCTATAACATTAATATATTTGTGTATAAAAATGTTTGTGTTTAAAAGATGTTTTCTTTAATGCTTCAACACTTTTCTATTCAATTGTCCAACTAAAATCTGGAGAACTAATATGTGCAAATTTAGCCTTTGTTACCAAAATACGGCGCATATTCGGTAGCGTAAAAACAATTATATTCATTGCGAAAATGTTCAGATCCGAAAGCCTCCGATGCTTTCATTTCCAAACTGCCTGAACGGCTGACTCTGTGTCAGGATCGCCGCCATGCCATCCAGACTGCCAGACGTGGTCGCCCCAGATGCACCCAGCAGGGGATTTGAACTGTGGTTCTTCTGGACTGTATCCTGCTATTTTGCCTCTGAGCCATTTCAGAACTTTGAAATACTCCTGTTTGTTTGTATTGCCTGCAGCACTAGGGGGCTGGACTTCACCAAAGGCTCAGACCTGTCAGTAACTCTTCAGCTGAAGCACATACCTAATTAACAAGGTATAAGACACTGCCTCTCCCTAAGAGCAGTGTCAGTTCATTGACTCTGGATTCCTTGTTTGGTTCCTGTGATTTTTGACTTCCAGTATTCCTGATCATTTTCGGCTTTTGACCTTGGATTTATTACCCGTTTATTCTGAATTCTGGCATCCTCTGACCTCTGGCTTTCCCACGAAGATTCTTTTGCTCTTGTCCTTGTCTGTAACTTTACCTGGATATCCTGACCAGCCCCCGTGCACAAACTCACAGGCCACGTGGCTTCTTACCTGGTCACCCTGGTCTGTGTTTGTTTGCAAGGGTGAGCAAACATCTCTGCCTAAAAGACTCCCAACAAAGGTAAGCCCTGAAAACACATCTCTGCCTAAAAGACTCCCAACAAAGGTAAGCCCTGACAACACATCTCTCCCTAAAGGACTACCCACAAAGGTTTCCCTGACACTCTGACACAAATTCACGGATACTGAGTAGCTGCACTTCGGAGATTTGGGAAATTAGATTAAAATGCCAAACCCGAATACAAATCGGGATTAATCGGTATATATTAAGTTGACCCTTGAGTATCCCACACACAACAAACAAGGCCAACTGCAACATATATGGAATGATGTATAAATACTCACACATTCTAAAGTGGAAAAAAAGGTGCAATCGCCGTTCATTATAGATAACAATGATCAAGCGCCTTTCAATGCTGGTGCAACCCTAAAGCGCACGTGCGGATAGTGGCAGTATTTGGTGCTGTCTGCCTATGCATTGTGTTTATACATCACTGACATTACATTATGTAGGTAAACAGTGGCGTCACGAGGGGGGTGCGCACCGCACCTCCTTGCTGCTGTCTCCCGGTGCAGGTCCGCGGCTGTGAGGGAAGTGTTGTGCACTCCCCTCCAGCCGCGCGGCTTCAATAAAGTTTGTTTAAACTTTTTTTTTTCCTCACATCCGCGGATCTGCACCGGGAGACAGCAGAAAGGAGGTAAGTACTGGCTGGGGAAGGATGGAGGAGGGTGGGATAATGAGCATACTAATGGGCAATATCCTGGCATATTGGGGGGCAATATCCTGGCATATTGGGGGGCAATATCCTGGCATATTGAGGGGCATAATCCTGGCATATTGGGGGGCAAAATCCTGGCATATTGAGGGGCAAAATCCTGGCATATTAAATGGCATATTGGGGGGCAAAATCCTGGCATATTAAATGGCATATTGGGGGGGCAAACTCCTGGCACATTGAGGGGCAAAATCCTGGCATATTGAGGGACAAACTCCTGGCATATTAAATGGCATATTGGGGGGCAAACCCCTGGCATATTGAGGGGCAAAATCCTGGCATATTAAATGGCATATTGGGGGGGCAAAATCCGGGTACATTGAGAGCAAAATCCTGGCATATTAAATGCCATATTGGGGGGCAAAATCCTGGCATATTGAGAGCAAAATACTGGCATATTAAATGACATATCGGGGGGCAAAATCCTGGCATATCGAGAGCAAAATCCTGGCATTTTAAATGGCATATTGGGGGGCACAATCCTGGCATATTGAGAGCAAAATACTGGCATATTAAAAGGCATATTGGGGGGCAAACTCCTGGTATATTGAGGGGCAAAATCCTGGCATATTTAGGGGCAAAATCCTGGCATATTAAAAGGCATATTTGGGGGCAAAATCCTGGCATATTAAATGGCATATTGGGGGGCAAAATACTGGCATATTGAGAGCAAAATACTGGCATATTAAATTGCATATTGGGGGGCAAAATCATAGAATATTGAGGAGCAAAATCATGGAATATTAAATGGCATATTGAGGGGCAAAATCCTGGCATATTAAATGGCATATTGGAGGGGCAAAATCCTGGCATATTGAGGGGCAAAATCCTGGCATATTAAATGGCATATTGGGGGGGCAAAATCCTGGCACATTGAGAGCAAAATCCTGGCATATTAAATGCCATATTGGGGGTGAAAATCCTGGCATATTGAGAGCAAAATACTGGCATATTAAATGACATATTGGGGGGCAAAATCCTGGCATATCGAGAGCAAAATCCTGGCATTTTAAATGGCATATTGGGGGGCACAATCCTGGCATATTGAGAGCAAAATACTGGCATATTAAAAGGCATATTTGGGGGCAAACTCCTGGTATATTGAGGGGCAAAATCCTGGCATATTAAAAGGCATATTTGGGGGCAAAATCCTGGCATATTAAATGGCAAATTGGGGGCAAAATACTGGCATATTGAGAGCAAAATACTGGCATATTAAATGGCATATTGGGGGGCAAAATCATGGAATATTGAGGGGCAAAATCATGGCATATTAAATGGCATATTGAGGGGCAAAATCCTGGCATATTAAATGGCATATTGGAGGGGCAAAATCCTGGCATATTGAGGGGCAAAATCCTGGCATATTAAATGGCATATTGGAGGGGAAAAATCCTGACACATTAAATGGCATATTGAGGGGCAACATCCTGGCATATTAAATGGCATATGGAGGGGCAAAATAGTGTGTCTCAGGTTATGTGTGTATTGGTGTCACTGTGTGTGTAAGTGATAAGGGTGTGTGTAAGTATGTCACTGTGTAAGGGTGTGTGTGTCACTGTGTCTGTGTAAGGGTGTGTGTGGGAATGCAAAGGTCTTTGTGTTTAAATGTGTGTTAGGGTGTCAATGTGTGACAAATTTAGAGCATTCGAGTTGAATATAGATGTATTTATTTTCCACACTATATATTATACTTTTATATATATAAAATGTATAGAGGGTTGGTGATGTGGGAGGCGTGGCGGGTCAGAGGAGGGGGGCACCAAAATGCACCTTCGCCTGTGTTGACGAAAATCCTTGCACTGGCCCTGACCGGATGTGACGTAACGTCACATGCGGTGTCTGTTTCCCTCCTCCGTGCAGGAGGGAAGACTGCACTGAGGAGACGGCCGGGGTCACAGAGCAGAGACAGAGCAGCAAATAAGGTAAGTACTACTGGGGAAGGGGGAGGAAGGTGGTATAAAATGAGCAAAATCCTGGCAAATTGTGTTGCATAATAATCCTGGCATATTGAATGGCTAAATCCTGGCATATTGAGTGGCAAAATAATCCTGGCATACTGAGGGGTTAAATACTGGCATATTGAGTGGCATAATAATCCTGGCATATTGAGTGTCTAAATCCTGGCATGTTGAATGGCTAAATCATGGTATATTAAGTGGCTAAATAATCCTGGCATACTGAGTGGCAAAATAATCCTGGCATATTGAATGGCTAAATCCTGGCATATCGAGGGGTTAAATACTGGCATATTTTAATTGGCAAAGTGATGCTGTGGCATGGTCTGTGGGGCAAAATAACATGTACTATGAAGAAAGTGACACTGGCTATTCCTGTGGGGCAAAGTGACACTGTGGCATGCCAAATTGTGTAGGTGCAATATGAGTGCAAGCCAAGTGCTGTGGGTGCAATATAGGTGCATGGCAAGTTCTGTGGGTACTGTATGATGCTGTGTTAAGTCCTTTAGGTGCAATGTGGGTGCAGAGTAGACATGTGCAAAACTAAAAATTTTGTTTCGTTTTCGTCCATTCGGACGAAAATGTTATTTATTTCGTCTAAAACGAATTTAGTTCATTAATGCATTCGTTTCAGACGAAATTCGTTCATTATTTTCGTTTCGTTCATTATTATTCGTTCGTTTTATAGAATACAATGTAATACTATTGGCTTTCTATAAACCGAACGAGAGCCCCATTCATAAGAAATTCTTATGAATGGGGCTCTCGTTCGGTTCATAGAAAGGCAATAGTATTACTTGTATTCTATAAGCCGAAAGTCTATAAACCGAACAACTTTCGGTTTATAGACTTTCGGCTTATGGAATACATGTAATCCTATTGCTATTCTATAAACCGAAAGACTTTCGGTTTATAGAATAGCCATAGGTTTACATGTATTACATAAGCCGAAAGTCTATAAACCGAAAGTCGTTCGGTTTATAGGCTGTCGGCATTTAACTATACAGAGACAGAGACTCCATTCATAAAATTATGAATGGAGACTTTGTCTCCGTGTAGTAAAATGCCGAAAGCCTATAAACCGAACGATCGGTTAATGGACTTTCGGCTTATGTAATACATGTAATCCTATGGCTATTCTTTAAACCGAACGTTCGGTTTATAGAATAGCAATAGGAATACATGTATTCCATAAGCCGACAGCCTATAAACCGAACGTCCGGTTTATAGGCTGTGGGCATTTTACTACACGGAGACAAAGTCTCCATTCATAATTTTATGAATGGAGACTCTGTCTCCGTATAGTTAAATGCCGGCTTTTAACTATATGGAGACAAAGTCTACATTTATAATTTTATGAATGGAGACTCTGTCTCCGTATAGTTAAATGCTATTGTATTCTATAAACCGACTCTATTTCGGCTTATAGAATGCAATAGTACTACGAATGGACGAATGAACGAATGATTTTCGTTTATTAACCATTCGTTCATTCGGCTTTCGTTAGCTTAGCATTTTCATTCTTCGTTTTTTCGGGGCGAATGTACGAAAATGCTATTTTCGGACGAAAATGCATTCGTCCGAAAACGAATGCACATGTCTAGTATATATTCACATGTAAATTGCTTTTTTAATAAAAAATTATGAAATAAAAAAAGTCTTGTTTTTATTTCCTTTTATGTGACAATGCTGCCTCTCTCTTTCCCTTGCCCCCAGATTTGTCGCTCTCCCCCCCTTAGTGTCTCTCTCTCACCCTCCCTTTGGCTCCCCCCTCGCTCCCCTTGTGTCTGTCTGTCACAGTTATTCTGGGTTTGTGGCTGTTTTTGTCTTCAGCCTCTAGTGGCCGCTATTGTGGTGGTCCAATTCTACTCCTGTTGTCAGCTGCCTCGTTATCCTCAGCCCTTCCCTATTTAAACCTGCAGCTGATGGCAATCAGTGCCTTTGCATTGCTTTGGTTGCAGCCTGTGATAGTGTCTTGTTTCTAGTTCTAGCATTTATATATTGATTATTGATTTCCCGGTTCTGACTCCTGCTTGATTTTGACTCCGCTGTTTTCTGCCTGCCTCGACTATTTTTCCTGTCTAGTGACCTTGCCTTCTGTATTCCTACGTTGTACTTTGTTCCTGTTTCGTGTATGACCCGGCCTGCTGACTATCCTTCTTGTCCAGTACTCCCTGTGTATCTCTGCTTCAGTGTGCGGTTGCAGTCAGTGTACAAATCCTGGGTGGTCATTTACCTGAGGCTCAACCATAGGGTATAATACCATTCAGGTGAATAACACTGCTCTGTTTCCAAACCTGTTGCAGTAGCTACCAGTCCTGTCTCAGTTTGGTCACAGCTACCAGTCCTGTCTCAGTTTGGTCACAGCTACCAGTCCTGTCTCAGTTTGGTCACAGCTACCAGTCCTGTCTCAGTTTGGTCACAGCTACCAGTCCTGTCTTTGTTCCAGTCTCTGTTACCTATCCTGCCTCAGTTCCAGTCTCAGCTACAAGTCCTGCCTCAGTCCCAGTCTCAGCTACAATTCCTGCCTCAGTCCCAGTCTCAGCTACAAGTCCTGCCTCAGTCCCAGTCTCAGCTACCAGTCTTGTCTCAGTCCCAGTCTCAGCTACCAGTCCTGCCTTATTTCCAGTCTGTTACCTGTCCTGTCTCAGTCCCGGTCACAGCTACCAGTCCTTCTTAGTTATGCATCGTGGGGTGCAGACAGACCCCACACCCTGCCCTGCAACGAGGCTCCTCCCTGGCCTGTTATCCCAGGTTGTGACACTGTCTCTTCCCCCCTTCCCTCCCCTTGTTTCTCTCTGCCCCCCTCCCCTTGTTTCTGTCTCTTCCCCCCTCCCTCCCCTTGTTTCTCTCCCCCCCCCCTCGTTACTCTGCCCCCCCCCCTTGTTATTCTGTCCCCCCCTCACCTGTTTCTTGCTCCCTGGTGGCTAGTGGGGGCAGCCGGGGGATGCATGCACTATACATAATAGACGGAAGTGTCGGGCAGCATGGAGGTTGTCTGCACTATTCGTGCAGACATCCCCCAGCTGCCCGATTCTCCCTGGTGGCTAGCGAGGCAGCGGAGGATGTCTGCGCGATTAGCGAGACCTCCTCTGCTGCCGCCCGGAACGACCGCCAGGACTTTTATGAGGAAGCCGGAAGTACCCAGCTTCATCATAGAAGTCCCGGCGGTCATGCCGGGCGGCAGCAGGGGAGATCTGCGCTCATCGCGCAGACATCCCCTGCTGTTAGAGAGTGGGATCCAGGTCCCCTGCAGCTCTGCTGGGGACCTGGATCCCAGTCTTATAGTCTGACCTCAATTTGAGGTCAGATTATAAGACGACCTCGATTATAAAAGGGGTATTAACACTTCCCTTGCTGATCACAGTTTCTTTTTACTGTGATCCGTTTCCTTCCAAGTTTATGGACCTCATTTAGTTTTTTCAAAATAAATTTTATTTTGTACATTTTTACTATATTACTTATATTCTTTTCATGTATTAATGTAATTACAGTTAACTCCTACAAGCCTGTGCTGTGATTATGACCAGAGCAAACGTTAACCCATTCGTGATGTTGGGACGTTCTATGCCGTCCTGATTTTAAGTCCCTTAAAGTCGTTAGGACGGCATAGTACGTCCTGTGTTAAACAGCTCATATCACGGCTCGGATCATGCTGCAGGCACTTGCAGCGGGATCCCACCTGTCAGATGAGGCCATTTTAAATGGCCTCAGTCTGACAGGGGAAATTTAGCTTGTGCTCAAAACGAGCACCAGCTACATTTATCTAAATCGTGCGTGACGTCCGAAGGGCTTGCAATTTTTGGGCAGGGACCACAGGGTCTATTAAGACCCTGATTGGGTCTCTGCCATAGTGTTCCTGGCTAACGATCACCTTGTGATCAGTGGCCAGGAACAAATCGTGACGTTTTGGTGCTTACGTCATTTGGGACGCAAGCACCATGCGTCACAAAGGGGTTAAAACTCTCCACTTTTTTAAATTTATTTTTTAATACTAAATTCAAATCATTTCATGCTATTGGCAATTCTATAAACCGAAATAGAGTCGGTTTATGGAATACCAATAGCAAAATAGCCATTACATAATGAACGAATTTCGGTTTATGGAATTGGCAATGGCATTCTATAAACCGACTCTATTTCGGTTTATAGTAATGCCATTGCAAATAGCATTACATTATACATTCCATAAACCGAAAGTCTATAAACCGAACGTCGTTCGGTTTATAGACTTTCGGCTTATAGAACAGCAATAGCATTACATGTATTCTATAAACCAAACGTCGTTCGTTTTAAAGACTTTCTGCTTATAGAATACATGCAATGCTATTGGCTTTCTATAAACCGAAAGAGTCCCCATTCATACGAATAGGTCAATTGACCTATTCGTATGAATTGGAACTCAATTTCGGTTTATAGGAAGCCAGTAGCATTACATGCATTCCATAAACCGAAAGTCATTCATGTCGGTTTATGGAATGTAGTACAATGCTATTGGTATTGTATAAACCGACTCTATTTCGGTTTAGAATGCCAATAGCACGAATGGACGAATGATTTTCGTTTATTAACCATTCGTTCATTTGGATTTTGTTAGTTAAAATTTTCGTTATTTGTTTTTCGGACGAATGGACGAAAATGCTATTTTCGTCCGAAAATGCTATTTTCGTCCGAAAATGCATTCGTCCGAAAACGAATGCACATGTCTAGTGCAGAGGAAGGGAATAAAAAATAGGAATGCCATTTTTTCATAACATTTTTATTAAATAGAAGATTAAATAATTCAAATAAGTATAAATGCATCTAGTTATAGAGAGATGTCTGAGTTTATTGATATGTATTGTTTTCGAATTGTACAATTGTCACCTTGTGGGGCTCCTGTGTGTCGCATAATTAATGGCTGTCCCATGTGTGGTATATTTATTGGGCCCCATGTGTGGCATAATTAAGGGGCTCCTTTGTGTGGCATAATTATAGGGTGCTTGTGTGTGGCATAATTAAGGGGCGCCTGTGTGTGTGGCATAATTAATTGGGCTCCAAGGTGAGGCATAATTTTTGGGGCTTTTGTGTAGCATAATTTATGGGGCTCTTGTGTGTCATAGTTATGGGGCTCCTGTTTGTGGCATAGTTATGGGCTACTGTGTGTGGCATAGTTAAAGGGCTCCTGCGTGTGACATAATTTGTGTGGCTCCTGTATGTGGCATATTTAATGGGTCATCTGACTGGCATTACTAAGGAATCTGTTTGGCATGGTATTGGAGGAAATCCAGGGGGATGACACCATGAGTTACCGCACGGGGTGACACCAAACCTAGTGACGCCTCTGTAGGGAAATACAGGTTTTGCTGTGAATTCATGCCAAGTGCTAAATATTAGCCCACACCACCTCTCTACATTATTAATAATGCTCCATGAGATGTATTATCCCATTGTAAACACTGGTATTGGGTTTAACAAGCAACCCAAACAATGGACACCTATTAATAAATAGGACAGGCAGTAACTTCATGTACTTGTGATGCCACTAATAAATCCACTCACAGCTTGAAAAAATTCCTGTCAAAGAAGGATTAATTGGTGGGTGTTCAATGCAAATTTACTCATCGGAAATAAAATGTTTGGCAGAAGCAGTGTAATAGTGTCATTATACCTAGCCCTGGGAAATTGCAATAGTACTGCCTTATTGTCTAGTAACTAGATTAATATAAGTACATTTCAGACTTACATGATGTGTTGCAGAATCAACACACTTTCCATAAACTAATTACTTGCACTTCATTGAATGTCAGTCTGTTTGTGTGTGCATTGTCTAATATTTTTTAATCATGGACAGGATGGCAAAATATGCTTTATAGTTACAAATTCCATCCTATTATACCTAGGTTTGGGCCAGATGTTTGAAAATAGGTCTTTCCAGGCAATATAATCTTCAAGAGATGAATGGTCAGTGCAGGTTACCTCAAACTTCTTCCTGTAAAATAAAATTATTTTGTTTGTGTATTCACGACTGAATCTAGATATACACCTTTTACCAGTTTATATATATGTACTGTATTCAACTTGATATTAACCTCTTCACTTTGGGGTGTCCTAGCCACATCACAGCAAACAGTGCAGCTGGCAAGAATGGACGTGCCTGACACCTCCTTCAAGTCCCATCCCAGTATGCCCACAGCATACAGCGATTGGGCTGTAACTGACATGGCTGGGTGCCTCAGGACAGAGACACTACAGCCATGCCTATGGAGGCCACTCTTTCTCATTGTAACAGCCAATTATAGCAAGCGGATGTGTTTAAGTCTTTACTCTCTCCCTTCTCCAGGGAGGGCAGGGAGAGCCTTATTATAGTATGGACAGCCTGTCTCTGACTCACATGCACCCTATAGCCCACCAAAAATGATTTAAATAAAATAAAAATAAACTTTTTTTTTTTTTAAAAGCTAGTCTTAGGATCAGTGTCACTATAGGTAATTCTGGGGGAAAATGGTTAGGAAAAAGCACTGCACTACTTGTACTTAATGACTTAATAACGTGCAAATTCCAAAAATGATAAAAAAAAAAATTGGGTTCTCCCAAACCCAGGACAAAAATTATAATCTAATTAGCAGTTTGTTTTTCATTAGTTTTTGTTGCTATGTAAAAAAAAAAAAAAGTTTTCAAGTAGAATTTTGAGTTTGAGAAAACATTTTTGTTTTCAATTTTCCTTCATATTTTATTCTTTTTTTGTATAGTAAATTATATGATATGATGTCCTGAAAAAAACAATATATCACTTGTGTGTGTAAAGTAAATGAGAACGAGCTAAACACAAACACTACAGAAGTGTTTAAGCCATTTTCCAGCACAACCAAAAAAATTCAAAAATCTAAATCACAAAGGGGTTAAAAAGGCATATCTGTAAACCAGCCATGGCAATTGTTTACTTTTAAATAAACCTTACCTGATATCTTACTTTGTTAATGTGCAAGAAGTTAACTTTAGATGGCCCTCAAAGTTTTTTGTGCAGCCCCTATTCTGCCTTAAAAGTCCAAAGACTCTATTGTATTACCTCATGGAATTAGTATTGTGGCCATTGTGCCAACATAAGCCTATGCACCAACACATCGTACTGTCTTTTATGATTTGTGCACATTTATTGTTCCTTAATATGCAGTACTAACTCCTAGTACTAACTCCTAATACTAATAATGCTAACCTTGTAAGCGAGCACGCGATGGACTGGCGGTGAAGTGGCTGCGTTTAAGCAGACGTGAAGAAATGTCCCATCCCCTTGGCAACAAGCCAACATTTTTGCCAGCCTGTAAATACCAGGTACTGACAACCCTAGCTATTGGGGTCCGGTTAACCCCTTAATGACGTTAGGACATACTATGCCGTCCTGACTTTAAGTGCCTTAAAGTCGTTAGGACGGCATGGTACGTCCTGTACTAAACAGCTCATTGCGGCTCCCTGTGATGAGCTGTTTTCGGATCCCGCTGCAGGCACTTGCAGCGGTATCCTACCTGTCAGATGAGTGGCCTCAGTCTGACAGGGGAAATGTAGCCGGTGCTCAAAGTGAGCACCGGCTACATTTCTCCAAATCGCGCCGTGCCCAAACTTCCGGGTTCGGACACACCTCTGTGACATCATTAAGACCCTTATCAGGTCTCTGCCAGAGTGTTCCTGGCTACCGATCACCTTGTGATCGATGGCCAGAAACCAGTCGTGATGTTTTGGTGCTTGCGTCGTTTGTGACGCAAGCACCATGCGTCACAAAGGGGTTAAACACTGAACCAAAGTGCCACACTTTGTCAACAATGCTAAGGTTTAACAAACTTAAACAAGCCAAAAAACTGCAAGTGCATCAAAAATTACAATTTATGCAGCCATTTCAAATTAGTTTATGCTTGGCTGTTTCTCTAACTATATGAGTGATTTGAGGATGATTAGACTATGCATTTATTATGCCTGAGTTAAATAAGATTCCTGATCATTTCACTCATTACCTCATATCTAACAATATAATGTGTGTGGCATTTCTCAGAATTGCCAATACATAGGTCACTCCCAGGAGACCAAGAATTAGTAAGGATTACTGGATTCAGCAAAGTTAAATGAACCTAAACAAAAGTATGGATTTTCTTAAGAAACAGGAGGCCAACGAGGGTATTCATCACAAGTCTATATAATGCTTTGCTGTAAGGCAAATAAGCTTTTAATCATTTGTGATGATAGATTCCCTTAAAGGTTGCCATATTAATCCAGGCTACTGGGGCAATCTAAACCTGAAATGAAGAAATGTTAGTCTTGTCAGGGTTCTTAAATTTGGCCTCTGACCTGCTATGGTCTTTAGATTCCTATATTAAAGATCTATTTAAAGGAACACTGTGCCTAAAATATCAGTTTCTCCAATAAGAACATTGCGATATACATTTGGGTACATTTAGTGGCTTCCGTGAATTGTAAAACTGGCATTAGTGGTAAATTAACAGGCAACGGGCTAACTCCATTAACGGGTGCAATCAAAAATGGGCCCAACCTGTTAAAAACACCATTTGAGTACCATGAGAGTTAGCAGTGAAAATCATTGCCCACCCCCATGGCACACAGAGGGTGCCCTGTTGGAAAATAAATACTTTATTAAAATGTCACCTGATGATCAGTGATGTCCTCACTCCTCATCTTCAGTCCAGGGAAAGGTGGCCATCCAAAAATATTGGCGGATTTTCAAAACCAGCCAATTTTAGGCTAGTTTTGCAAACCAGCCAATGGTTTGGCTAGGACAGAGAGGCTGTAGCGCTGGGCTTTCTTTCTGCATCTGGCCTGTGATGAGGGAAGATGCTAAGGAGAAAGCAATTCTTGGCAATTTCTTGCATGGAATAACCTTAATTTCTCAGAACAAGTATACACTGATGAGTTTCTGAAGAACGTTCTTTATTTCTGGCCATTCTGAACCTGTAATTTAACCCACAAATGCTGATGCTCCAAATACTCAACTAGTCTAAAGAAGGCCAGGTGTGTTGGTTCGTTAATCAGCACTACAGTTTTCAGCAGTGCTAACGTAATTGCAAATGGATTTTCTAATGATCAATCAGTTTTTTTAAATGCTAAATTTGGGTTAGCTAATACAAAGTGCCATTGTAACACAGGAGTGATGGTTGCTGATAATGGCCTCTGTATGCCAAATGTAGATATTCTATTAGAAATCAGCTGTTTCCAGCTATAATAGTCATTTACAACATTAACATGTATACATGTCTACACTATATTTCTGATCCATTTGATGTAATTTTAATGGACAAAATGTGCTTTTCATTCCTTGTTTTTTGGATGGTCCTTTAAATCGTCTATTCAAGAGTCATCAAAATGATCCTGAATTTAGTAATACAGGGCAAATTTAGTGCCATAAATAGCCAAATTATCACCCCAAATTCGGTACAAATAGCTGCATTTGGGCCAAATGACTGATTTTTTTACAATCCAGTTATTAGCCCTAATATGGGCAAATTTCAGCCCAGATTGGGACTTGAATAGACCCCTAAATATACAAGGCATAATGCGCCCTGCCGCAAAGCAAAAATGGTTCAGGAATGGTTTGAGAACACAACAATGAGTTCAAGGTGTTGACTTGGCCTCCAAATTCCACAGATCTAAGTCCAATTGAGCATCTGTGGAATGTGCTGGACAAACAGGTCCGATCCATGGAGACCCCACCTCGCAACTTACAGAACTTATGGGATCTTCTGCTAACGTCTTGGTGCCAGATACCATAGCACACCTTCAGAGGTCTTGTGGAGATCATGTCGCTGACAGGTCAGGGATGTTTTGGAGTCAGTGGTCATAATTTTATATCTGATCGGTGTATAAAAGGGCTACTATTATTCTGTTGTATACCATATGCTATTGCCAGTATATGTGTGCTTTCAAGGGTAATGACAATTCTGTGTTTCTTCTTTTGTATTTTAAACAATTTATAATAAAAGGCTATCTTAAAGGGGTCCTGGCTTCTAACACCAGTGCTGTGGCATGAAAGAGCAAAGAAAAGAAAAAAAGCATTGTGGTGGTAAAATTGGGACCTTCATCTAGTCGTTCACTTTCTCTAACTGTGACCTAAAGAACTTTTATACAATTACAGATGGTAAAAAATACCCAATCTATATAGTTTCTAAGATTTGTCCTCAGTTGAGAACTACCAGTGTTTCCATGTTTTTCTGTTGCTTCTTGCAAATTATAGGGCAGTAATGGTTAGTAGTGTTTTTTTGTTTCCTAACCATTTTCACCTACATTGACCTTTTAACCTCAACCATAAATTTAATCCTAAACCTAAATCTGCACATACCGATAAAGCTAACCCTTGTACTTATATTAATTCTAACCCTAACCCTAATTCTAACTCTAACCCTAGATCTAGGGTTAGCTTTTCCTTTTTTTTTCAATGTAACATTGCTGACTGCCTCAAGGGGCAGTCAAGCAACACTAACAGAACAAAGGAAGTGATTTTTGTTATCACTTCCGTTGCTCTTACTGGAAACAGGATATTTTTTGGTGATTTCTATGCCCTGGGTGGGCAAATATGGGTGTTGTATGATGGGTCGATGAGACATCATGACAACACCGTCAAAGCATAGGCAGTGAACGCCGATCACTGCCTATGCGAGTTTTAAAGCATACAATCACATTTGCAGTGATCGTATGTGCTGGGGGCAAAGGAGAGGGCGACCGAAAGCACACTCAGAGCACTCAGAGTTGGATATGAGACAGCCTTTGAAACTGAATGTATGCAACATTAAAACCTAGGACATATATATATATATATACCTCCATATGGTCCTCATGGGCCATGCTTTGCTGGATGTATATACACGTCCAAGTGGGTTAAGGGGGTTAGATGAACTGAGGAATAAATTATGAAAAGAGGAATATATGATACTGCATTTCACAGTTCTGAGTATACTGGTTGCAGTATACTGTGTAGCATGAAGAGTATTCAGTTGCAATTAATAAATGCACAGGAACAAGGTAAATACTTCTTATGATCCCAGGAAAAAGGTAAGAACTTATAGAGATCATAGGTAAATGCATAGAAGCAAAGTAAGCACTTTGCATAGCTCTTATAGTGTAGGATTGGTCATAGGAGCAAATGAAGTACTTATGCAATTAATTGGTAAATACATAGAAGCATAAGTAATTTACACAGTTTTTATAATTCAGGATTGTTCACTGGAGTAAGGTAAGTGCTTGATATATAAATAAACTTCCAAAGAAGAAATATTTCCAATCAGGAACAATATCAAGAAATCTCTGGATATCACTTATTTCAAAACAAAAGCACAAATACATTTGGAGAAACAAAACACAATATAGTGCAACACTGTATAATTAAGATATCTGTTTATGGGGGTGATATATATGCACAATAATCTTATTCAAAGTAGGTCATCAAATATAACTCTTTAATCCACAGCACTAAAAGACAAAATTTAACAACTGAATAGATGGGCACCATTGCTTTTACATAGTTCATCGGAGTCCATCTGGAGAATTGCATCCAAAGTTCTGAAACAAAGTCCTGCATATAATACTTCAACGCGTTTCACTTGCCCATCCAACTTCCTCTGGGTAAATATTTATATTGCACTGCAACTTTGCTTGAATAAACTCCAAAGTCCATATCTCAGTGAGGTATACATAAAAATCTTATTTATACAGTGTTGCACTATATTCTTGTGTTTTATTTCTCCAAATGTATTTGCTCCCCTGCTTTGAGAAGTCTTTTAAAGGTGCTGGAGGAATGCTTACGTTGGGTTGCTGCCGTTAAGTTATGAGAGTTTATTTGGTATTATATCTTTACATCTGTGGTGCTTTCATTTTATGTGTATAATTTCTGGTAATATCACAACTTTAAGGTATCGGACACGTATTGGCATTTCAGTCCACCTTAACTAGCATGAGAGTCAATTACACAATTTCACAAAGAAAGCAGAAGTAACTGATTTCTCTCAGACGCGTTTCTGCTGGAAGTGGGGCTTGAGGCGGCGGTCGCGAGCCCCATAACAGAACAACATGTTCCAGTCTTTTGTCAAATAATTTAGTAGTTAAGCCTTTTCTTTCAATTTCTTTTTCTTGACGTTTTTTTCCCCCGCATCCACTGTCCCAGATCTCCAGCCATTTCAACCTCTGATTGTGACAGACCAAAACGGTAAAGGAAATGATTTTCCTTTCCCCTGTTATCCCCTGAATTCGGACCTTTGACATTTCACATCATAACCCTCGGACCTTTGACATTTCAGCTGTTTTGGACTCTATTTCCCATTATGTTTAGTCTAGCTGAGAAAAGGGTTGCCATCAGGTGGTGACAGAGGATACACCAGTCCCAGGACCATTTAAAAAAAATGAAAAAAATTAAAATAAAAACTGCTTGCTGACAGAGTCACTGGCTGGGGAGATAAAAAGATCTCCCCTCACCAGCCGCTCTGCAGCAAGCAGGCAGCTTGCCTCTCACACTCCTGGTGCTGCTCTGAGGTCAGAGCATTGGGATCACGTGACCTTCCGACACTCTGACTTCAGAACAGCATGGCAGCTCAAGAAGCAGCATGGGAATATCTGTGCTTAGCTGCCTCCACTAGACAACAGGGAGTGGCTGTCCTGGGTGCAGGGGTATGTCCTGGATGTAAATTGTGGGTGATGGGGCATGTAGTTTAGAACAGCTGGTGTGCCAAAGCTAAACAATCACTATTTGGATTGCCACCCAGCCGGCAGGGCCGGACTGGGAACAAAAACCAGCCCTGGAAAAAATTTATATACCAGCCCCATTGCATAAGATTTTTAAACCAGCCCATAGCATAATATAATTTTTTTGTTCATAGAAGGGAAAATCATGCATTTTAAAAAGCACATCTGAACAGTGTATTATTTATAGATAAGACTGATATATAAGCCTGTCTAGGGCAATATATATACCTCCAGTATGTACACAGAGTTATATGAATTGCCCTGTGCAGAGGTATATATCAGGGCAGTGTGTGAGACATATCCTGTCTCTCGCATATCTGTAGCCTGTCTCTCTCTTTCCTTTCTGTGGCGTCTCTCTCTCTGTCCTTTCTGTGGCGTCTCTCTCTCTGTCCTTTCTGTGGCGTCTCTCTCTCTCTCTCTCTCTCTGTCCTTTCTGTGGCGTCTCTCTCTGTGTCCTTTCTGTGGCGTCTCTCTCTCTGTCCTTTCTGTGGCGTCTCTCTCTCTGTCCTTTCTGTGGCGTCTCTCTCTCTCTCCTTTCTGTGGCGTCTCTCTCTCTCTCTCTGTGTCCTTTCTGTGGCATCTCTCTCTCTCTGTCCTTTCTGTGGCGTCTCTCTCTCTCTCTGTGGCGTCTCTCTCTCTCTCTCTCTCTCTCTCTCTCTCTCTGTGGCGTCTCTCTCTCTCTGTGGCGTCTCTCTCTCTCTCTCTCTCTCTCTCTGTGGCGTCTCTCTCTCTCTCTCTCTCTCTCTGTGGCGTCTCTCTCTCTCTCTGTCCTTTCTGTTGCCTGTAGTGTCTTTCACACCCTCCTCTCCCCCTGTAGAGTCTTTCACCCCCCCTTCCCCCTGTAGTGTCTTTCACCCCCCCTTCTCCCTGTAGTGTCTTTCACCCCCCTTCTCCCTGTAGTGTCTTTAACCCCCCCCCCCCCGTAGTGTCTTTCACCCCCCTTCTCCCTGTAGTGTCTTTCACCCCCCCGTAGTGTCTTTCACCCCCTTCTCCCTGTAGTGTCTTTCACCCCCCCCGTAGTGTCTTTCACCCCCCCGTAGTGTCTTTCACCCCTCCCCCAGTAGTGTCTTTCACCCCCTCCCCTTTCCCCTGTATGTCTCACTCACCTTGCTTTCTCTGCTTCCCATCCCGCCGCCGGAACTGCTGCTACATCATCCGGCGGCAGCTGGCTGTGCCACTTTAAGCGATTCTGCGGCCGTCGCCGCTTTAAGAAGTTCGCCCGCTGCCGCCTGATGCTGCAGCAGCCGAACTCTTCACTATAAGTGGCCAAGGCGGACCCGGGGCAGGCGGCCCACCGGGATTTTTCCCGGTATCCCGGTGGGCCAGTCCGGCCCTGCCAGCCGGTATTTCGAGAGTGCAGTAGTGTTGACAATTCCTTTTTGAAGCCACATGTATTTATATCTCTATATCTCGTACCACCAATGTTGGGAGGCATGGCACTCACTGGCATATTTTGATTGGCTGCTTTTTTTTAAGTAACTGATGTTACCACTGATGTGGTAATCTGCAACATTCACACTAAAAACAGTCATATCTACAGCAACCTTTACATAACCTTAGTCGTATTAAAATTAAATTATTACAGTGATAATAGTCTTTAAATCTGATTTATGTAAAGACATTTTCATTTGACAGGTCCACTTTTACAATACATTACATCCAAATTTACATTAATACATTGTGAAAACAATATTAAATTGTCTTGCTGCAAATATGTGTGTGTATATATATATATATATATATATATATATATATATATATATATATATATATACAGTAGTGGACATAATTATCGCGCCAGTGTTTAAGTAAAGTATTGTAGCCTTTTACCAGTAATACTTTTTTTTTTTTTTTAAACGATAACAGTTCTGTGAGTGTGTGTGCATGTGTGGGCACTGCACTAACCCTCCCCCTATGTTCTTTATTCCAGCTCATCACGGAGCCGGACCCCGGTCAGATTCCGGCCTGAAGATGCAACTGACTCCGGAAGTCAAGGCTGTATTGCTCGCACTACACAACGAAGGTCTGTCGTCCCGGCAGATTGCTGACAGGATTCAAACACACCGGTCCACGGTGAGTCGCTGGCAGAAGAGGTACGCTCAGACGGGCAATATAGAGCAGAGGAAAGGTCGAGGGCGGAGAAGGTGCACGACCGCTTCACAAGACAGGCTGCTGGTACGGCTCTGCCTGCGCGATCGCTGGCTCACGTCACGGCAAATCATCCGGGATTGGAGATTAGCCACGGGGGCCACGGTCAGCAACAGAACGGCAAGGAGAAGGTTGTGCCAGGCAGGGCTCTTCGCAAGGCGCCCCCACAAGAAACCCTTGGTGACGGAAACCGCTAGAGCCAAGCGTCTAAGGTGGGCGAGAGCCCACAGGGCCTAGACACTGGACATGTGGGAGAAGGTCATCTTCTCAGACGAAAGTAAGTTCAACATTCACGGGACGGATGGCATAGCCTATGTCAGGAGACGCAGGGGTGAACATCTGCTACCAAGCTGCGTAGTCTCCACCATCAAGTTCCCGGTGTCGCAAATGATATGGGGCTGCATCAGCGCAAAGGGCACAGAAGACTTGCACATGGTAGACGGAACTGTCGATGCCAAGTCGTACGTACGGATTTTAGCCCGATCGCTGATGCTCACCATCGGGAGGTTGTTTGGGCAGCCACAGGACTGCATCTTCCAGCACGATTTGGCTCCCTGCCACCGAGCCGGAAAGGTGAGACAGTACTTGGAGCGCAAAGGCGTGTGCCTGCTCGATTGGCCCCCCAATAGTCCTGATTTGAACCCGATCGAGAACGTTTGGAGAACGGTCGGACTTGCGGTGAACAGACACAAGCCGAGGACCCGGCAAGAGCTCCAGGACACCTTGTTACGGGTGTGGCAGAACGAACTGCCTGTGGACTTGATCGGCCGTCTGATTAGGTCCATGCCCGATAGATGCCGGGCTGTCATAGCTGCCCGTGGCGGGCCTACAAAGTATTAAGCAAGAGCAAGATCCGTTCGTATTTAATAAATAAGTTAACGTTCACTCTGTGTTTTTTTTTTTTTTTTCTTTTCAACACCACTGCCTGCCCCAGGGAAACAATACACACCCACACACACACACCTTCCTTTCTCAGGGAGACTTGAGCTCACCGCACCCATGCTGTACGGTGAAATCAAGTCTCCCTGAGAGGGAGGCAATA